>CAJQUW010007303.1:10000-140732 GCA_907163375.1 Prostheceraeus crozeri
GCATTCAGTACAATGATCATTTCAATCCTATTCAAGCGTGACGTTTCGAGAAGCCTGAGACAATGGCAGCTCCATCTAACGGATGTATGTGTCAATCATGTTGTCAAATTTTCAGGTATTATGGTTATCATGAAGTCCGTTCCAAGCAAGACAATGGATTATCATGGCATGAAAGCATGAAGATCATTCAGTCACTTGATAATAAGTAGTTCAATGTCTTGTCTGCGGTTATTATCTCTATGAACAACGCCAACGGAATGAAACTTTAATACGATCATGTGTCTGTCAATGTACAAAACTCTTTGACCGGTCATTCAATAAGGTAAATGCTGTAATATTGAGACTTGTATTGATAAGTGTGATGAGATGAAAGCAATTTAAACCTATTTTGATCTTGTCGCATGCTTGATGCTTCACAATTTTTCAATGATCTGTGCTTAAGTTACATAGGTCTAATCGGATCTATAGGCGTCTACAAAAAAATTGCGCATTCTTAATCAATTGATTTTTTAGGATTACATTCATCATTTCATCAGATATTCTAAAAACTATAAAAACCACAGAATTAGGTTTTCAAGCGCATCATGCTAGAAATGCAAGCTGATTTAAAACGATGGCACATGCAGGAACTTACTAAGTGGACAAAAAGAAATTTTTAATGCCTTCCAGAGATAGGAAAAACATTCGTGCATCGCTTGCGGATTGTTGTGAATTCCTTCAAAATGATCCGATCGGCAAGATTCCTTCAGATTCGAAGAATTCGGATCTTACGCAAAAAGATTTCTCGATAATGTTGATTATCATAGAAGTTAGTAGGCGCACGAAAAAAAGTTCACAAACTTGCTTGCAGAACTTGACGTCGCCTATGTCTCTTTGCTGTGTGATCCGGTTGATAACAGTCACTGAAACTTCACACAATTTGGCGTGTTTAATGTTGAACTGGCTGCTCGTTGTTCGATTGCTATTATGTCAGCAGATTGTGCCACGTCATTGACGTTACATGTTCCAATATTTCCTTTCTAGTTAAACAGAAGAAGATACGACCTGTCTAATTCTGTGATCAAGACAAACAGATGGATCCATATTTAGATATGTTTGATTGGAGTGACATTTACAACCAATTTAAAGTTTAACACTGTGAGATTACATCCTCAAAAGTCATGGTATGTGCTTACCTCAACTTGAAAAGCTTCACAACAAAGGATCCTTAATTATTGAAAAATGCCTGTATAGTCTGCGTTCTCCCGCTCCTTGAATATTGCACACAAGTGTGGAACCCATGTCTAAAGAAGGATGTCATTATTATTAAAAAGACATTTATAAATATTTAACAGTATTTATAAACATTCGAAAATATTTCACAAGACGTATTTGCAGACGTGCCAAATTAAGATATATTGACTATAATTCCAGACTATCGTTGCTTGGCATGCTCACTCTTGAGAGGAGAAGAATAATTTTTGATCTAATCTAAGTCTACAAAGTGTAGTATAATTTAATTACGCGTGAACCACGCGTAATTACACATGACCCCAAACATCCGTGGCCATGCGGGATATTGCTGCAATATAAGTTATATATGTTAGTATAGTTGGCAATCCTGTTATATAGACTTTGCGTCTCATGTGTCTGCATGTATCAGAGGCTAAGCAATGTGATAGGACCTCAATTTCATGCTCAGGGAAGACAGAACATGCTTAGTGGCTCATCTTAGTGGTTCAAGCGGCAGCGCAGACAACCGTAGACGACGCGCAAACTATAAACGCTCGCCCGCGCGTATTCATAAACATTCCCTGTGTTTTAACAGCATCAGATCAAATGATTTCTGAATCTTAGTGCAGCGCGTATGTACGCGGGTAGAAGAATAGAATGTCCTTAACCACGGATGTTTGGGCAGTTCCGTAATTACGCGTGAATCACGCGTGGCATATCACCTAGTGTTCTTTACTTTGGAGTCGTGTGATCACTTAACTCGTGGCCACAGTCTAGAGCTTCGTACTCGAAGAAATGATTCGTACACACTCACAAAAGTAACGGTATAATAACGGCTGCACAACGGTAGTATCCGTTAGATGCTAGAAGAATAACGTTAGTACATGACGGAATGATGTTAGATTAATATACCTAACGCCAAATTATCCTAACGGATTTTAGAATTTACAAATAACGTTATCAAATAATAACGCTAATGATAATTAAAATAGCGTTATGAAATAATAGGTTTTCAAATGTTTAATAACGTTATCAAATTGGCTTTAGTGATGTTTTGAAGTTTTAATTGTCATCGTTGTTGAAAGTTTCTACATATATATAGGTCTAGACATGTTGTTATTTATCGTTTAAGAATATAACGACATGATTGCATTCATGATGTTCCCGGTGAAAAAATATCGTCGGCGATGCCTCGTCAATTAGTCGGGCAGTGTCGGCTGTCAACCGTATCGGCGCACCGAGTGAATGCCGACACAGGAGTTGTCGGTACCCATCGGCTAGGTGACGGCTGCGCCGACATGATGATTAGAAAATCGGGAAGTATCGGCATGTTCTCCCTATATGCCGACAGTAGCTATAGCCGGACCAATATTATCAAATCTCGTCCACTCCAATTCGTATGATCTATATAACTTAAACACTGCTGTGATTTACAACAAAAAGACTCCTGCTGCGCTCGAGGAGCATAGTCAGCACATTCTGCTTCTTTGCAAGTGGCACAGATGAAAGACAAAAAGACAACCTCTTGCAAAAAGGATTACAGAATTCCTCATACCAGATATCAGGACCACATTTCCGACAGCATGTGGTAAGTTAAGATATCAACACATGTCTACATATAGCGGCAGACATGGGTCAGCAGTTCTGTCTCCGTTCCTTGTATTTTCTTTTTGAGTGATTCAAAATGTAGATAGAATTACATGGAAATTCACAGAACATCCTGACAAAAAGAAAAACACTGTATTAGATGTGTATACAATCCTACATTAACACAGCCTGATCTTAATCGGTGCATTAATCTGTTGCACCTTCTTCGCTGCAGCGCAGAAAATGTTGCTAGTACTCTAACGCAACGAGAAAGCAAATTAAAGGAAAAAATTCTTTCGAAAGTTGAAAACCCTGCTCAGAACACATTGTTGCGTTGTTTTCAGTAGCCGTTTATCTGTCTATTTTCGCTTTCTCCGAACGACCGTGAATTAGGGTAATTCCTTTTGAAAGAGGAATAGAGCTTCTTCCAACCTTCTATTTCTAACCATTGTCGGATGTCTAGAGCACCGGGATATGCAACTCCTAAATTTTCACGAATATCCCACAGTCTATACTATAGAGTGAAGACTGATAGATTTCATTGTTCGATAGCGCAAAGCGCATTTCAATGCGCTGCTGTTGACGGGAAGTTTCATACAGGATGACTGTGCGCACGCAGTCATAATACTGCCTTTGTCCTTCGCACGGGCTCCCCCAGATTTTTTCTAGGTAGTCATAAAATTCAGTTACTAGAAAAGCGCACAGAATAGGTTCTATTTGAATTGAAATTAAATATACATCAAATGTTGAATATGCTGTATAGGATCCATATAGAACACCTGGTTGAGAGGTTGTACCTCGGAGAATTTAGTTTCCTTCATAGTGTGCGGTGAAAGTGTAAATGAATTGATAAATCGAAATCGGACTATAGTCTCAAAATACAGTATCTAGGCCTGTATTACCTTCCCGTGATACTATCACATTAGAACACATTCAGCTTCGGCGTGAGTAAAGGGCGGCCTATTTACTGTTTTAGTAACAATACACAGTTACACGCTAACGGCACTTCTGAACATCAGTAATTAACAATTTTAAATTGATAAATAGACTGACATTTCTCTCAAATAACCGGTTTATATAGCACTTAAGTTAGGTTAATACCTATCTAAGAGGATATCAATGCCTTCATAGAAAAGCAGCATTTTGGACTCCTCCGGATTTTTTTGGCGCGTGACGCCCCTGGTCCTTCGATTCCCTCCTCACAGTGATCTGCCGAATCTGCATGCAAATATGTGAGGCAAGCGTCATCTGATTGATCGATGCGTTGCTATAGCATCAAGGTGGTTAGCTTGTCTCAAAACATATCAATGCGTGCGCCGCTAATGGGCTGTGAATGCAGCCTGTTTCTGCCTATCAGTCTACGAGAATAAACAGCAAGTGCACAAAAGCACATCAGGTAACTCAAACAATGTGCATATATCGTTTTTTGCATTTTCTCATGACCAAACTCTTCGCGACAAATGGATAAGAGCAATTGAACGAGAGGATGTCGATAATTTTGGCCAAAGAAGCGTCTTCCTTCCAACCTTGTCTTCGCGAATTTGTTCTGTATTTTCTCGAAAATGATTTGATCAAAACAGGTCAACAATTCAAGATCATCTAAGCGTCCCAGAAAAGAATTGAAACTATTGCAACTCAAATCTTTGGCAGTTCCCAGTGTTTTCAACAACTTTCCATCATACTAGGCCTATACCTCGGCATCTTCATCAAATACACTTCATCCTTCACTTAAGAAAAGAAGAATCAACGACAGCGGCTCGCATGGAAGGAGAGAACACAAGAATGGAAACTTGATAATTCGAATTCCCAAGGATGATATCACCGATTTCGAGGATCTCTTAGATTGGCTTCCTTCAATAAATCTCCCAACAAATTACACATATATTACGACTTCCGAGTGCGCAGTGTTTTCTCATTTTTCTTCAGAATCATTTAGCAATAAATTGTCTCCACATTTTCAAAGTTTCATTCGTATATTTCATGATTTGTCATTTGACTTCTACATCGATGGAATCGGGATACATGGCAATCGATTTTATTATCTCTTGGAAGCGAATGACACAATCTAAGAAACGGAATTGACTAATTTATGCAAAATGTAAGTCATCGCTGTGACTCGAACAATCAGGTTGTTCATAGGTAAGCTGATCTATAACTATTTCTTTCTCTCCATCGGTTGTTAGTTATAATTTGTACAGGATTTAGTAATTCTATTATTGTACGCATAGGTCTATCACTGGCAATATTTGTTCAGAAATAAAGGCGTTCCACATTTTACATCGTTAAGCTTATCTGATGTTATTACAATGACATGATAATTAGCATTTTTCATGATGAATTGATGACAGTATATAACACGTCTACTCATTACCTAATGTGCCTCTAGAGAAGTAAAACCCACTTAATAAATCACAATTTTTAAACATGAAATCGCGTTGATGAAGAGATGAAGCCCGCATGAGATGAACAGTCAAATGAGTGTTCATCGCATTGTTCATCGAGATACGTCAACGTTTAGTGAAAATGTGTGATTATGACATTAAAAATCTGCTTGATTGCTTACATCGAATAGCTGCCATTATTAATTCAAGTTAAACTGCTTTTGGTTGTGAGTCACTCGCGTATTTGTTACAGCATTCAATTTGTGGTTGCGAACTTCGATGAGAATCGGTTGACATGTGTATTTATATCTAATAACATCATGCCAGGCAATCACAACGAAGTACAAATCAATTTTCGAATTATAGTTGTGATTAGTTGATACTGGCTTTGACAGGGCAATCCAAAGTTAGCAATATACTGACGTCAATCTTCAATACATTTCGCGGTACATTTCAAACAGTGATCAGTCAGGTGACTTGCTGCATCTCCATTTTTGATCTTTTCTCAACAGTTTGAATATACTAAATCAAATGAACCAAAATCAAACTCGGATGAAAGGTTGAGGGTATCCTTAGTAATCTCTGAGTTGTTGGACGTTTTTGTGACATTTAATCTCCTCACAATTTTAATTTTAAAATTTCTACCAAAGTGGTTCAATGTGCCCCACGCATGGGGCACATTGAACCACCCACTGGGGTGGCTACTTTGCGATGTTCATCAAATCTCAAACGAAAAGGACGTGAAGATCATCTATGTAACTATTAGAACTAAAATGACAAATAAGCGGATAAACAACAACTAATATTGCGATTATTATGATGAAGAAGTTACTACAAAGAAAACAATTAGTTAGCGTGTATTATTATTATTCTTGTTTCGAAATAAGTAACATAATTTTATCTTACTTTAATTTGCGAATTTAACGTCAAGTTTATATTTACGAATACGATAATTAATTTTGCGAGAAAAACTATCACTAATAAAATCAATATTTAGAACAACTTTATTTTCATTAAAATAGTTTTTGATTTACGCGAGCGTTTGTTAATAACGAAATCTCTATCAGAGCGACCATCACACTTGAGACGAGATTTGGTTTTGTTTCCAGCTTCGATGCCAAGAGATTTAGAGCTGTACTTCTTTTATCGATGCTGTCAAAGGTGTATCGATGCTGTCAAAGGTGTTGACAGTGAAGTTTCTCTTCACATAACTGGAGACCCAACTATCTTTAGCAAAGGACGGGTACAACTTGACGTACGATTTCATTTTGATAATGGCAAAAATTAATTTTGCTTAACCCAAAGTGAAATCTTATATAATAGTTCAAGTAGTTATTTTCAGGGATATCGGTCGCAAACTTAGTATCCTTATTGAGTGAGTTTAACACTTTTTAGCTTTTAACTCAGTAAATAAAGATGAAGTTTAATAAAGTTTATAGATATAAATAATAATATACAATAAGAAAAGTTAATCTTTTTTATAAATAAGTCTATTAATAATAATTTTTCTTCTAATTTATGTCATTTTTTTATTCTCAAGAATGAGCGATCAATAATCAATGATGTCAAGCAATAATCAACCATTGAAGCGATAGTAAGTATTCGTGTTCGAAATAGGTTATAAAACTTCTATGTGAAAGTGAAAATACCGCAGTGGGGCCTGCACTATCGTCTCTTGGACTGTGAACCAAGGCTAAACGTTTCGGATGAGTTACTGAATGACAAAGACTTTTGAATTGTGTAGTCGCAATCTTCATCTATCTAAAATTGGTTTAGTGACAACACAACGATGATAAAAACCTTTCGCTTTGGCTTGAACACGGACAATAAAACAAAAGACCTTAAAATTGGACATTTATATCAGGACATTTTGATTTAATCTCAGTCAGATTCATTGTCTTATCCACATATCCGTAGTCCGTGCTCGTATCAACGCATAGGGATACTTTTCTCTCTTATTATATTCAAACATGATTTCTGAACAGGAAAGGACAGTGTAGGAATATTGCCATGTTAGATATGGGCATTTTCACGCGAGATCGTAATGTATTAAACGAATATATGCACATGTACATGTATATGGCAAGGTCATCGTTCGAATTTTTGTGGGCGTTCTCCTATGAGATAATCATCAGTTACCTAATAAATTTCCATTGCAACAAATAAGCCTGTGAATAACTGAATTAAAGGAACTTATGATTAACTGAGAAACAGAACGTCCACGCAATTTGAACATAGATTGTGAACTTGTCATTTGTAGGTCGTAACTGCAACGTATGTTACTGCAACGTACATGTACAATTACGAAATTCAGTACAATGGTAAATTTTATATTCAAACGCAGGGCTGTCCCATGGATGCACATTATGCTCCTCTTTTCGCGATTATTTTTATGAACGATATTGAGACGGAAGTTCTTTACAAATTGAAGCAGGACCATAAAATTGAACCACTCATTTTCAAGCGTTATATTGACGATGTAATCATGGGTCCGTTTGATCATGACATGGAAATATTTAAGATGATCAGAAATGTTTTTAATTCCATCAATGGGAGCATTCAGTTTACTTTAGATGTTCCTAATAGCGAAACCAAATTGAATTTTTTGGACATTTCTGTATTCGTAAAAAATGAATGCAGCCACTATAAAATTCAACAATCAACTTTATCAAAATGGTTACAAAAAAACTAAAGTATGACAACAAAAGAAAATTACAAAATAAGCCAGAGTTAAAAAATTTCGTTATTTGGAAATGTAATTTCCTCAATGATACATGCAACAGAAAGTTGACGGCTTTAGTAAAAAAATACGATCTTCCCATAAAATTAGTTAACAAACATGGCAGGTACTTAAAGCAGTGTATTAATCAACCTATAAATAGAGATAATAAACATCAGAATTGTGATATCTGCGACAAATTACCAGATCAGCAAAGCTGCAGTGACAAGTTCACAGTGTATAAATTTACTTGTATTCTTTGCCATAAATTTTACATTGGTCAAACTGCCCGTCCTTTTTATCAGAGATACAATAATAAACGTTGCTTAGTTACCAATAACAACAATAGCGCGCTGTCAGACCACGCGAGACATGAACACGAAAACAGTTTGACTATTCATGACTTTACCATAGAATTCTTGAACAAATTTCAGAGTCCTGTAGAGGCAAGAATCGCCGAAGCCAAGTACATTCAACAACAGTGTCCGTCTCTCAATAGGAGAGAGAAGCTCACCCAGTGGTAGCCGATCTCTCAACCTATATTATGCCACCGCACCATCGCGGTTTAGGCCTACTCCTTGCTGGACCCGAGGATGCTGCTGCGCAGCGAAAGCTCGTCCGCCTGTATATATTTTTAGCTTGTACATAATCCTTTTATTTTACTAATGCGGATTAAACTACTTGGGAGTGCCTTTTGCTTTACGGACTTCATAGCCACGTTTATTATGAATCGCCCGTATACCGCAATCAACTATGTGCTATGAGTTGTCTAAAAATTTCCCACGAATAAAGCCCGCAAAAATCATGGTTAAAATTGTGGATAAATAGGAAGATTCATTTATGATATTGTTGCATTCATGCGCTTTTCTCTTTTCCCTATATAGTACACATTGTTGCCATCATCCGATAACTGTATTAACATTTTCTGCATAACCAAGATTTGTGTAAACAGTAAATCTACGAAATATGACTGCGTAGGAAATATCAAGTAATTCATGATTACCCGAGCAGCTATTATGGAACACTTAGTATAGTCTCCTCATTTCAGGATGAAGTATATGAAAGGAAGAAAATATCTGGAAGACGATATGGACCACAAATAGTTATGGACCGCAAACAGCTGATGATTGTCTTCCGTAATCCGACCGTCATTTTTGAATCAACACCCGTGGAGTTCACCGTAGCTGTTGTATGCAGCGCGATCATTTGTGTTTATTACCTCCTCGATTTGACTTATCCTTCCTCATTTGGTCAAATGCTTGGCCTACTACAAGGACAAATTCTGAAAACATCTTTCCCTTTGAAAAATAAGCGTTCCCAAAGTCTTTCATCGTTAATGGGAAATTTAAAATAGTTGTATGTTCTGGATTTGTATATGACTGGTCTTCATGCATTTCTATGTTATAGCAGGTTTCAGAAGATATATTTCATTTTTTTGTAGATTTGTTTTATGAATTGATATATTTTCAGATGTATAGCCTATTTCGGATTTTTGTAGATTTGTTTCATGAATTGATACATTTTTGTAATTCCTAAGAATATTCCTAATTTTATGCAGTCTGATTCTTTTTGTAACCTCATTATTTTCTAACGGGTTTGTAGAGGAATTTTGCCGTTAGGTGAAACCATGGATGATAACGCTATTATGACGGTATTCTAACGGCAGAGTTGTGCGTTTCAGCTGGCATTTCAAGCGTTATTATTTGAAAACTAACGCCAGTTCTTATCTATAAAAACCGTTATTGATGCATAAGTAACAGATATCTAACGCTGAATCCGATGTTATATTACGTATAATAACACTAAAACATGTGTTAGATTAGCATTAGCTCTTAATAACTAATTGATACATAGCTCAATATATGCCGTTATTACACAAGAAAACCCGTCGAATCAGCCGTTATCGGTGCGCAACTAAAGCGTTAGTGAAATAACGTTATTCATTTTGAGAGTGTACTCACTTAAATAAGTGGAACTCCATACCAATATATATTGTGTCATCAAATTCACTTTACGACTTCTAAAAGCGTTTTTATGATTTCGATTTATCGCCGAATTGTAAAGTTTACTTTTAGATGTTTACAGTTTTCAGGCAAATCATAAGTGCTATCAACTGACAGCTGCTTTTGCCTTTTGGTGATTTCTACATTTCTATTCAAAATAACTACTGATTTCACTTCAATCCATTGAGGATTATAGAACATTTCCATAGATATGAAAGTTGTGTTAAATTACAATGATTTTTCCTGATCATTGAGTGGATGTTAATTTTGTGTTGGTTTGTTTTTATAGTGATGACAATTATTTCATGTACCGATGAGTGTGAAATTATGACTTCTTAATGCATTTGTTGATTTCTTGTCTAGATTCATTGTTTGAATATGGAATTCACGCACTAGTGTAGTATGACGTGCATTTTCTCATCAGAACGCCGTCTAAAGATGACTAGACTACTATGCGACAAAGACTAACCATACATTTTGTTAGCGTTTTGGGCAGAGGCAACACTGTCAAAGTCAGAAGAATTGAAGATATCATCAAAGATTTCGATATGATTCGTATACCAAACCACAATTGAGTTCAATTTTAAGCTCTTGGAGACAATTTCTCAAGTCAATATCAGGATCACGAAGGAGACGCAGGTCACCAGAAGATCTGTGGACTCCGCATTGCGAGATTATGTGGTCCACTGTTTGAGCTGGATGACCACAAGCACAGGAGGCGGACTGTCGAAAGGCCCATCGTTGGAGGGTGGCAGCCATGCGAGCGGTGTTGGAGCGGAGTCGGAGGAGTCAGTTCAGTCGGACCTATTGCTTTCGAAGGAGGTCGGCTCCGGGTGTCACCGATTGGTTCGGAGCTGGGCAGGCACATTTTAGAAAAAAGAGGACTGTCGTTGACTTGTATATTCCACATCTTCAAAATGTCAAAACCGTCGCGGAGGAGGCGGAAAGCGTGATGTGAGAATGGCCGTCGTAAGCCGCTGAGTTGGTGCAGCGGTGATTCGATGATGGAGGAGGTGATGTTGGTTTGCCTTGGCTTTTGATGCGAGACTCATGACATGCGACTCTCGCCGAATTGCAGATGGAGCAATACGCGAGAGGACCGGGAGGAAGATCGCTTCTGTCGGGCGCAGACAGTCTGTGATAGAGCGTTGAGTCGATGATCCTTGTGTGAGCACTGCGATCTGTACACTGGTGCAAGAGCGCCTGTTCGCAACGTCGAAGGACATGCTCCTCAGCTGCTGCTCACCAACGATCGTAGTAGTCCATTTCTCGAACTTATCTTCCTCTGTGTCTTCTGGAGGTGGAGAATTTGATGAAGGTATGAAATGGTGACACAAAGGGACGCATGTAAATATGCATGTAGCTAAACAAATTTATTTCTTTTAGTAGGCCTACATGTATTAGATATATAATGTTTCTTCCCATGTGATTGCAGAAATAGGGCTATGATTTGTTTTGCTGGTATTTAATACAGGTATTATACATCACATCGGTATGACGAAGTCCTCTGTTGAAGTATAAATGACAGTTTCAGTGTTGAGATCAAAAACTGACTTAATTACAAAAGCTATATTCACTTACAAATCTGTATGTTAAACATATATGCCTATTTGTAATAAAAAAACCAAAGAGAGTTAAAGCATCAAATAAAATCAGTCATAACGGGTTCCTTCGAGCCTTGGTGCATGCAAGCTGATCACTAAATAATTTCTAAATCCATTTCCAATATTCTATGTTCGATGGAGATGGTGGCCAAGTCCGAAAGTCAGCCATAAGTCATTGTGGTGCGATGGTAAGTCTTCATCAACTTAAATTTACTTAATCTTCTTTCAGCTGATGCGACGCTTATAGGTGTCGTTAGAAGTATAGGTAGATAGTGCAATAGAGAAGTTGGGATAAATTTCTTGCAAATCATTCTGGTGTATAAAGTCAACTGGAGTCCCCAATTTCTCATTCAAAATTAGCAAGTGGTGAAATTTCTTAATCTCCTTCTACAAGTTTTTCCCACAAATTTATGGTATCATTCTTAAGTTAATCGTTAGAAACTGAATCTGATAATGCTAGGCGACTGTAAATATATCCATAAACTTCAGTGAACTTTTCCAACTGTTGAAACCTTTCACATAGTGAAACTGATGCAGTCAGAGGAAAAAAGACGTCGACACGAAAGCGATCTTCGGAGGATTTGGAAAATCATCTTCGCACTGATAATCAAAAAGGTTTTTATTTTTCCGAATTCTTGTCTCGAATTATGTACTCTATATATTTTCATGCACTTTAATATCCACGAGTGCGGTATGGAGTCGAATGCTTTGTGGTAATCATTCCACGCCTCTGATAAGTTGGTGTTGCGTATCTTGCTGTCACTTGTTATTGTTTGATCGATGGCATGCTGTTCTTTGGTACCTCTGCATCGAAGACGTGCTCCTTTTTGTTCTTGATTCATTATTTTGTTGCTTGTCAGGGGATTATTTATTTCATTGGCCACTATCCCTTTGAATAATTTCCACATTGTAGGGAAACATGCAATACGCCTGAAATTATCTAATGTTGGTGACTTGTTTTGATCTTTTTGCAGGAGTAATGTTCTTCCTTTGACTAGCCATTCTGGCAGCATATCTGGTTGGTTTAAGATTTGATTTAAGTATACTACAAGTCTCGAAGTTAACTTCTTTACCTAATATATGTGTACATTGTCTGGGCCTGGCGCTTTCCAGTTGGCCATGCTTGCGAGCTTGTATTTCAAATATTTTCCTGAAATCACAATATTTGCTTGACATTGTATTTCTTCTGATTTTTGCTCGATATTATGTAGCCATTCAGCCTCAACAATTAAGTTGTATTTCTGTTTGCCACATATCTTGCCAGTACTGTGCAAATTCTACTTTATTTTCAAATTGTTCTTCGTTTGTTTCATGACACTTGAATCGTCTGTATACCTTCTTTGGATTGGTTAAAAATGTCCTATTAATGTGGCATTGCTCATTTCTTTCTTCGCATCTCTTGAGACGATGACTGATTGCTACCAATCGTTGTTTGGGATCTTCGTGTACCTCCTCTAGACTTCTTGAATTCATACGGCATTCGTGTATCATGTGAGCTGGAATTCCTTCAATATTGTCTTTGGCAGCTCTTAATCTATTGACTTCAGTTCAATAGAGTATTGATTTGATTCTGCAGTCGTTGTTTTTACGGAGGCGTACCAGCCATGTTGCGTTTCTTAGACATGAAATGCTCTTTGATTGATTTCGCTGCTGCGTACATCAATGCGTTAAGTTCCGTGATATTTGTAGTTGGGATATGTGCTACCGCAAAATTGACTGGTTCAATCAATTCTCGCGCTGTTGTATCAATGACTATTTTTCGAATGGTTGATATATTGGCATTATTTGCATACTCCTTCATACATTGTATTATCTTGCTCTTCTGTAGGACTTGGCAAGCTATTCAATGATTCTTGCATTATAAGGTCTTGTGATATTGGACTTGACATGTTGTTCATATCATTCATGGTCAGTTAATCGTGATGCAGTCCATTGGCAGTTGCCCTCTGTATTCGATTTTCAATCTCTTGTATTTCAATGATGGTCAGCACCATATTTTCATAATAGATCGTTTTTGGTTCAATAGTCTCTGTTCAGTGGTAAGGGTCTGCGGGTACCATTGTTTCCATATTTCATGCATTCGTCGTCCAAACCCTCGGTCACTTGGTTGGCTCATGAAATAGCACTCTATGAATCGGTGTGCAACGTTATTTCAGATGGTGAAAGGCGATCTGACAAATGATCTCCAATAAGCGTCTGCAGATGTCTAGTTGTCTCGCCTATGTAACACTTGTCACAGTGTTCACAAGCAAATTTGTAGACTATGTTCAAGGTGAGGCAACTGGACACTCTATCTATGCGATGTATACTTGAAGACGGAAATGATTTTACCGTTCGTCAGATTTTTATTGAAACAATGAATGCACCAAGAGGTTCAATTTCCGATTCTTGAGTGCAGAGCAATTTCCAGGAAATGATATTTTTTCTTCATGCTGATAAGCAACGTTTGCTCCAAATTGATCACATACATCATCAACAGCATTCTGAATAATGTATCTGCCTTAAACTTTACATTTAAGATCGAGAATTGAGGAACACACGACGAGAGCTACTGACACTCTCTTCCTAAATTCGCGCACAAATGGCTTAATATCATCATGGATTTATAGACCTTGAAACGCTGAATACAAAAATCAAATCTCAAGTGTCACAGCCAGTCGCTTTCGGTTATAGGCAATGTTGAAGGATTCCCACTAGAATCCAATTGTAAAATTTAAGAAATATCCATGGATTGTGAAACACTTGGCAATTTTCGTACATTTTCTTCTGTAGAAAAGAAATTATTTATCAAACTACCATGAAATTTGACGCATGATTGAGTTCAGAACATCAACTTCGATATAAAAGTTGAAGTGAGTCACATGATTCAGTATTTGATGTCTGAGAGCCTTTACAAAATGAGTAAATCACCAAAAATAAGTCAAAACATTAGATTTATTCATTTTGTAGAATCTCTATCTACAAAATATATAAAATCCTATATCTATATAAAATCCATGATGCTATTAACCCATTAGGACCCAATGTTCCAATATTGGAAAACGTGCATTATTCATCAAAATGAATAGGTGTGAGAATATGTTGAACTAATTTTGGCTTCAAACAGTTGAGAATGATTGACATATCAATTCTTGTAGCAATTATGAAGAGTTTCGTCCTTGTTCATATTTTTACAGACTGTCGAAATTTTCAAAATTTGCGTTTTTTCGGCCATTTTGAAAACAGCTATTTTTCAAGATGCGACTGAAGAGAGATGAGTATTTTTTATTAAATATGTTACTAGACGTTCAACCTCAAATCTAGGCACCATTATTTTTTAGTAATGGTGAAAAGATCACTAAATATATAATGTTTTATTGTATGTCCAATATCCGAGCATTGGTTCAAAATGATATCGTTTGTAGCAAAATATGCAGTTGACGACATCGCCGAAATTATACAAGACTGGTCTGATGATGAAGAAATTGATGTGGCTATTGTACCTCCTATTGTATAGAAGAAGAATATCTTGACGAAGACTACCTGCTGATGTCGTTGGTGATTTAGGGGTCACTGTAAGAGGCAAGTCAAATAATGATATCTCCTTATAGCTATTTTCCATCGCATGTGGAGCCAGTGTGTTTTGGCTGCAAAGTGTGGATGCTATGTAGCGGCGACGGATACTGCTATAATTTCAAAGTATATTGTGGAAAAGAAGAATCTTCGACTGCTAGCGATGACAGTATGTGCAAAACCTCACAAGTAGTACTTGATCTTATATCAGTTCTCGAAGAACCTGAAAGGCATAGACTCTTTTTTGATAATCTTTTCAACAGCTATGAACTTATCACAGAATTGAAGAAGCGAGGTGTTGAAACCTCCGGAACGGCTAGAGAAATCGGTTCTCTTTGAAAACTGCGCCTACCACAGACTCCCAAGCTTTGAAGAAGCTACCTAGGGGAACCTATTGCGAGGTATCGGATGGCTGTGTCTCCTTTGTAAAATGACGAGACAACAAGGTTGTGTGCTTTGCCAGTAATTTTGTAGGAGCAGAACCTGTTGATGAATGTAAGCGGCGAATCAAAGGAGATAGCACAAAATCCACAATTCCGAGACCAAAAGTTGTGGAGGAATACAACAAACAAATGGGAGGAGTTGATTTACTTGACAAAATGATAGGAAACTATAGGATCCAGCTCACCAGCAAAAAGTGGTATCGGCGCATTATCAACAACTTCATCGAGGTGGCATTATTCAACGCATGGCGCATTTCTCAGAATGTTGGGCCGAACAGTATCATTCGAACAGTTCACGAGAACGACGGCAGCCGTTTTGCTCCATCAGGCACCTTCAGTAAACATACACGGTCAAGGACCAGCTTCAAAAATTCCCCAAAAGATTCGCTGCATTGGTCAATACTGGCCGGTCACAAAATTGAACCAGAGGCGTTGCAAAAAAAGGCGCCAATGCAAAAAGAACACAACATGCGGATGTGATACCTGTGATATTTCCCTTCATGTTCAATGCTTCAAAATCTTTCACCAGTCCTAGTAGATTTATTTTTCTGACTTTTTGAATTGCGTTAAATATATGTACATGTTCAATCAATCTGTTTATAATGTTAATCGATTGCTTGCAATTTTGATAATATATTTATAGATATTCGCACATGCAAATTTTAGAAAAACCCGATATTTATCACACTGAAAGCACCACAATGACACTAAAAGCAACACAATCATAATACTTGCGCTAGTTTTGACACTTACCCTCATTATACTGAATTGGTCCAATGCTCCAAAATTGGACATTGACCTTTTGACCCATTAAAATTATTTTTGTGCCGTTTCTGTTTTTCATGTATCTTATTATGACCTCATGACTAAAAAACGACATTCGCTTCAAAAATTTATCCGCAGGAATACTTCTGGGTCTTAATGGGTTAAGACATTTGTGCACGAATTTAGGAAGAAAGTGTCAGTAGCTCCCGGACTAAAAGGTCAAAAATAAAATCATTGCAGGTCTTCAACAAGCTGTGGGTGAACTCGTTAGATTCAAATAGTCCTCAGGCTACGGGTTCGGGCATTTAAGTGCAATCATGCACTAGTTACGCAAATATCTATTACAAATGTTCTTCAGATATGGTAATTTCTCTTGAAGGCTTCACTAGCGTGCCTTCGGATTACCCTGATTAGGAACCTCACCAGTCCCCTATATAAGATGATTCTATGCACGCTATACCACTGCATAATACTAATGAGTATCCATATTGAGAACCAGAAAACATCAGTAGGACAAGCCTTAATTTTTTTTCAATTGATTGAACCAAAATTTGTTGACTGGTCTGTTGTATGAAAAATCTCCTTTGCTAAGGCCATCAGTCGGGATACTGATATAAAAAAATATCCGAATTCTCTTCGAACGTTTTATTTAGTCCATTTATTTATGCTTTTTTTTATCCGTTTTATTCATGATGTGAGATCGTTATTATTTTCATCTAGCCTAAATTTGTCACTGTTATCAAGGACCACTTATTTTGTCGATGTAGTCTTTTCTGTTCATAAGTCCATCAAGTTGAGGTTGGTTTACAACTGTGATAAAGGCTATGCCAAATTATGGGTTCCGTTATTTAATTTTTCTTTTTCATCTTTATCTTAAATAATACGGTCAAAGAAAAATTCGGATATTTTCTTTCATATTGCCTGAAACACTTAACTGCGTCATTGGTGTCAGGAATTTAATACCACTTTGGCCTTGGCCTAGGTCTGGATGTCGCACAGTTCCTCTTGTGATTGCCATGATCAGTAAAAAACTTTCCTCTTCTAATGAATGCCAAACTAATTGATAATTGCGACATTTACAAAGTAATGATCTATCAGGGGTCAATTGTGCCAAACTCAGCAATGTCTTCTATCAGCTGCCGACCATTACTAGCGAATGGATTGATGTCTGTGCTGCATCAAAGTGCCGTTGGAAATGTCAATGAGGGGCAGCTAAGGGCGAAATATTACAGGTGCAGATCATATTTAGAGATTTAGAAATACCTGATCAGCATAGCAGTTGCGCATACCGTTTAGTCCATTAATCAAAACGGTTGTCATTACCCTTTTGAATGTAGTTTCACTTGATAGGCTTCCATGCAGCAGTTGATTACTTCGATTTATTGGTTAGACAGTGAAAGAATTGAAAATAACAAGACAGAGGTTTTCGTTATCCTCTTAGAGCTAGGCTGCCCTACATGCAGTCTTGTAAATTTCAAAAAAAATATTTTTTCTCCAAATTTGTTGTATTTGGCCTCTTGAGACTCATTCATGTACATGACCCATAGAGATCGGTTATCAAAGATATCTAAAATATAGCGTCCATTGTACGGGAGGTGAATTGTAGCGTTTAAATAAAGAACAGTCGCTCCCTTCTTTCGGACAAATTTCCTTTATTGTTTTAAAAACATATGTACAAGGGCCCGACGCGTTTCGTCCTCCGACGTTATCAAGGGCACATGAACTGTACAACTATATAGACGAGGGGTTAAATAGTAAAAGTGAGCGGTCCATCAAATCAAGAACTTTGACTTTTCAATTCTAAGCAAACAATGTAATTCAGTTCACACGAAGTTGTCTGAAAGTCGTCACATAGCTAAGAATAAACCTCTCCTGAACAGAAAACACGAGATGATTTGATGGACCGCTCACTTTTGCTATTTAACCCCTCGCCTAGTTGTACAGCTCATGTGCGGACGAAACGCGTCGGGCCCTTGTACATAAGAAACTTTTCCGAAATAAGGGAGCGATTGTTCTTTATTTAAACGCTAAAAGATATCTAAGCCTGGAGAGAACATAAGATGCAGTCTGTTTCATAAATAGTTAGAAGTTAGCTAAAACAGCAACATTTTATAGTAAGCAGTGCTGTCAACTGGGGTAAAAGTACCACGTTCGTTTTTGGACCTTCACATCCATCTGTGAGATTTATGATAATATTATCGGTCTTGTAATTATTTTTCCTGCAAAATTGAATAGATTTAACAAAAAGTTACATTTGTCCTAAGATTTCCTGCAAAATTCAGATTGTCGGAGACTTTTTTGAAAAAAGTCACCTTTTGCACTTTTTTCAAAATGCAAAAGGCTTGCATTTTGTTACTATTGATGCATTATTTCAATTTAGTTAATGCTCAGATATCCTATTATGTGACGTATTAGTATGAGATGCGAAAAATAATGAACAAAATTGGTCTATTTTTGAGTTTGTGAGACCACTTTTAGTGAAATTAGTCTATTTGGCACAAGCTACCCCGGAGGTCGATGGCACAGGTCTAAGTGCCTGTAATAAGTAATGGATTATCCCCTAAGCAATAATAATGGATTTCTAATTGCACAGAAAGGATTTTCATGAAGTAAGCTGGTCAAGCATATTATCTTGGCTATTGATGAGCAAAGTAGATTATTAATTGACAGCAAATGTGCTGTAGTGATGTCTTTCATTTTGTTCAAATGATGAAAACATATAGGCTTGTTGAAGGTCCGTTTTTTGCAGTTTGACATATATTGCATTCGGTTTTTGCGATCCTGTGCGAAACGGTGTAGTGACCAGAAATTCAAGGCCGCTATAGACATTGCCTTTTTCGCAACTTGAAGCGGGTGGAGACAAAAGCTCAATGAGTGGAAGCATAGCCATGGACGCAATTTGCCATCATTTCCAAAGGATGCACTTGGGATGCCCCCATCAATTTAGACACAATGTATAGCTATTTGAAGATAACGGATCGCAAAATATGATGTCGGCATTCGAAAAGGCCGGGATCGTTCCTTTGAACCTTGATAGAGTACTGAAGCAATTACTTGAAAACTGTCAGGTAAGTTGTGAAGACATGAATGACAGTTTAGTTGAGTTTCTTCGTCTGATGCGTCAAAAACCAGAAAAGCCCAAAACCACCCATCAAATAAACGGATGAATGTCGAACCAGGCCGACTTGTATCTGTGATGAAATGGAATACTGAAATTCATCACCAATTAGTGCAGGAACAAACGCATTGAACTTTGAGTGAATTTTATAAAAAAATTATTTTATATATCAATACATATGAAAGCATAATTTTCATTATCAATCTTTCTCTTTGTTCACTCTTATGTTTATTCAGATTCGACGCTACCTTTCGTTCATGTTATCTTAAGCATTAAGGAAATAAGCTATTACTGCCTTCAACATTGCACTACCTGCTAGTTTTGATCCGGTTGTAAGATTATGGAGTTTGGCGGAAATCCTAATCGCCAGACATAGCTAAGTGTAGGTGGGAGGGTCTGTTTAGATCCATTGGCTCAGCGAGGCAGCCCCTCGCCAATAGGTTACAGTCCGGCCTGTTGCTCTGGGCTTTGAGAATACATAGTCCTAGAAATTTACCTTATTCGACAAGGGTTAGCACTAAAACTTTGCTTGCGGCTACCAGAATCAAGTACCCTTGCCCGTTGCAGTATTAAAAAAAGGCTTAGCCGTCAGCACGAGTACCTTTTTCATTAACAGTTAACTGTCAATGAAAAAGGTTGCATGTGCTATATGTCCATGCATAAATCTTCCTTTTTCGTCTCAGACACCACTAGAAAGGCTTTCCTCATAGATTTAAGTGATCCTTTCGATTGCAAATCCACCTTTGTAATCTATCTCATTTTGTGCAGCGAATGTGGGTTCCAATATGTTGGCAAGACCACCCAATCTTTGAATGCTTGATTGAATGGTTACCGCTACCATGCATCCTCAAAACCCACTACTTTCCTTTATGAGCACTTCAGGCAAGATGGTAATAATTTTTGCAATCTTCAATTGCAAATCATAGACCACGTTGATTCCAACTTTTCTGGTAACTCTAATCTTAGAGAAAGGGAACTTCTAAAAAAGAGGATTTTTGGATCAGCAGTACTTCTCCTCCCCAGTCCTTAGAAGATCTAGAGGTCACGAGATTCACCTCAATAAGAAAAATGCCTGAACCGCCTGCTTAGAATCTCTCTGCGATAATATTAATAACCTTTGTATTTCCAACATATTTTACGAATTTTTCATGACTTTGAAATCTCTTAGTCGTACTACTTTTAAGCGGATTCTTTCCTTTGCTCCGGTCAGGCCTGGCACCTGCTCGCATCTAGTTGAATCCTTCTGATACAGATTCTTGAAAGTGGAGGATTTGGTTGATAAGGTCGACAGGGAAGATATTATTATGTCTTTTGAGTGCAAAGAAGTAGATCTCTTGAATGTTTCTTTCATTTTCGCTGATTCCCATGTTAGCAGTATGTTGCCTAATCCAATTCGTAGTAAATGTTCATTACAGGTTTCTTCAAATACACCACCCCTACTGGGCGGAAGCTCTTCAATTACAACCAGGTTTTAAAGAATACTTTAATAGATAAAATCAGATAATTGAGCAAGCTTGTCTTTGTTCCAATTCTATCTTCTGCTACAAGCCCGATTCACACGTAGTAACTGGTGACTTGAGTAATACACCCAACCCAAAACTTAGGGACTTGATGGCAAAGGGCACCAATTATAGGGAGCCTATTCACAAGTCTTGGGAATTAGTTAAAGTCAACGTTAAAAATGCATTAGTTACCTTTATTGAAAAGTCCTGTAAGTACGCCCTTCAGATTTCAGACTTCCTGAATTGGTGTGAGGCTGTCCTTAAGATAATTGATAATTGCATAACCTTCCTCAGTGCTAGTTTTCCATCCTTGCATTCACACGAGATACTAAGATCTAAAGAGTGTAGAAACTTCATTTCAAACTTTCAGAAGGAATACGTCATTACTCCAGCGGATAAGGCCGCCAACAATTTTGTCATAGTGTGTAAGAAGCATTACCTTATTGTCCTCTTGAACAATCCTCTTATGGTCTCCGTGGTACAGTGGTTAAGTGCTTGGCCTAGCGACCCTTTGGTCTAGAGGTCGAGCCCCGAAAGTGTCATTGGAAGTCGGCAGGAAGGACATCCGGAGTAAAAGTACCACAATAGAAAAGTAAAAGTAAAAGAAAGTAAAAGAGAATAAGAGAAGATAGTAAAAGAAAAGTCAGACTGTGTCAGCACCATCCAGTATGGTGCAGTAGTGACGTTGAAGCTTCACTATCGGCCCGCAGCTTTTACGCGCAAGGGATAAGTATACAAAGTCATCCGGGATTTCAGTGATCTGACAGATGATGAACTGTATAGGAGATTTCGCTTTCAAAGTGATACATTTTTTATGCAATTTCGTCGATTCTCATGTAAAGAATCTTTATAACAACGGTCGATCTTTATCGACGAAAATACAAGTTCTAATTTGTTTGGTGTATCTTGCATCAAATGACTTTCTATACTAAGAGTGGCTGATGACTTTGGATATCTCAGCCTACCGCATGTTTAGTAGTGACCAGTGGCGTAGCGTGCTTCAAACCGTTTCCAGGGCTAAAGTCAGTCTTGGCATCGGTATACCTTATGGCATGCAGCATGTATGCAAAGTACCGGGTGGGTTCTAATATAGAAGTCACCTTGATGATTTCAAATAATGAAGAAGTGAAGGTATGCATCTGTAAACAGCCGTGATTAGCCAGTCAGAGTGTGTAAGTGTCACTCATAAAAAATTCCGTCTTCACCCGGGTTGAATCACAGAGATGGACTGCTTCTCCGTCGGTTGCATACAGTGGCCGCGACGAGCTGTTCTGGCGCGTGCGAACGGCACATTGATAGATTGGCTGAGTTGTCGATGACATCAACGAGCCATTGCGGATCATGTGTGGCTCGTGTTAGATTTTGGCCAATCGGTGCAATCTCGGCGACACTTCGGGGACTGCCCCTGAGAGAGAGGAAGAGAGATAAATCCACCGATAGTTATACATGCATCCGTTGGAAAGATGAATAAAGACTTGAGATAAGATGTAGCGCTTGGTCACTGATGCACATCCAGTGTTTTATCCAGCCCTGTTTTGGGGGGGGGGAAGTTTCCCCCCTTTGAAGGAAAACAACGAAAATCATACACTTGATAAAGGATGTACAGCTTCAAATTTTTAAGATCGTACATCGCCTCTGGCTTTTAAATCGCTGAATGAAGTGACGCTTCGCTGACTACAGACCGCGCCTTTAGGAACAGCGTCCGTGGAAAGGAGTTTTTCCACTATGAATCGAGATACAACTCGCTTAAGGCAAAGATTGTTGCCGCATCACGTCCGCGATCCAATGCTGGTCAGCATTGAGGGATCCAAGATTGATGATTTCACGTCAATTGTGAAACTCTGGCATTCTAGCAAGGCCAGATGACTGCAAATTCCAGACAGTAAACAATAACACTCATAATTCTCATCATTCTTCCTGTTTTTTGGAAAATGAATTTTTATAGTACAATGGCTATTTTCTACATTATGTAAAAGTACTAATTAATGAATTCTGGGGCAGTGTACATATATACGTACATGTGAAAGTAATTATTGATGTAATGTAATGATAATGATGAATAATTGATGTGAAATGTAGTGGCGATCAAGTAAAAAACTTTCAGTCATTAAATAATCATTTAATCTGGAACAAGTGATTAGCTAAAAGTTACAATTTGAAACATTTCACCATCTCGAAATAATAGTCCTAAAATATACATGTATAATAGGCATGTTTTGCAGTATTCATGAACAGTGAAATGTCATGTGTAGAGGGCCAATTATATTTTACATAACGAGTTGGAATTTTTCATTGCCTGATGTCGGGATACACAAACATTCAGACTCCCCCCTTTATCAAAATTTCCCCCCTGAACCACTAGGAGTGGATAAAACACTGATGCACATTGTGCATGATTAAAAGATGTTGGGAAATTTATTTAAAAATACATTCGGGCCACGAATGCCCCAATGGACGCTACGGCACAATGTGGCTCACAAGTTAACGAGGATGTTCATGGAACAATCATTTGGCCGTTTGAAAAGGCGTTTCAATGTCTTACATGATGAATTATGAGTTTCGCCAGAGGAGGAAGTCTCCATCATTACGACTTGTTTCAAACTCCATAAAATTTCAATTCATCTAAATCAATCAGATCTTAACGACATCAACTATGAAATCGAAGAAGAAGAAGAAGTTTAAGACGTTCATCCTGACGACAACACCACCGCAATATACCATCTAGTGCTACATTATCTTAGTAACGCTTGACTTTGGACAACTGCTTTTAGCAGATACTAACTGCGAATCTATGTCATTTTCTATGCTATCATCTGCCGGTGATCGATCACGTTCTAGTTAATTAGAACACTGATTTCATTTAAACTTTTTTTTCAAGTAAATGCTTTTTCTATAGTCCTAAACATCCAAGACTAAGCGAACAAAATTACTTAATTCACACGGATACAAACTGCCACTGAATGATCAACACATCATAATCAAGGAAGCTTATCATAAACTTTAAAAGATGTTAATGGGTCCACATAACTATTCAGATTCAAGAAATGACGCCTTGTGAGTCATGAAATCATGCCGCTGGAAATTGAATTAAAAGAAGGACATCTCAGCTAAGAAGCACAATGAGATCTCAACTTTTCCTTGAAGACTAGCAGAGACTTGCATTATGCGGTTCATGACATTTCCTTGATAATCATCATAACTTCCGCTTAATTAAGATGTTTGTTAGCGAATATTCATTCCTTTTGATATCCAACTTGTTTCATACTACTTATAAAGGGGCTTCATGTCGGTAGTATATATATTTGTAAACATTTAGTTTTTTAAAAGCTGGTCAAATAATTTTTTTGGACCACATGAACATGATCTCCGTAAAATACTGAATTATTTCGTACAAAAATTTTCACTGTATTCAGACATCTTTTCGAGTCGACACTTTACCTACATATCGACTCTATGAGTCGAGCTGTTGGTAGCCAACCATTCTCCTTATACGGCCTTCCTAAAATCCACAAAAATTAAACGAATTCTGGCTACCGTGCAATTCTTGGCATGAAGAACTCTGCCAAATATAATGTCTCCAAATAGCTTGATTCAGGTTTGAAACTGTATATTCTGTAGACTTTAAGACTTTTCTTTAAAAGATACTTTTGAATTTGTCGACAGTATCAACATCTTCAGGGGAAATTGTCCCAAAGGTTTCTATTTTGTCAGTTTTAAAGCAGTGAGCCTATTCTCCAACATACCTGTTGGATCTACAACCGAGCATATATTGTTGATTTTGATGGTTTTCTGATTGACGAAGATACCTTCTGTCATTGCTTGCAAAAACATCGTTTTTTCGTTCAACAAAGGTCTTTATATCCAACAAGAAGGAATGGCCGTGGGTTTTCCCCTTAGTATAACTATGGCTTCTTTAGTTATGAATCAAATTGAAAAGAAAATTGAAAATTTTGATGGTTAAAAGTCTTTTTTCTAATAAACGCTATGTTGGGTCAAATTTACTGCCGAGTTGGAACACAATGGTTCAATTTCCTTTCTTGATACTAAAATCATACACGATGATGTTTCTGTTTTTGAGATTTCTTGGAATTACAAACCATCTAATTCTCGCATTCATATTCCTTCCTGTACGTATGCATCGAAGAAATAAAAACAGGCAGCTATGAATAATCTCTTCTACAGAGCAAAACGGATCTGTAGCAATGACAGCTTGTTGAAGACCTGCAATGATTTCATTGTCAAACTGATCCTCAGAAATGGTTATAACATCCACCACATCCTCGATGCTAAGCGTAAGGTTGAAAGCAGAAAAATGAAAAAATATAATTATATATATATATATATATGTAATAAAATATATAATAATCGCAATACTGCTGATGATGTATGCGATCAATTTGGATTAATAAATGCCAATGAGCATTCACCTTGCTAATGAGCATGAAGAAAAGATCATTTACTGGAAATTGTCCTTAGATTGAAGAATTGGAAATTGAACTTGGTAGGCCTATTCATCGTTTCAATAAAAGTCTGATTAACGGTAAGATCATTCCCGTTTTCACGAAAACTGCTCATTAATTCATCGCAACGATAGAGTGTCTAATTGTCTCACCTTGAACATTGTCTACAAATTTGCTTGTGATCACTATGACAAGTGTTACATCGGCGAGACAGCTAGACATCTGCAGACGCGTATTCGAGAGCACTTGTCTGGTCGCCTTTCACCATCTGCACAATCATTCTCCGTCATCGCCCGTACGAACAAAACCCGCATTGCAGAATCAGTCTTCATAGCTGTTTATGACGCAGATATCGGTTCTTAATGGTAATCTCCCCCCACGTTTTCAAATTTGTCTAAAATCCGTAGAAATGACTCAATCGTCACAAAACTTTATGTACTTGTCAGTGGGGATATTTTCTACCTACTTGCCAAATTTGCGCAAAACCTGAAAGTATTTTTTAAATAAAAGGCGAAGTCAGATCACTAGAGATCAGGCTGTTGACATCGCTACACTTCACGTTATCGTCTCTAATGCAAAAACTAATTCTTCGATCTGCATAAATTTTTGCATGTGGGTAGAAAATATACCTAAGAACGTTTAGAAGTTTGGTGATGATTGATTCATATATGCAGATTTTAGACAAATTTGAAAACCTGGGAGGGGAGATAACCCATAAGTACCCAGATATCTTATTAAACAATAATACCAGCTCTTTCCCATTGTTTTTTTAGTTGTGAATTATAGACCTAAACTCTCTTATTGTCTTGATTTGTTCTGTTTTACTACATAAGCCACTGAAGATGAAGACGAGTCTTTGAAATTGTACGATTTGGTCCTGTTACATAGACTTTGCGTCTCATGTGTCTGCATGTATCAGAGGCTAAACAGTGTGATAGGACCTCAATTTCATGCTCAGGGAAGACAGAACATGCTTAGCGGTTCATCCGTGGTTCAAGCGGTAACGGGGACAACCGTAGACGACACGCAAACTGTAAACGCTCTCCCACGCGTATTCATAAACATTCCCTGTGTTTTAACAGCATCAGACCACGAGGTTGCTGACTCATAGTGCAGCGCGCATGTACGCGCGTAGAAGTACAAACTCCCCCTAATCACATATATTTGGGGTGCTCCGTAATTATATGTGGCAATGTCACCTAGTGCAGCGTCTATGGGTTATGTTTTTCTCTCATTTCAACGTAGCCTCTTAAAATTCTAGTGTGTGGCGCTTTAGGATTCAGGTTTCTTCGATCCCCAAAAATATCGAGCAAGATTATAAGATCTCAAGAAGACGACTTTTGAAACACTTGATTTGCATTTTTTAGGAAGGAAGTGTCTTCAGACTTGAACCATTTAATTATTTTATTCAGTTGAATTTGACTTGCAACTTATGTTACTTGCTTATGCTCACAAGTTCTGTGCTTTCCTTGTCTTTCGTGTGCTTATAAAGTTTGAAGAAAGAACAGCTTCGGATACTATGTAGCTTTAATCGATTCGACGTTTCACTTTGACGGCTTAATCATGCACGAATGACTAGCTTGGAGTGTACAGTGCAACAAACTTAAAACATAACTCACATAAATTGATATAGAAATCAATGGAAAGTTCTACAAAAGTAATCTGTGTACAATAAAGATACATCAAATAGCGTTACTACTAACAACAAAAGAAGGTAGCATGAAGAAGTAGAACTCAAATATCACGTTAGAGAAACGATTTCTTATCTGTTGATCGCATCACTACCGAAACTTTCATGCGTTCCAGATTCCCTCTTCAAATAACCTTGTAAGTTACGATGTATACTTTCACATTCGATTTGAATCCCCCGATGATCAGTAACAGAAGGATATTTTACTGCCGACGGATTATTTGAGATGATATGTTCTTTAATGTGTGTGCCTATAATTCGCGAAGTCTCACCAACGCAATACTTCGCGCATTATTTACATTTAATTTTGTAAATGAGGTGTTTCTCAAAAAAAGAGTTTTTCACCTTTTTCGCGAACTTGTATGCACCACAATCAGTTGAACATTGTAATTCTTCTTTTGGAGGATGGAATTTGTGTTGTAATCTGCTGCCCGAATCATACCAAACATTTACACAATTGTGTACAGCTGTTCTCTCCATCAAATTATTGATTTTTCTTTTGATGACTTCGTTGGCAAAAGGAATCTTCACTGATATTCTTTTAGCTTCCTTCATATTCGCACTAGACATGTCCTTGCACTTCAGCTTACTCTATGTATTTTCAATGCATCGCAAGGGATATCCATTACAAGGAATTTTTTTGAATTGAGTAATCTCGGTTTTCAGGAGTTGTAGATCTTCTTTCAGTCCGAATTAGCTCACCAATTAGCACCAACCTTTACATGAAGGAAGTGCCCAGTGGTTCCATTTCTCCTTGGATTGCTAGTGGCCGTGTCTCTCAGAAGCGGTCGTTACGCGGAGTTACATAGTATCCGTAGACGTTCTTCCTTCCGACTTTATATAATGAAGCCGTGTACGCGGAGAACTTGGCCTCTGGGCACTCTCAATTTCGTGTGGTTGTTTTGGAGTTTATTTGCAGCTATTTAATCAGCTGCAGGCATCGAAATTATTTATCAATTGGTCTGCAGACCCTGCAAGTCTCTCTGGAGCGAAATACAGTAATAAAGTTCCCCGAAAATTTTGTTTTCTCACGCAAAACATGTCTCTGTTTCCTCTGACATCTACGAGGACTGCAATTTCAATTTTTTTCATGGCGACTTCTTAGCAAGCTCCTGTTCAACTGAATACACGTCTGACACTGGAAATGATTTGATTGACGCCAGAAAGTATCTAGAATCCGTGAAATTCAAATGCAAGCTGTCAAGATGCATAAATTTTGACTTTTTCAATCCAATCCCGGAACTATCTAGCATTGAATGACGAGTAAAACTGTCTTTATAAAATCTTGGATAGCGATACGCTAGCGACCAATCGATGCGATGTTCTCTGTAGAATACATCACATACAGAATGATGGAACCATGGCAAATCCTTCCGGCGCTTAAGTCCGGGACAAACGTTTCTTAACAACTGCATATGCAACGCGTCTCCTCTTTCGCTTACCGGAGGATCGAAGTAAAGAGATGGGGATAGAAATATGGCTGAATCCCGGGATACGTAGGGAACGTCTGAGTGATACTGTCGCACTGCATCAGTCACTGCAATAGGCCCTGCACGATGGATGATGCTACTGTCCTTTCTACCGGCTATTACTTTCATCAAATACGTCCAGAATGGATGATGTGGACGAGAGGCCATGAAGAAGTTGGAGGCAAGGATGGAAGAAGAAGCACCGATTGAGATTGAATAAGCTTCCGGCTCACGAGCGATAATGGCGCTGTGGTAATCAGTGACTGCATCGATTGGTTTCAACGGTTTCACGTCCAAGTCGGCGTACACCCCGCCGATAAAGTAAAGGATTACGTAACGGCAGAAATCGACGCGCATCATGTAATGGGGGAGTGAGTTGTAAGCCTTCAAAGCGCTACTGTTTTCCGTCAGCAGTTGCTTCATTGCGTGTTTAATTTCTTCATCAGTCCAGAACACCAATGTCCATCTTGGATGATATTTTCTCCATAGACGAAGATTGTCAGCTACCTGTGTTGGGATTTGCTTGCTTTTCCACATGAAATGGCAGATTCGAGGAATTTTTCCATATGGATTCAGTTGCTCCATGATATATCGATCATCTCCGTAAACCGAGGGGAAAAGATTGGATTGTTGATCTGAAAAGAGGGAAAATATTTAATCATTATAGAAAACATGAAGTAAGTATAGAGTAGTGCATTAAGAGTAGTCTGACGGTAAATGTACATTGAAAAAGGTGTTTTTTCAGTCGAATAAGGCACAGAATTAAATATATTTTGCTTTTCTGCTTCGGTTTGTTAGAAGTGTGATTTATTCGAAATCGTTTGCACATCACGGAACTTACTAAATGGATAAAAGGGAATTCCTAATACCCTACAGAGATATGAAAAAAGTCGTGCATCGCTTGCGGATTGCTCTGAATTCCTTTAAAATCGCTAAAAATAACAGTAAAAATTTGTTTCAGTTTTTTTACAGTCTGATCTGCAAATATCTGTAAAAGCAGACACTGTTTTATCTGATGTGGATGGAGTTAACTGTTGCGTCATCACTCACCATGTTATGTCGTCATCATTTTAACAGATATTTGCGGATATTTCTGTGAGGTTTCACGGTTATTTTAGCTGTTTTTGAAGGTATAGGGGGCTACAGTTTACAGTGTGTATTACATCAGAAGTTGATCTAAGTGTGTCACCTACATGTAATATGCTCGTTTGAGAAACTTCCTATCCCACCATAGAGTAAGTATGTTAGGTAGAGTGGTAACTCCGTATTTATTAAAACCCTAATGTGTATACACTTTCCATTTTATTAAATGAACTCAAGGGAGATGCAGCCGGAATTGTTTCCAAATGTGAGATATGCACATTTATGCAGTTTTGAAGAAATTGCCACGGAATTGATTGAACATGATAGCATAACGCAAACGGAAATGATATTATTTTGCAGATCGTACGTGTCATGAAAGCCTTGGATAGGCAATGTTTCTGAAATTGGCAACTCGATGAGCTGCTGTTGCTCTCTTGCTCAACCTCAAGAGTATTTTCTTAAGCGTGGTCATATCACAGGCAACCCGCCACTGGTAGAGCAAAATCACATAATCAAAGACAAAAATAATCAAGAACATGAATTTAGTGAATCATAAAATCATGCCGGTGAAGATTGAATTAAAAACATGAAATTTCAACCAAGAAGGCACGAATAATATCGCGACTTTTTCATGAAGACTTCCATTATAATGCAGTTCATTAGATTCCCTTGCAAATTAGCTTCATTTCCGCTTTGTTAGGATGCTCATCATCAAATATTCATTCCTTCTGGTATCCAAGTTGCTTCATACTACTTATATAGAGGAGTCATCTCGGTAGTATTTAAATTGGTAAAATTTTGATATTTTTAAAACTGCTCAAATAATTTTTGGACCACGAGAACGTAATCTCTGCAAAAAAACTGAATCTTTTCATATAAAAAATTTTCACTGTATACAGAAACTTTTTTGAGTCGACACTCTACCTATATATCCCTACTCAATGGACACAACTTTTCGCTTTGCTTCTACTTTCTACTGAGACTACTCGTAGAATGGACAGCAGCTGTTTGTAGATGGCAATTTCAACTGCTCAGTCGGGCACGGATTGATAGATCTTTGCCAGTAGCAATTTGGATCGCTGCATACGGGAGGCAGTTTTTTAATTTTCGCTTGTCAGAAGACCAGAGTTTTTCACTCCCATTTATTGCCGGTAAAATTAATCAATAATGAGATCACTCCACCCAACGTTTCGAGCTTCAAGCTCATCGACTGGGACTAGTAGCGAAACTTTACAACCTCATCAGACGAGGTATAGCGAATGCGTCTACCGAGCGCTTTTAGTATGCGTTCATGTTTACGATTGATTTTCGGTTGAACTTTGCGTGTAATCCGCTTCAGAAACTCCAGCTCTCAGGGCATTACTTTGCTTGTCAATAATTTCAATACTGAATAGATTGATACTGACATTGTTGCGATCAGCGTGATTATGAGCATGTGGTCTGAGAGAGCACCTTTGGTATCTTTCTTAGTGATACTGGACCGATGTTCGTTACAGCGAACGTGATTGGTAGATCCTATGTACAGATAACACAACTAGCAAGTGATGTTGTAAACCACATTTACTTTTGCAATTGATACTTGGGTTCAAACTGCAAATACTACATTTTCATTTTTCTTTTATATTATTGTTGATATCGTGTTCTAGTTGTTTGCCAAGCATGGGAATGATGTTGACCGGTAATTCAATGTTCAATTAACTTAGGCGATTTGCCAGTTTTGTTTAAAGTGATAATTAATGAAACCCCGTCAAAATTTCACTAACTTGTTAATTGCAAATCTCAAATTAACCCGAGCATAGCTGCAACTTTAAATAGGGAGTTGTGTCGATGTTGAGAGATGTGAGCTAGGCCTGTTGATGATTCCTGATAGATATTGGATGAAATGGCAGCTATTCAGGTCTGTTTCCATTTTTCAACTGAGGATGCAACTCAATGTTTGATTATTCTATTTACATTGTGCTTGTAAAAAGCACTAACTCATGCGATTTGCCAGTAGTGTGTTTAATGTGCTAATTTCACTAACTTGCTCATTGCAAATTTCAATTTTTTAAGTTAGATTCTTTAATTTTCTAAAGGCGCTGTCGTTAATAAAATTCATGTACAAGTTCAAAGAGTTTTCTGTAGTGTTTTGTTGATTTTTATTTGTATTGGTCATTTCAGTTTTCCTTATAATTTATTTTTCACTGCAATGATTCATTCGGAAAGGGTTTCTAGTATACTCTACATGCCTAGATCGGTATTCTTCGTTTGAACATCTGTCGCTCTTGATGACTATTCTGGATGAAGTCAGATTTCATTGTATGAGGCACTCAGCTACGTTTTGTCAAGCATTATGCTTTTTGTACAACTCTTAATTTATGGCATCCGATATGGATACAGTGATGTCCAGAAAATTCAGTTTATTATCATTCGAAATTTCAACAGTAAATTGAATGTTGTTGTTTATAGAATCGAAAACATCCAGAATGATATCAAACATGTTAGCATCGTCGACGAAGGGGCCCATAATTATGTTATGAATGTACCTACGATAATATATTGGTTTTATACTGCTCACTGCAGAACTTTTAGAGCTTTCTGTTCTACAGTACCTACAAATACAACAGCTAATGAAGGTTGAACGTGTTGCAGTTCATTTAAGGTTAATTGTCAAAATGCATGTTTCAAGTCTTCCTTAACATTCTAATTTCTTTTCATTATTTTTGCAAAGCATTGTCATCATCATCATCATCAGCCTTTCGTGCCACTGCAGGCAGATGGCCTCCACTCCCTCCACCAGCTTCTTCGATCTTGCACTTTCTGGATCCAGCTGATTCCGCTCTTTTCCTCAATATCGTCTCTCCATCTTCGCCTTGGTCTCTCTATGCGTCCATTCCGTTACTTTCTTGGCCCATTTGTTGTTGTTTATTCTGGCTAGGTGTCCTGCCAAGTGTCCCTTCATCGTTCTGATTTTAATCGTTATGTCAACGATTCTCGTCCTTTCTCTGATGTTCTCGTTCTTTCTTTTGTCCTTCCTCGTGCTTCCTCTTTCCATACTTCTTTGTGCCACAGTTTCCATTCTTGTCGTTTTGTTAGTGTTTACGCTTCTGCATCATACATGTACGTCATTGATGGGAGTATGACCGTATCAAACAACCTTCGTTTCAGGCATATTGGGATGTTCCTGTGTTTGAGTAGCTTGCTGTATTGTCCGAACCTTCTCCAACCAATATTTATTCTGTGATATATTTCTCTGCCAATTTCGTTATTTACTGTTAGTTATTTACTTCTTCTGTATTTCTCCATCAATTTGAATTCCTTGTCGCGTTGTTCGCTTTGCTATTTCATTGCATATAACTTTTGTTTTCTTCTTGTTCATCTTCATACCATCTTTCCTTCCTTCTTCGTTTAATGATGTTATGATTCTCTGTAGGTCTTCTTCTGTATTCGCTAATAGCATTATGTCATCTGCAAATCTGAGATTGTTCAGTTTTTCTCCGTTTATGCTGATTCCTTCTCTGTTGTCTACTCTTCGAAATATTTCTTCTAATGCTGCTGTGAAGAGAATTTGTGATAAAGATCACCCTGACGCACTCCCTTCATGATTTTCACCTTTTCACTCATTATGTCGGTTCTGATCTGTGCTGTATCACTGTTGTATGCTTTTTCAGGATGTTAATAAACTTCGCTTGTTAATGTAATGCAGTGTAATGCTTCTATATTCACCAAATACATGAAATACAATACTCACGTCGATTGGTATCAGTATTATTAACGATATTTATCAAGATATTTTGACCTTGGAAAGTGACGCGTTTAGAAATGTTCTTGCTTGATAGAATAATGAAAATATTGCTGAGGAAAATGATAAGCAGCACAAGAAAGGCAATGAAGATCCATTTATTGCACCGACAATTCCATGCGCTCGACGTCATTGTGAAGTTTAGAATGCGAATGGAGACATTGCAAGTCAACTTAGCAGATGAACAGAATTATTCATCAAATGTCCACAGCAACGTAAGTTTGCAATTGCATGGCTAATTAATCATTCAAATAGAACAATCAGCCCTAAAATTGAATCAAATCAGAAACTTTGCTTGAGGATGTGACATAATGACAGACACTTAACTATAAATACAAGACTGAAATTCTCTGTGAAGGTATGTGCTGTTCATGTGATACAGAAATGACGTACAAAGTTAGCAAGGGGATCTCTACACTTAGCAGTACTTAGCAGTACCAGCCGGTTACTGCTGTAATTCATAAACACAGAAAACAACCGCATTCATGTTGATACTCTACTTGCATTGGATATTAAAACGACAAGAATCTCCCATGCTTTGTCAGGTCAGACACAAGACTGAAAAGTGTGCAGTAGAGAAGATGACAGTTCACATAGGTTTCAATGAAGAAACATCAAAAGTAATTATTTAAAGAAGAGGTGAAAAAAGATAGGCCTACTATTCAAGATGATAGCCAGTAGAATCTCTTTACTCTATTTCAGCACAAAGAAAGAAGCATACGCGCACAGAGGATTTCATTCTGTTCATTCTGACGTGGATCATCACGTTCAATGATTATGCCTCTCAAAATCGTGCTATACGTTAATTGTTTGATTTAAATGCAATATTTAACTGTGATTGTGCATCTGAAGGAGGAATATCACACATAGAGTAAATATTTTAGGTAGAGTGTTAACTCCGCATATTTTCTTAAGCGTGATCATATCACAGGCAACCTGCCACTAGTCCAACAAAATCACATAATCAAAGGCAATGACTTCATTTAACTTTGAAAGATGTAAATGGATTCACATCACTATTCAGATTTAAGAAATGAAAAATGAATTTAGTGAATCATAAAATCATGCCGGTGAAACTTGAATTAAAGACATGAAATTTCAGTCGAGAGTCGAGCACGAATTATCGCGACTTTTTCATCAAGACCTACATTATAATACGGATCATGAAATTCACTTGATAATCAGCTTGATTTCCGCTTAGTTCGGATGCTTATTAGCAAATATTCATTCCTTTTGATATCCAACTTGTTTCATACTACTTATGTAGGAGAGTCATCTCGGTAGTATCTAATTGGCAAATTTTGACTATTTTCAAAAGTGCTCAAATAATTTTTTTGGACCACGGGAACGTAATCTCTGCAAAAAACTGAATCTTTTCATATAAAAATTTTCACTGTGTACACACACTTTTTTGAGTCTACCTATTATCCGTACTCTATGATACAGTCCTCTAGACGTCATCCGCTGCTTTCACGATGCTTGCAACCGCAGGTAGTCCGTGGCCGATGCTAGTCCGGCAGCCAGCACGAGTTTCTGTAGGGAATGAGGCCGGAAATGAGACTTTCAGAATTTGATGTACACCCTATGCCTACTCCGAATCTGACCGTCTATCGAGTTCTAGGAAGATCCTCTTCTTGTCAGACAGGATCAAAGAAAAATACATGCTGATCCAATGGCATGCAGATTGCAGCTTTTGGGCAAAAATTGATTTCTCTGTACTTTCTTTTATCTGCTGACACTCATTCTCTGTTAGACATATTCATGCCTGTCATTAACGAGTATATTCGGGCTGCTATGGTACTACCATTTCACTTAAGTTCTAACTTTTGGCATGAAATGAATTGACATCAAACTTTTGATATTTCTACAATCATTGCAAATCCGTATTCACTATTACCGGATGTGTCCCCTACTACAGTGAAAGTCTATCTCATGAATGGCAGGAATCCCTTTTGAGAGTGAAATGAAGTTGTCGAAATATTCTCGAATATATACAGGGTCCATCTGCGTTAATATATGATATTGTTCGTTATTCAAAACAACCCTTCTAAGCGATGCTTGCGAGAACGCAATATCTGTAAATAGGACGCAGTATGCGTTACTAACTTGATTGCAAACCAGAATGACCTAGATAACTTACTCAAGTTTTTCACATTGTCCTTGAGTTCTGTCGTGCAAGAGAAGCTTCAGCTCGTGAATAAACGACCGAATGACAAGCCAGTTTTACAGCATTATGAAAAAGATAAGGGTGAAGAGAATGTAAGTTTCGATGATCTGGTGATTGAGAACACGTTTATTGCACTGTTGCTGTACTATTGGAGTGACTGAATACAATGTCCATCCTTCTGTTTCACCTTGTTTCCGTCATCGTCATGTTATTCGAAACCTAAAAAAGATTGTAAATAATTCTTCTTTTCTTTTAGAGAATGATTCCGCATAATCATTTTGCATGTTTTTGATTTACCCATTACCTTGATTAAAGCAGAAGCACATGGTTCAGGATTTGAACAAAGATTGTGGTCAGTGCGTTGAGTACATGCAATCATAAATGGTAAGAATCAAATTTGTTATCAGATTTCACTGAATATAATGCAAGTTATGCATAAAATTCTGCATCTTGAAAGTAGTTTCTATGTTGATCTAAAACTCTTGAGGTACGTAGAATTTTTAAGGTAGAGAGAATAACCGAAATTGGTACAGCTACTGCGCACAAATCAGGCTAACGAGTTAATTCGGGCCTCGTTTCACACTCATTGCATTACCGCCTGCGGCGTTCCAGTGTCATTGTCTTGCTGTATCTATGCGAGGTAATTCGGGCTCAGTGATCTTCGACAGGTTTCTAAAATGAGCACAGCAGCCAAAGGGTCCAAATTTTGAATTCTTTATTCATGCCTATAAGATGCGCCTGTTAGGGCAAATGAAAGTCATCGTTGCAGAAAATAATGTTTTAGCACTCGTGTTATTTTGAGGAATTCTTGAAGAAAAACAAAAGGCAAGTGATTCAGCTCTCCATAGCCTGATGTTGTAAGACTTGGCCCTAGGTGTGTAAATATCCCTTCACAAATTGAAACATGGGAGCGGATTCCTGACGAAGCGACAATAGATCGACTAGAAAGTCAGGGTGGGGATGTCAACGCCTCGACGCTACCTCGGAGGTTATCATGGTAGCCATCAAGTGATGGCTGCAGGAGTCCCGCACACCTGAAGGGGACAGGCCAAGCCGGGAGTCATGGAAGTGGATTCAATAGAAATGATTGTTGTGTTGAGAATAACGTAGGACGTCGGATGATTTACGAGAATATGTTTTTCGACGCTCATCAACATTCTACTAGAGGCAAGCAAGGCAATATTTCGGAACGGCGAAGATAGGATATTCAGGGCAGACAAATATCGCAGCAAGCCTGAGGCAAAGTGAATGCACTACATAGTCCGGCAGCCAGAACGAGTTTCTGCAGGGAACGAGGCCGAAAATGAGACTTTCACAGAATGCTGTACACCCTATGCCTACTACCAATCGGCACGTCTGCCGAGTTCTAGTGAGTTCCTCTTCTTGTCAGACAAGATCAAAGAAAAACACATGGAAATCCAATGGGACGCAGATTGCAGTTTTTGGCTAAAATGAAATTTTCTGTATTTTCTCTGATTATACGAAAAGTACTAAGCCCAGAGTCATAAGTTTTGACATGGAATGTCTTCAGGTCATTTCCTTTCATCTTAATGCATCCTTGTCAATAAAGCTAAACACATTTAGATTTGGCGAGCCTCTCTATGTCGGTAAACGCAAACATTTTGAGCAACTTTATCCACATTTAACCACATTCGCACATACATTGTCGATCAGATGCATGATAAAAGCACATACACATCATAAGAAATGACCTGAAGACACTCCATGTCAAAAATTATGACTCTGGGCTTAGTACTTTTCGTTTAATCAGAGAAAATACAGAAAATTTCATTTCAGCCAAAAACTGCAATCTGCGTCCCATTGGATTTCCATGTGTTTTTCTTTGATCTTGTCTGACAAGAAGAGGAACTCACTAGAACTAGGCACACGCGCGAATTCGTAGTAGGCATAGGGTGCACATCATTCTGTGAAATTCTCACTTTCGACCTCGTTCCCTGCAGAAACTCGTTCTGGCTCCCGGACTAACAGCTGTCAACCGGTGTAGATGTAGAGAGCACATGAAAGTTTAAAAGAAATTATATATTGGCGTTGGTACAAACGGGAACTTGTACATCATTTACATATTTCATTATTTATATTACATATCTACACTATTAGCAGGAGGGCACCTAAAACATCTGTAGCAATGCAATCTCAAAATAAGATGGAGCATGCGGTGCTGTGAACGCCTAGATCACGACGACTTATGTTATATATACTGTATAACACTTACAGCATGACACGCTTCCAAAACATTATCTCATTTGTCTCGTGTTCCAGTACATAGATATCATTCCAATCGATGTGATGATCGCTATTCAGCCAATGATCGGCCACTGGTGACTGATGTTGTGAGGTTGTGATACAGAGGGGACAAACATGAGAGGAGTGGAACGAAGAGTTTATTTTGTGTGTGCATTATTTTAACAGTAACGATTTGCAGTGACGCATTCTCGTGTTTGCAAGGTCTTCGGCTCAAGCTGTAAAATTATCAATATAGGGATTCTTTTTATAGGGGGATGCTGGTTTGCAATACTGAATTTTGCGAGTGTTCCGCGTGTGTATCTGACGATTCAGAATTGTGAACTGTGTGGGATGTACAATGATTTTGTTGCCTGTGTGCCGACGAGGTGAGCGGATGTTGTGTTTGTGTAACATGTGGAGACGATAGCGATCTTCAGCGCTTTGTTCCGCTTTGCTTGTAGTCTGCATATTGTGCGTAATTGAGCTATGGTGTGGAAAAAGGAAGGAACAATGTAATATTGCAGTTTAGACATCGGAACCGCAATATGCTATGAGGCTGAGGGCCGAAGCCATAGCTTATTGCGGTTCCGATGTCTAAACTGTAATATCATTGTGTTTCGGTTTTCTATGTAGCTGAACCGCAATATGCTACTATTGAACCGCAATATAACCAAGAAGCATATTGCTGTTCAACACCATACAATTCTAATTCAAATTTGGACTTAAATGGAATGATTAAAATGTTTTTCATTTATCTACGTTCTTTATTCTGAACTGCAATATGCCAAATCGGCATATAGTGGTTCAGTATTTTAACTAAGGAAGATATACGAACCTAAACACAATGTAGGACATTTTCAAGCACTCACGCGCCCTCAAATGTCCTACATTGTTGCCCTCAAAAGTCCATTTTAATGTTATATTGTGCGATTACTGGTGACCAGACTGTGGACGTGTATTCAAAGTGTGAACTTGCGATGGCCTTGTAGGTGGACAGTATGGTTTTTTGCTGTTATTCCTATTTAGTGGAGGCTAATGATGAGAATGTTGAGTGTGATGCTTCGCTTTCTCGAGACTGGAAAGTCTCCATTGATCGCCTGTCTGGAAAGCTTCACTTCTGTTATTAATTTTCTTTATAAAGGAGTGCAGGAGAATGTAATGATAGTTTTTTTATCACAAAACTAGTTCTGGGAAAGCTGAGTAACATAATCAGTGTGGAAAGAGTAAGTCAAATTGTATAAACATGTCGGATCTGTTTATTTCTCATTCAACACGCTATTATGCAATCATACTCAAATACATTTCAAGGTAAATTATGCAATGCGTAACACCATGATTTATGCGGGTTCCTACTCTATAAGAATGCGTTTCATTTATGTGATGAAGTTGTCACTCCTACTCGTGGTGATGCTATTCTCGATAGAATTTCGGTTAGTCGATCTTTAGCCACTAATTATAGAATATTTCGTATACGATACACGAAAAGATCAATCTTCGATGTTCTGTCCAAGCTCAAAAATTGGTACTTGTAGGTTTTATCCCCCCCCCACTCCTTCAAAATTCGATAAATTATGTTATACTGAACTGATCGTTATGAAACTTGAGGAGTGTCTAGATATGGATATTTTCTCTCTACAAACCAACGTTCACTCAAATCGGATATACAGTTGCTGCGCTACAGTCGATAACGTAATTTAAGAAAGAACTACACGTTTATTCCAATAGCTATATTGTCTGATCTCTCACTGAGCAGCCCAGTAATCAACAATGTGCAGCAGAATTTTGTCAAACGGGTCAGTGCCGTCTCATCGATGCCAGAGTCAACAAGTTCATCCTTGATCGAAGTGACAATGAGACAGGTGCAGCGATCGTGTGTGTTGCCCCTAGGCAATGAGTCACATATATGTGCGTATATGCGCCGACGATCAAGGTCAACCATGAACAGTCATTTTAGAGGATTGGCATGTTCTACGTTTTGAATGAAATTTGGTTTGTAGAGAGAAAATATCCATAGCTAGACACTCCTCAAGTTTCATAGCGGTCAGTTCAGTATAACATGATTTATCGAATTTTGAAGGAGTGGGGGGGATAAAACCTACAAGTACCCAAAAATTATCCGTTTGAGAGTCATATCTTGAAAATGCTTTAGACAATGAAATATCGTTGTTTTATCGAATTGCTTTGACTGTCTGTTTGTTATTCCCTCAAAGCTTTGACTATGTCTTGACGTTGCAAACTGTAGATTGTCCGATTCTAACGTACCTTTTTGACACAAGTTGATCAGCTTTTCTCAACAGAGATGTATTGTCATGAGACAAAGGAAGAATGTGTGAAGCATAAATAGATAATTGTAAGATCAAATGGGTGCAAGTATTTATGAAATGGGCCAAACCACGGTAACGCTCGCTACATTTGATTGTAAAACTTGATCGAAGACCAACATTCTCTATGATACGATATTCTTCTTGAATATTCTGAAGATACAGTTTGTGTAATACGACGTCGACCTATTAAACACAAAATATCATGTTCATTCTATCTCTACTTTTGTGCACAGAGATCATTTAATATGGTAACGCTCGCGACAGAGATAAATATTTCATAATAGATTTTTTGAGATTGCATTGATATTTTATCTGCACTAGAGAAGCTGTTGTCTCAAAAACGAAATGATAGATAAATAATGAATAGTTTATGATTTCTTCATGCTTGAATAGATTACTGAAAGCACCGATTGCGAGATTTCAATCAATCTTGACAGCAACGCTCGCGACATTATCTAATGAAATTACGGATGACATAAATTTTGCCATTAAATTTGTCATTACAGAAGGTAATAATAGTGAAGATTACAAGATTGAGCGATTAGTTTAGAAGCAGCACACCAAGCATTTTATTTGCACCGGAATTAAGCACAGAAGTTAAGCATGATGTAAGATGAATGTCAACATCGGAGAGTAGGCTACTATATCAGTCCTATCATTTTGATGGGACTCCGACTCCGACTCCGCATCCCTGATGGGTAGCCATAGCAATGAATCATGAACAATCTTTTGTCACTTGAGGAAGAAAATTCCCTTACCTCAACAAACTTTTCTCTGAATATTAGCATATTCCAGATTGGTATTGATATTTTAATTTCAATAACAAATAGAACTAGATCATTGTAATTAGGCCAATAATTAGTGATGCAAATGGAAAATTTTGAAATTTATTTTTTGGTGATTGACGTTTTTTCCTTTGTTTTGGAGACTTGTTGTAGTCGTTTGAAAAGACTATGCAATATGCAAAGACCGAAAACTTCTCTATCATCCCTGCATGCTACCTTTTGGAACCAACTGCACCCTTTCCATGTCTATTTCAGATCATCCCAAATGGATTTCAGATTTCTCTAATTGAATTTCAGATATCTATCAGAAACCCAACTTTGAAAGGATCTTAAATTCAACTGGAGAATCTCCAATTTATCTGGAAATGTCTGAAATTCATTTGGAACTATCTGAATCATCTGAGGTAGAAATGGAAGATGTGCAGTTTGTCCTCAACGAAGACCGGACAATATGCCAGAACTTAGAAACTGTCATAGATATTATTCTACTCATCACAGATATCTTTAGTTTCCAAATATCTCACGAGTTTACAGTCTTTATTATATCTTCTAATATGGTCGCTCATGTATAATGCTGCGTGGACTGTGTGCTTATTCTTCACATGTTCATCAACACATGGAGAATTTGTATCACTATGATCAACGCTGCATAATAAAGCTTAACTTTCAAGCTAACAATTATAAGCAAACTCCAAAATGAAGTACATTATTGTTAATCCAGATCTTTCACACCGCATGAAGTTATACCCCTATTGTAAAGCAAGATTCACGTTATCCCAAACGGTGTCTGTGTGATAATTAAAAATGCTAACAATTTAGTAAGCCACTGATAGCAAAGGAATGTTCAAAAATCTGCGAACGGAAATCGTATTGCTACGATCGCTTTAATCGAAATAATGATGAAATCAAAAGTTTTAGACCCAATGTATTGGTAGGCCTACGTATCTGCCTCGACAGTGGAAGCGCTCAAATTATAGAGCTTATCAAAAAAATCAAAAATTTCAAAATTTTCCAAAATTTTCCAATTTTTTCCATAATTTTCCACGGAAAATTTTGATTCAAAATTTTCATCACTACCAATAATTAGACTACTGTACAGCAATTTGCAGTTGTCTGTAATTAATTGCACTTTCTGAGCAATTTTGAACAATCTGATATGGGCCTACTTGTAATATCGCATTAGCGATCTTGATATCTTGTTATTTGATGACAATTGATTCTCGAGATTGAGATTCGAGATTAAATTCACTAAGTGTATGCCATGGTAGCGCTCGGGACAGACATTAAATTCATGATCTACCAGGAAGTAGACTTAGAATAACTTTGTTGATCATCACACTGATTAGTATTCATCGAAAGTCGATAATCTTTGGTAGTATAAACTGGCTAATCATTCTTGTCTCAGATGGAAAAAACTTATTCTATATTTTAGGTAACGCTCGCGACATTCTAATGTAGAAATTTAATATCTTTCAAAGAGTCATAATTTACTTTGACAGAAAGTTGTCTTTCAGATACATTGAATAACGTGAAATCATCTAGCATCACAAACGATTTTCTAACTTGATATTGACATTTTCATGTACAAAATGCATTGAAGCACACAGCTCATAAAATAGGGGCATGATTGAAACATATAATAATAAGCAGTTATCTGTAGATAAACAGTTTTTAGACTATCCTTTGTCATCTATGCAGACATGTTCTCTAGCTAGCATGCGTCTGAACTTTAGACTACATATTATGTCATGATCTTCGGCATAATTCGTCAAAAACCGATTAGAAATCTTACGTCGGTGCAACCAACCCGTGGTTTGACCCAAATCAAACCGCAGATCATGGAATATCGTTAATGAGATCAAGGAGTGAGCTAGCTATCCGTTGGCATCAATCACATCTCCTTTCCAAGCCTTGAATCAGCTGCGAATACAATCAACAACACCTTTTGCACGGTATTTTACATGCACTGATTTCTCAAACGATAAATAAAAAGTCTTACTGTTGTTGCAATTATGGGTTGTATTGCCCAAATTTCCACATGCTCAGTCTGCTTCAGGGATGACTGAAGATAATCAAATATAAACATTCAATTTGAAATGTCGTATGCACATTTAATTATAAATGTTCACAATTATTATGTGTATTATGTATTGTAGAATATAATTAACCAGAATATCTTACTGTCGAACGCTGCGAGAGGTCCGGCTCATGCTGATACTAATTCATCGTGCAGAGACATGAATAGCGACGAAGCTAACAATTCGCCCACAGCAACTATCGTAATCTGCAAAAGCTGCGCTACGCAAGTATCGGAGAGTGATATTCATTGAAAATGAGATCGGTATGATTCCATCATGCATCGGTGTCATGCATTCAACTGTGAGACTATGAAATAGTGAAATACTTTCTCCACAGCAAAAGAAAGTATATTTGTAAAATATGTGTATTCAGACTTCATTCAACAGACATAGAAAACATACACGACTACACTAAATAGAGAACACGAAGCAGTCACAGACAAACATGCGAAACAGATGAACAACAGAAAAAAGAAAACTACGAAAGAGCGAAACAAGATCTATTGAAATCTCTCGAAGTGTACGGAAAAGAACTATCGAGGAAAAAAGAAAAATATCTAAATTGCAATCAAAGATCAACGAGCTGGAAATTAAATTACAAAAACAGCGTCAAGAAATAAGACAGGGACGTGCAAGAATGAGAAGACATCAAAGTGAGTCAAGAGTGTTATGTCATGGAAGTGAAAATGACGATGAAAGCAAAACAGATGATGATGACAATTTGGAAGAAATGATACATGGAAGACAACGGATGAGAGAAATACAAACAGTTTCCGAAAATTTGAAAAGAATCGAAGCAGAAATAAGGAAAAACAACAAATTTAGAAGAACAATGCAACAACAGCAACATCGCCTTGCTCGATGGCGACGGTCAAGCGGTATTGGAAGCGGAGGGAGCGGATCAGGGAATGGGAGCATGATCGATGTCGGTCCGTCTATGACAGCGGCATAAATCATGCTGTGGAGGCTCAATAATCCAGGGAGGACAGGTTGAGCATTGCCCGGTTGAGGACGGACACTCTTTGTAGCTGGGAAGCTACCCGAAGAGGTCAGGGTTGGAAGGGTCGAGGATGTGTAGGAGGTGCGGAGAAATGGCGGAGAGGATGGAACCCATCATGAAATGTGTGGCTGAGGAGGAGATGAGGGTCAGTTTGGAGCTGGTTTGGGGTGTGCATGTTGGTAATGATGTCTCTGTTCTTTGTTCCAGACCTCAGGAAGCGTTGGCGTTTTGGAAGTGGTGGAGGCGGGTGAGGCTACGACCGGAGGCCATCCACAACAACAACAACAACAACAACAACAACAACAACAACAACAACAACAACAACAACAGCAACAGCATTTTCAATGGCAGCCCAGATACGATCGATATATGAAAAGAATAATAATCTGTCATTATTGCAAAAAACCGGGGCATCATAGAAGAGACTGCCGGAACAGACAACAAAGAAACTTCAATAATGACTGTTACTATAACCATGACAACACCTATAGCAGAAGCGAAAGATATGAAGAGAATAAGCGAAGAAGAAGATTTGATTACAGACGCATCAGATGCGAATATTCACCTGACCGGTGCGAAAATCAAAGAGAAATCGACAGGTACAGCAACGAAAGGCAGAGGAGAGAAGAAGTGGTACCATGCAGGGTAACGAGGACCGAGAGCGACAACGCACAGGTACAACACTACCCACCAACACGCATTCTACATCATCGAACTGAAACACGACAGCTATCACCTGTCAGACCTTTCGTTTAACACGAAATCTTTGAATATTTAAAAATTAAGCATATCAACATACGCGACCTTAATGATAATAAAATTTGTTATTCTGATCTAATGAAAGATGTAGAAAATGCTGATGTAATTTGCTTCTGCGAAACTCATTTGAAAGATATTTTTGACTTTCCGGTTATCAGAAATTGTACAGGTCATCACTTAAAAGGGAAGAAAGATTGCAAATTGTGAGAAACATTCAAGGAATTTCAATATTATTGAAGGATGGCTTAACTGATCCAAAAACTGAAAATGGTGAATTATAATGGAACAATCATGGTTGAAAGAATCTCGAGTACTACGTTAAAGTGTATAAAAGATATTTGCATAATGGTCTGTTACAAAGTAGTAAAGAATCAAAATACAAGGATGAAGGCTCTTTTGAAGTCATAAAAATTATACTCCTTCAAAATAACATGGATGATAGAATCCTTATTCGAGACTTGAATGGACGCATTGGATTTGAAAATGACAACTTGCATTATGGTTTTCCGACTAGAATAGCGGATGAGGCAACCTTGAACAATTATGGTCGAAATATTTTAGCGTTTTGCAATGAAACTATAATGATAATTGCAAATGTTAGAGCTGAAAACGAAGAATCCACATTTCATTGCGTTCAGGATAATGCAGTAAAAAATATATGATGTACTATTTTATTTCATCGGAATGAAATTCAAAATTATTATTTTTAAAATTGGTCAGTCTGTTTTGTATACTGATAACTCAGCGTTCGAGATAGCATTTAAATTGACGACAAAAAATGTATCAAAAGCTGACGAAAAGAAACAGAACCCTACTTGGCATGCAAAAATAATTCCCTTCAAATGGAACTGAATAATGCAGACTTTGATGAAACTTTATTTCACTCACAATGTGAGGCATTATCCAAAAAAATCGATAATCAACCCATGAGCTGCGATGATTTAAGTACCGAACTTCGGCAAGCAAACACTGAAACAACCATCTGTTAAGATAATAATTAATCAAAATATTCAAAAAATGTTTCTAAGTTTGGAAATTTGCACAGAAAAAACGTTGCAAATTTCAAACAAAATCAATTTTAAATAATTTAAAAGATTTGCTTCGTAACAGAAGACATTTACAAAATGAAATCAGGGAAGAATAGTGTAAGATGAAAAACAATAACTTGAAAAAACTTATTATTGCTACAGAGAATAATGACCAAAAAGCCGACTGGAAATTAATAAACCAAAGCAAAAGATCTACCATAACAAGCAATCTACATGTACAGTCCCTAACAAAAGTTTAAGACCACCCATCATATTTTTACAAATTCGAAGCTAAAACTATTGTATCTTCCATCTCGTGTATTTATCATGAACAACTGTTCGCATCATCTATAAAAATGTCATGAATACATGAAATGTTGTCAATCACATCAAAATTTAGTCGGGCCACCACGGTTTTGAATAACTGCCCGCAGTCTTTCAGGCATAGAGTCCACAAGCCGTTTGCACATGTCTGGGCGTATTTCAGTGCACCAGACCTCTCGAATGGTTGCTTTGAGGCTGTCAAGGCTTGAGGGACGACGCACAGACACTTTGTTTTTCAGTATGTACCATGCATTCTCCAACGGATTTAAGTCCGGGCTGTTACCAGGCCATTCAAGAAGTTGAATCTTTTTGTTTTGCAACCACTTGGTGACCATCCGGCTCCGACGGCACGGGGCTCCATCTTGCATGAATATCGTACAACCGGAGATGTTAATGTGGGTTGTAAGCTTCTCTTTCAAGATGTTCAGGTACCTCTCACCATTAAGTGTCACTTTTGGAGGAACAAATGACAGTGTGCTCCTACCTTGAGACGACAGACAACCCCACGCCATCACGGATTGAGGGTGTTTCATGGTGGAGACAACATAACGGGATTGCACCTTTGGCTAGAAGGACGTCGAATTCTAAGAACTCTGCTTCCAAACGATTGTATTGCACTCTCATCGGACCAAAACACCCTCCTCCACATGTCGGTTGTCCAGTTGATATGCCGTCGAGTGAAGGATAACCTCTTCATTCTCATTCGTGTATTCAAAAATGGTTTTCTGGCGGGACGAAATGATATCAAACCAAAGTCTTTGGTCAAGCGACGTGAAACAAGCATTTTGCCTACATGGATTCCCCTCGACGACAGTTCAGTAGAGATATCGCCGGTTGTGAATTCAGGGGTCTGGACAGCCATTCGACGAATTATTCGGTCGTCATGCCTTGGAGTCTTCCTAGGTCGTCCGGTGCGCCTCTTATCCACGAAAGATTTTGTTGACGAATATTTGACAATGGCGCTATGAACAGCAGTCTTTGAAATGTTCAAGATACTTGCAATGAGGCGTTCAGTTTTCCCACAGTTCTTATATGCAATGATTTGTGCTCACAATTCCGGTGTCAGTGTCTTCGCACGACCCATCGTGATGAAGATTCGTGAGTAAGTGACGTGAAAAGCTATGATTTGTTGTACGTTGCATATTCAAAAATTCAAATTTTAAAACATAGATATCAACTCGAAGTGAAACTTTGATTGTTCAATTAGAGAACTTCGTAAGCGCATTCGTCACATGACTCATCAGTGAGCACGAGAAAGAAATGGCATACATAAAAACATCACAAATGCCGAATAGCACAGAAATGTGTGCATGGTCTTAAACTTTTGTTAGGGACTGTAGCTGCTTGCGATTTCTTTAATGAAATTACAAATGCTGATAGTAAACATGTTCATGATATAGTCGTCATCGATGGTAGATTAGATCCGAAAAAAGTATTTTACGATGAGCACTTAGACAAAAAATCACAGAAAATGAAACAAAAATTGTTCTCAAGTCTACAAAGAACTGCAAGTCAATTGGTTCAGATAAAATCGTATACACTGTACGTGAAATGTTCCAAATTGATGACAATGCAATATATATGCTGCAAAATCCTTAAACAAATGGTGAGTGATGATAATGAAATACTCCCATTTACAAATCAGTAAATAAGAATGATGCAAATAGTAGTGTCATTTTGGACGGACCAGGACAAGTAGAAAAAAAAAAAAAAAAAATAGGGACCCCCCGAAATTTATAAAAAAAAACAGCTAAAATAGATACAAAAATAAAAAAAATACAAAATAGGAAACTACCTCTAAAATCACTAATTTACGGACTAAATAGATACAAAATAGGAAAGTACCTCTAAAATCACCAATCCACGGGCTAAAATAGATGCGAAAATAGGAAAGTACCTTAAAGTATGACCCATGAACAAAAATATTCATTTAAAAATGGAAGATGTAAAAACAAAAGAACCATCAGCCCCCTTATATCCTTCATTATCATATGACATAGATATAGCAAAACACAAAGATAGAGTCAGGTACATGAAAGATAAGGAAGCCCAATTATTACTTAAACTAGAACATTATAATAAATTAAGAAAAAGATGGACGATAGCTAAGAATGTGACACAAGGCGTTGGTGTATGTTTAACAATTTCTTTAGGCGCTCTCACTATTGTCATTTCGTCTGGCGTTCTTACAATTCCTGTTGTCGCTACTGCTTTAACAGGCACAGGTGTCTTCACAACGTCACTTGCAACAGTGAAACAATGAATTCATGAAACAAAACGGTTGCTATCCGCACTTAATCAAAAGATAAGGAGTGATGATTGAAGAGAGAGAGATTTATTGTTCTCGCAAAGGAAAACAAAGAACAGCTTTTCCCTAAAATTATTGTGAATAGCGCAATCTTGTCATTTCAATTTACGCATCGGTAAAATTTTGACAGTTCAATTTACGCGTCGGTAAAATTTTGACAGTTCAATTTACGCGTCGGTAAAATTTTGACAGTTCAATTTACGCCTACGTAAATTATTTTCAGAATCAGGTTTTAAAGTGAGTTTTGCAATTGCAAATGCGTTCACAAAATCCATTTAGCGTTTCCTCTCTCCGCATGAATTGATTAAAAGTAGTTGCTATTGTGAATTCAGAACACATAAGACAATTGATAGTAAAGCAGTTGCTATTGGGAATTCAATACACATAAGGGTAACGATAGAAAAGCAGTTGCTATTGTGAACTCAGAAGACATAAGGAAAACGACGATATACGAGACAGTTGTTATTTTAATTCATCTCATACCTTCATGATGAGCAAAAATTTGGGCGATCGTATTGAAACGACAAAAGGACAAATCGCAAAAAAAGTGTGCCTCATCAACGAATTTGTAAAGAAGAATCATTTCATAAATACTGTGGATCTACAAAAAAGTTTGGAAAACTTTAGTGATATTGATTTTGATGATTTCTTGACGTCGTGTGAAATATCACAGCGAATTTTAAACGAAGTTAAAGGCGCTGCTGCATTAGAACGTAAGCGAAGAACTTTACAAAATCAATATATTGTGAAACGTGAAACGGCGAGAATGAAGCGTTCTCTTGATGAACAACTTGAGACGGATTATTATAATAAGACAATTAAAACAAGTCAAATAGTTCTAAATCTACAACCGGGAACATCATCAACTCAAGATGAAGAGACATCACAATTGCAAGCCATTCAAGACAAATGATTTTGTGGACGATTACATCTGAAAAGCAAGCAAGCAGTGATTCAAAAACTATCTAAACTCAGTTTTTTTCTAATTCACTTTGAGAAGTTCATGAAGATAATGGACGTCTGTCAAACAATGTAGATTAGAATTTGTGAAAAATTATAATATAATCATTACAAAAACGAATAAGTAGTAAGGTAAGTCTTCTCACATTTCTTCTCCTGGAGGGGGCCCCTATAAGAATTTTTTTTTATTATAAAATGAATAACATAAATGACTTCTTAAAGCATTATGGAACACAGACAACTACAAACTTTCATCTAGAGAAAATGGCTAAACAATTAGGAATAAGGAATTTCCACGTCTTAATGCGTGACGAATTATGTCAAGTAAAAAATAAAAATAATGTAAATTTCATAACGAATCTTCACACTTCAGACCAAAACGGCGTACATTGGTCAGCAGGCGTTAAAAATCATCAGCAGAACTATTATTTTGACTCATACGGGCTTCCACCTACGAATGAAGTAAGAGCAATACTTGGCAATGGTATTTATAATACATTTCAAATTCAAAAACCGGGAACAACTTATTGTGGTCAATTATGTTTATACGTTTTGTACAAATTACAAAAAGGAGTACCTTTTCTAGATATAATGTTAGAGTTAAACGATAATAATTAAAGCGAAGCTAGCTAGCTAGCTAAAGCGGCACCTAAAGGTCAAAGCTCGGTTTTCTGTAATTCGTTTTCATAGAATCTACCTTTGATATCCTCATTATCTAAATCTATAATTTCATAAGTAATCGGATGAGTTTGATTTATTTTACAAATTTCAAATATCTCTTTAGTCCAGTATCCGACGAAGCCCTTTTCAAATTTGTTCTTATATTTAAATATTCGTACCCTATCCCCAATTTTAAATTTCGGCTTACGTTTCTGTAAATTCGGATTACTCTCATTCGAATAATTATTTTCGAATATTTTCTTTCGTATTAAATCAGGGTCGTCAGAAGCATTCTTTGGAGTTTCTTCAATACCTGAATGAATCTTATTGTTATACTCTTCTACAACTCCTGGTAATATCTTCAACCATTTCTGATTTCCTTGCTCAGTAAATTTCTTAAAGATCTTACTTTTTAGCGTTCTATTAAAGCGCTCTATTACTACAGCCTTTCCTGCATTTTCTGTGGAATAAACAGTTCCAAATAGTGGCTTTACGTTTCGGTTATAAAATTCCGACCCTTTATCAACAAACAATTTCCTTGGCTTTCTAAAACTTTCTTTAAAGATTTCTTCAAACGCATATTTAACTGACAGACCACTTTTGTTTTTTAAAGGCTTTACCCAAGCATATCGTGTATATAAATCTATAACGGTCAATGCGTACTTAAACCCTCTTTCATTAGGCATATTAATTAGATCTGCACTCCAAATATCATCTTTATTAAATACTTTTACCTTCAATAGATATTTCGGCTTTCTGTATTCCTTGTGAATTTCAGACGCATAGCGGCTTGGGTCATTCGACATTTCAGACGCGTAGGTTCGAGCGTTGCTCTCAGACAGCTTTGCTGCCGTTTCATTCAACGAAGTTGACGGAACTAAAGTTTTATCTATCCCCTGCCCAAAAAGCATTTTTGCTTGTAAAGCTTTCTTAACAAACATTCTTTCAATTTTTTCTCTAAAGGAAGGATTCTGAATACTATCTAATTCTTGTATCATTTTCTTATCTGCTTCATGTCGAGAACTTAGGTCATGATTTCGATAAGCTAAATCATGTTTATAAGCGGCGGCGTCTACTCTATTTATTGGTTTACTATTTTCTCTAGGCGTGTCATCATCGTTTAATCTTAAATCTAATCTTGTGCCGGGGCCAGTAAAATTATGCCCAGGTAGATGTTTCTCTTTCGAATATTTACTCCAAATAAAGCCAGGAAAGTTTTCTAATGCTTTTTGTATATCACCACCGAAGTGGTGTGGAACTTTGTTCTTGTCACCTTTTAAGAGATAATCCGTTAGATCTAGATTTGAAATCCTTAAATTATTCAAATTCATTTTTAAAGATTAAATCTTAACGCACCATACTAGGATTTAGATATATGCCAGATCCGTCTTTTGTTTCTTTTATTTGAATCAAATCATCAATATTGTGTAGGACATTTTTAAGAACTCGTTTCCCTTCATCAACTAAATTTAATTTGCTAATGAAATTATCTACTATTCCGTCACCTCTAGCAGCTTTCTCTAACTCCCTATTATGACGTTTTTGCTCTTCTAATGCTGCCTTCTCTGCTTTATTTTTATTTACTGCCTGGACAATACCAGCTGTCCCACCTGCAACACTTCCTGCTGCTGCTATACCACCTATGATTAGCGGAATTAATGGGAGAATTCCGCCATTCTTTTCTTCTTGTAATTTGATATTCTCTATCATTGGTTTACTTATGTAATACTTCTTTTTGTTAATCGTAATAGCTTTAGGGGTATTTTTGTCAACAATATTACGTAATTTTAATTCAACAGTTTTATTATTCACTTGCGCCATTTTTTAATAAAAAAATTTATAGTCTTTGGTTTTACTAACCGATCGGAGCGAAGCTCCTCTGGCTTTAGCCTATCGGACTAAAGGTCCTAAGGTTATTAACCAATCGGAGCGAAGCTCCTCTGGCTTTAGCCGATCCTAACCATCTTTCCATTAATAATTTCAATAGAATATTCGGTGTCTTCTAGCAATAAACCATACGCCATCAATGATGTTGTGGAATTTGCCTTTTCAATATTAATTGTCACATCACAACCGGTCTTGATAATATCTTCAGATTGTGCACTTAAATCAAAACAGAAAACAGGATATATATTCTTCCAATCTACAGGAGTTAATTGTGCTTCTACTCCAAATTCTCGGCATAGATTTCTATAGGCATCATATCCTTCCATGAATTGATTATTTGCGTTATCAAATCTCAATGGATCAATAGGATAACGTGTTTGATTTAATGAAATTTGTAAACTTCGAATTGAATTAATATGAAAAATATTATTGTTCTTATCGAAACTAGGCGTTTCATTCTTTTGAAAAGTGAGCAAAAAATATCTTGGAGTATTTGATGTCCTTGTGAAATGCCAGTTAAATCTTTGTTCAGTAAAAGTGACAGAGCTCGCGGTACGCTTCATAAAACTTACTGGAATTGGTTTATTAGTATCTAATCGTTTCGTAATAGTTAATTCAACCTCTAAACTAGGAGTAATGTGCTTAATCCACCATTCAAGTCTATCAATTTTTAGGTATGCTTTCTTCCCAGCCTTTCCATAAAATATTGATTCATTATTTACAGTGCGATGAACTATGAGTTTGAATTTTAAGTGATATGATATTTTAGTGTAATCTAAATACCCGAATAATGGAGACAATGACCAATTAACAGTTTGTTTACTTTTATTATTAAAATTGCGTCTTTTCTGGTATGAGCTATTTTGTGCACTGTTTAACTGTTTCACTATGTTTTCTACATCTTTCGCAATTCCTGCTGCATCTGTTCCAGTGTGAGTTAAATCATCTTTAAGTGTGCTGGTATGGTGATCAGGAAACCATCCTTCGATTTCATGCATTTTAGTATTTTCACCTATTGTTACAAATCGAAGCATTGAATCAATAATGCCAGGTGAATCACTTATGGTTTCTATATTTTGTGTTGCAACATCTAAACGCATTTGTGTGAATAATCTTGGGAAGAAATTGTTTTCTAATGTAATATTATCCGTGGCAGGTAATGGTGTTGTAAAATCAGCATCAGAATATAGAGAATATTCGCAGTGTAAAAATGAATCGGGTAAATATAAATAACTTTGTTGATTGTCAACTTCAAAAATTAAATCGCCTCCTGTATTCACTCTACTGGAAGAACCGGGGTTCATAGCAATTCTTATATAGTCATTCTTTTTTTGATTGTAATTAACGAACGGGGGATCGTCTAATCTAAATTTGCTTTCAATCAGAGTTGACATTATATTTTTTATTAGAAAAAATCAGTTTGGTACTAGAATTTTGCTACTAGAATTTTGCTAATCCATTTCCTCTCATTTCTTCAATTGTTTTTTCATCATGTTTACTTTCCATCTTCGCTAATTTAGCAATTTTGTTTTTTGTTTCCTCTGAGAGCTTTTTGTCTTTTTGCATTTCTTTTGCGTCATTTCTAAGTTTGCGAATAGCTTCTAGTTGTTTTAATTCGTTTTGTGACTTAACAGCATTCGATATTGCACTAGCTGTACTACCTATAGCAGCTGCTCCTTTAGCAGCAGATGAAATCAAATCTTTATTATTTTTAATCAAGTTAACGATACTGCCGATACCAGAAAAGATGCCGGCTCCGCTGTTTACACTAGCTCCTTCTGTTTGGACGGCGCCTGCAGTGCCTAGGAAGTTTTGTGTTCCAACAGTTTCTACACTATCATAATGGTACACAGGATTCATACGTGGTTCATGAGCAATTTTATTATTTGAAGCAAAATGCTTAAGATTGTGTTTATAAATTATAGGCATTTTTTTTAAGCTTAAATTTGACTTTTGGGCCGATCGGCTAAATTCTATTAAGATTTACGTTTGTGAATGGCCAGCAACTTTGCGGTAACTTTATTAATTGCCTGTTGCACTTTATCTATTGCGTCAAGCAGCGTGTGATGTACTTTAATTTCTTTTTCATTTACTTCTATTTTTTTCTCACTTTTCTTTACTTCTGTTTTAAGAGCGGCCAATTGAACTTTAATATTATCGAAATTCGTTTTAAGGGTCTTCAAGTCACTAATCTTTTGTTTAAGTCCTTTAACTTCATTTATCATTCTGTTCATTTGCTTTACTTGTTGTGTGATGCGGCTACGTAATTCATCAACACTTTTTTGGAATGTGGTTTGCATCTGTTGAAAGTGTTGTAATAATTTTCGATTCTTTTCGCTAACTTTTTCTAACTCTTCTTTCAGTTGTTTATTTTGATTTGTATTCTTTATAATGGCACCCCTTAAATTTAAAGAAAGTAATATTAAAATTCTTGATTGTTCTGAAATCTTTTTAAAAAGTTTTGATATATCTGCTTCTATATTTCCATGTTTGCTACTTAGCTTTGTTAGCTTTTCTTGCAGTCTTTCATCATTCTGCTTTACCAGTGACACAATTCTATCGAACTGTTTATCAACATATTCTTTATTTGCTAACTCAGTACTTTGTTGTGGAAGAATAGAAAGATGTAACGGACCTGTTAAAATGTCTCCAGTTTTCATGATATAGTTGTCTAGTTCTATTTCTGATTCTTGATTATTCGGTGTGTAAGCACACCCGCCAACATTTGTTAACATCATTTTTTTTTTATTTAAAAATATGTTATCCAACAATTCATCATTAAATAAACATATGAGAACATGTAGTGATTGTGGAAAAAGTGTAACATCTAAGAACTTTATGCGTCACCAAAAAACATGTCAATCACCATCACAACCAAAAGTAAAAGATAGACAATGTCCGAATTGTAATAAGTTTTTTACTAGTCAAGGTTTCTTGAATCATTCTCATTCATGTGCTATTAATACACGAAAATGCACTAATTGTCAAATAGTTAAGCCCAAAACAGAATTTTACGATAGTAAATACCGGTGTAAAGAATGTTTAAAAAAACAAGTGATGTGTAACAAGTGTAATAAAGTTTTATTAGAAAGAAACTTCACACGACATGCAACAATTTGTATGATGTAGTCTGATGCTCACTTGAGCCTCCGTAATAGTCCGGTGCTCACTTGAGTGTTTTACCTTCATTTGAGTCCCGGACTCAATAGTCCGTACTAGTCCGGAAGTCCGAGAGAGGCAAAACACTCAAGTGAGCACCGGACTATTTCAGGTGCTCAACTGAGTGTCGGACTAGCTGAGAGAGTTTTAGACAAATTTTTTCATATAAAAAATTAAAAATGAATTATGAAAAATTGTATACCGAAATTCCCAATCGAGCTCCCACGATCGTCAAACAACGTGAACAAAATAATGATTCGCAATCTTTATTTTCAGAAAATTCAGATCTAGGAAGACTCTTTGGGTTTCTAAAATTTCATTGTTTGAAAATTATTGTTATATGTATTCTTATCTATCTTATTTATTATTTTATAAATTGGTTAGGGTTCTTACAAACAGCAGAACAAACGAAAGTTGCATTTTATAAAAGTCAAACCAAAAACTTTAAAGGTTGGAAAGAAGTTAGGCATGACAATAACAATGACAAACCTAAAGGACTCACTGAACAAGAGAACTTACATTTTATAATATATGGCAAGACAGCGAGCGGAAAGACTACGTTTCTTAGAAGATATATAAAACAACATTATCCTAAGCAAGACAATGTACATGTGTTTTGTTTGCAGAAAGATGAATGGCAAGGATATACAAATGTTCACGGTGAACAAGATTTAGACATGTTAGAAGATATGAGTACTTTTGCTGGAACATGCGAACAAAAGTCTTTATTAGTATTAGATGATGTTGCCAGTTTGGTAAAACAAAAAAACATCTCGGAAATCTTTACAAAAGGTCGACATCATCATATACAAATAATAGTATTAGCACATAAAGCTTGTGACGTCGATAATAAAATTAGGGAAAATATCGAAGTATTCTATGCAACTACACAAAATAATGCAGCGTTCTTTGAAGATATCAAGAAAAATTATAAACTAACTTTACCCTTAGCTAAATATGTACATGTTAAGTACGGTTTAATACGCGTTGATACTATTATGAATCAACTACAAGTATATGATAAAGATTTAAATGTACTATTGGATACTGAACATGATTTTTATACTAATGCGACAGATTTCGACATTAGTCTTTATGCGGGTGCTAAGAACTTGTCGCCACATAATATAGAAGAAATAACAATTTTTCTAGAAAACGAAGCACTTGAACCACTAACAATCATACCCGAAACATTTTATTTCTATTTCGATCATTATCTGAATAATGTGTTAAAAATTAAAACCCCTGAACGATTAGAGAATAGAGACGCACTAAACGTTATTAGAACAGGCATTAATGATTTTCGCGATGTACTAAAAAATGTACACCCTCTAGTCAGTGATGCTAAAAGTACATTGAGTGATATAAAACCACTATTCAATGAGTTAAATGATATGTAATTTTTTTTAAAAAAAATATGCCTAAACGTAATGACTATAGTCAGTATATCATCAAACACATACCAGTGTTAACAGATTATCATCATCCTATAAATCCTATAAATTCCAAGAAAGAAGTTAAATTTCATTACCATCATAAATACATAGAGTTCGTTAAGGACTATAAAATAAAACACGGTTTAAAACCTCATATGAAAAATGGATACTTACCACCGTGTCTACGAAGTTTCAGAGTATTCTTAGCGTATAATAATTTATGGTGGTTGGTTAAGAAAGAACATTTAACAGCTTACGATCTAGAGTCATTAAATGAATTAAATATTCCTGTGTATATGTAAAACGGAACCGAGGTTCTATGTGTAAAACATAAATTTTTTTATAAAAAAGTAAAACATAAATTTTTATTTAAAAAAAGGTAAAATGGAAGAAGGTAACCTATATTGTACCCTGTGCAACAAACAGTTACAGACGCCTAGAGGTTATAAATCTCATTTAAATAGTCGTATGCATTTACAGAATGTAGAACGACATGATACAAGTAATATAACGAGAATGAATGAATATATAAACTATCTAAAAACATTACCTACTGATATAGAAGTCAAAAGAGTATTTGATGATTATTCGTATTCAGAATATAAAAAAGTTTTTAGTGTAATAGATGAACCTGAAGTAGATGTAAGGTTTTTATTTAATGATGAACATGATGTGTATGATGAAACTGCAGAAACCGATGAAACCTTTTATGATATTCTATATAACTTTTATAACATATTTAGAAAATCTTTCAAATGTTATATGAATGTAGAAGTACGATACACAAAGACTGGGCCTGATGGAAATATTGAAGAAATAATACAAGGTCATTTCAGTAAAACACAAGAAATTCATAACGTAGAGGATATAGAACCTATATTTGAAATAATGATTATTAAATTAAAAGATGCTATACTTGAAGCTCAATTGCGTGAATCTGGTTGGAAGCTTGTTAAAGTAATATCTAAGAAATTAGTAATTAATAAATATAAAAATAATACTGGAGGTAGTTACATACCCCTACCTTTCAGTTCACCACAAATAATTAACATTCAAAATGATGATCAGTATTGTTTTCTGTGGAGTGTTATAGCACATTTACATCCTGCACAATATCACAAAGAAAGAATAAGTCATTATAATAAAGAAGAATACTTATATGAATTTGATCTGTCTGATGGATTAGACGAATTTCCATATGATTATAATAAGCTAACAAAGTTTCATAAAAAGAACAAAGATTTAATAGAAGTAAATGTGTTCGAACTTAATATAAAATACATTTCTGTTGGGAATATTACTCCCTTATATAATGGTAATGTTACAATTAATGGCACTGTCTATGCAAACGTAAAAGAATTTTACTTAAGTAACAAAAGATTATGTCAAACAGAAATACAATATAATGAACGCGATAATTATATACACCATGATATTATTTATCAAGGAACTATTATATGTACAGAACAATATGAAATTAAAAAGACATTAACACCCATAATGATTAATCATAATAATTATAAAGGGCGTCCTGTTACTTTTGGAGACCAACAGCAGCTACAGATGTTACAACAACAGTATCAACAGCAGTTACAGCAACAATATCAACAGCAGTTACAGCATTTAATACAACCAGCACAAGCAAATATACTATATTATCAAGGTCATTACATATTATGTAAAGATGTTTCTATTTTTACAAAAACTTCCGATCATACTAATTTCCCTTGTCTCCAATGTATGACGAGCTTTAGAACCAAGCAAGCATTAAATAATCACTTGGTAAATTGTCAACAAAATGAAGCAGTCAGAAATACGTTTCCAAAAGAAGATTATTTAGAATACAACAAATGGCACTATAAGAACAAAGTACCATTTGTAATATATTGTGATTTTGAAGCATATAATGTTAAAATTACAGACAAATGTAACAATAATTTATTTGAACAAAAACCATTATGTTGGGGAATGTACATTCATTCAAATTATCCCAATTTGTTTCAATCAGAATATTACCAGTACTATGGCGAGGATAGTGCTATAAAGTTTGTTAACACAATAGAAGAATTGCAGGAGCGTTTTTCACAATTGCTTAAAACAAATAAACCAATGCTTCCATTAACGTCTGAACAATTAGTACAATTTAATAATGAAAAGAATTGTTATTACTGTGGTAAAGAATTAGTCACTGATAAGCGAAGCGACGGCTCTGCCGACAAAGTAAAAGATCATGATCATCTAAATGGTTTATATAGAGGTGCAGCACATAATTCTTGTAATCTTAATGCAAATAAATTTAGATATAACTTTGTTCCTTTATATTTCTATAATGGTTCTAAGTATGATTTCCATCTAATAATAAAAGAGTTATTCTCTTCGAAAATATTACAGCAATTAAGAACAAACATACTGTGTAAAACAGAAGAAGAATACTTCTCAATGCATTTTGGTTGTTTTAGAATATTAGATGCATTTAGATTTTTTACTCCTTATTCATTGGAAGCCATGGGTAAAACATTAAAACCTGAACAATGTAAAGTATTAAATAAGTATAACTTGAGTCCTCTTAAAGGCATATTTCCATATGAGTACTTAACTGGAGACATAAACAGGATAAATGAAATAATGGAAGAACAACAACTTCCTTCACGTGACAAATTTAAAACAACATTGAAACAATCTGAACTATCAGAAGAAGATTATGCAGAAGCACAGAAGAATTGGAAAGAGTTAAATTGTAGAACCATGTACGATTACACAATGAAGTATCTTCAGATAGATGTGTTAATACTAGCTGATCTATTTGAAAACTTTCGTGATATGTGTATCGAATATTATGGAATAGATCCATGTTATTGTTATTCGACACCAGGTTTAACATGGTTAGCAGGACTTAAACATACTGGTGTTCAAGCCGATGGCTCTAGGACAAAGTCCGTTAAACTTAAACATTATAAAGAAAATACATATGATAAATTGCTATTTTTTGAATCTGGAATTAGAGGCGGGGTTTCATCAGTTTTAGGTAATCGTTATGTACAGTGTTACAATAAAAAAGTAAATCCTGATGATTATGGAATAATGAAACCTTTATCTCCAGAAGAAAGTGATCAGTTTATAAAATTGTTTAATCAAAATATAGAAGGACTTATATCAAATGAAGATAGTCAAGCAGCAGTTGATGAAATCATGAGAGAGAACTATTTGTTGTATTATGATTTTAATAGTTTATATTCTTCTTGTATGATACAAGAATTGCCTACGGGTGAGATGGAGTGGTGTGACAAATTAGTTTATGAACGTACTGTTGAAGATGGATATGGATATGTGTATGAAGTTGACTTAAAGTACCCTGATGAACTAAAAGATACGACAAAGTATTTCCCGTTCTGTCCTGAAAATAAAGTGCCTAATATGGACGATTTTACAGATTACCAAAAGTCCATAATACCTAAAAAATACAGACCAACCAAGAAACTCATGTTAACACAAAGTAATAAAGAAAAATATGTTATTGAAGGAAGGATGTTAGATTGGTATTTAGATCATGGAATGTCACTTATTAAGATTCATAGGAAACTAATATATAAGAAATCTAAGTGGTTAAAAAATTATATAGAATTTAATATAGAGAAACGTAAAATAGCTAAGAGAAATAAAGATGACTTTGGTAACGTATTTTTTAAATTAATGAATAACGCATTTTATGGAAAGACTTTAGAGAATGTACGTAACAGACAAAACATAGAAATAGTTTATAATAAAGATCGTTTCCAAAATTTAACTAGGAAACCAACATATAAAAGAACTACTAGATTCAGTGATGAACTTTGTGCTGTTCATCTAAGAAGAAGCATTGTGAAACATGATAAGTTTAATTTTATAGGATTCACTATATTAGAACTAGCCAAACTATTTATGTATACATTTATATATGATCATTTAGCACCTGCTTATGGTGAAAACTATAAACTTCACTTCAGCGATACGGATTCTGTTTTCTTAGAATTAACAATACCATTTAATTCTTCACTTGATAAAGAAATAGATAAAATAAAAGATATCATTCATCCTTCTGATTTATGTAAAGTGAAAGATGAACTAGAAGGAAATGAGGAGTACATAACAGAAGCTGTATTTCTTAAATCTAAATGTTATTGTTATACAACTAGTAATATTAGGTCATCGGAGATGTCTTCCAGGGCTTTGCCTGTTAAAACACATAAAACATTAAAAGGAATTTCAAAGGCATCAGTAGCTAACCAAATAACATTTCAAGATTATAAGAATGCATTATTTAATAATGAAATAAAAACAGCATGTAATTATAGACTTAATTCAAGGAAACATAAAATGTATTTAAAAGAGGAACATAAATTGGCATTAGATCCATTTGATGATAAAAGAAAGATTTTGCCTGATGGAATAACTACTTTACCTTTTTAATTTCTTTAACATCTAGTCGGGGCAAAGCCCTTCGAGGCGAAGCCTAGTCAGCGAACAATTGTTCGATAACTCTATCATGTACTTTTTTATCAATATTGACTGTGATAAAACCATAGTCGTTTGCCCAAGCATTGTTACACGATTGTTTAAATTCATCTTTATCTCTTATACATAAGTCTCTTAACAAATCACTTAGGTTTCTTTGGTTGATTTCGAAAAGCATAAAAATATTAGCATTCTTTCTAATAACACTTCCATCTAATGAATACATACTTTGTGTCAAATAAAAGACACTACAGTTATTGTGTCTACCTCTTGTAAAATAATTTCTCTGAACTGCCTGATTTCTGTCATTAACACAATCATCAAACACCACACAATGTTTTTTCGTTTTATTTAGTTTACTAGGATCTTGCATATTGCCACTATCATCTATTAATTGTATCGTTATGTGTTTATTTCTATTGGGTTCTACTAGTTGTTTATTTTTCGCTGCTTCTTCACACCAGGAACTTATTTCTTCTTCATACTCCGATTTTTCATATTCTTCAAACAGTGAAGCTATAGTTGATTTTGTAAGATTATTTTCAAAACCATATTTCAAAAATTGATAAATAGGTTGTTCTGCTGTTGTTGTATAAATAATAAGATTGTTATAATCCAAAAATTTGGGTGTCGTGAGAATTTTGAATAATAGATACGTTTTCCCACAACCTGATCTTCCACAAATAACTGATAAAACTTTATTTGACAAGTTATGATGATGATTGAATTTCACTTTCTTGTTTAGTGGATATTTTTCACAACTGTTTTCACTCATTTTTTAAGTCAATATTTTGAATTAAACCTCTCGTAATAATAGATCTATCATAATCTCTTCACCTCCAAAATTTATTGCCTTTCCTTTCTCATCTGTTATTCTAATAGTAATTGAATTAATTGTTTTTCGTGTCACGGGAAAATATATTAATGATTTTGGGATTACATTTAAACTGTAACCAATCGGAACTGTAAATGCTGGATAACTAAAGATATTATTTGTTAGCTTTCCATTAACATAACCACCTTCTATAATATCACATTGAACGTTAATTGAATTTATTTCAGTTACTTTAGGTATATTTTCACTTATATGAAAACCTTGTGTATAGAGTTTCTTTTTAAATCCTAATAGTCTTGATAAAGATTTGTCAATATTAAAATCTACTTGATGATCTTCATCTAAAGTAAGAGAAAATTTATTTACTGCTGGTTCAACTGCGAAATGTAATTGTTTCTTGTCTTTAAATTGAATGCCTAAATGTCTTTTTATTTCATTGGAAATCGATTCAACTTCATAAGATCCAGGAAGAAAAGTTAATTCTTTCCAAGTTTTACCTTGATCATTAGAATATTTAAATCGGTCATTTACATCTTTGATAATATTTTGTATAGTGTTAAATGTTGAAAAACTAGTTAGTGCTACTTCATAATGTTTGTCTTGTTCTAAGTGAATAATAGGATCTAAATGACAGGTATGGGATGAAATAGTTGTTATAAATTTTAATGTCGTACTAAATTTTGATGAGGTTAAAATCTCAGTTAAATTTTCTAAATGCTTATTAATTTTTTCTAGTTCTGCCGAAGACATTTTTTAACTAAATAATTTAGATAAGCTTTTGTAGTCTTTTTCACTAATAATTTTCTTTTCCGTTAGTCTTTTTAAGATTGCATGTATTTCGTTAAAACTAGAGTTATGCCCTTCTTTTGTTGCAGCTAATAAAATCTCTAATCTGTTTATTAATTCTTGTGGATCATCGGACAGGAAAACCGTTGTCTCTTTTAGACCTGTTCCTGTTTTTGGGTAACTAGGCGGTGTTGGAACACTGGTTGATGTTGGAGAAGCAGCCATTGGTGTTGAATAACCAGTCGGTGTTGAATAACCAGTACTTGCTGGCGAAGCAGCTGTTAATATTGGTATCTTTGTTCCTGTTTTACTGGTACTAGACGGTTTGGATAATAAGTCATTCAAAGTTGTATAACGCTTAAGAGTTTTTACAGTTCCAACCTTATCTAACATAGTTTTGTATTTCAGTAGATCATCAGGGTGATAGGTATCTAACTTCGCTCCTCTTAATAAATCCACGAAATTTCTGTCTAAACTGAAAGCTGTTTTGTCTGGTGCAAAAATTAAACTTTCTTTAGGATTTATAGATAAGTCTTTTCCACCTAAGGAAAATCTAAGAGATGGCTTTCCATCTATAAATGAAGTAGAATGTTCAAAGAGCATAGATTTGGGTAATTTCTTGTCTATGTTTGCTTCTAACAAACCATAATCATCTATGATGGTTTTCGGCACTGAATCCGCTATATCAATTTGTTTATCATGAACTACAAGTTCTTTCTTAATATCAGATTTAATTTGGTCAACTAATTGGATTTTGTCTTTCATCTCAGATTGAACACCAGCTTGTAGCATTCGATATTGTCTATGTTTTTTCTTCATAATATTTTTCTGTTTTATTAATTCTTCTAGTTGTTTTATTTTTGTCTCATTTGTGTTCATTATTTTATAAGATAATATTTGAATTTTGTGGTAGCATTGGTACACAGCATAAACATTTTACTGAACAACTTATTTTTGTTCTATTGAACTTTGTTCTAACGTTTTTAATAAAGTTCTTATTTCTTCTAAAAAAGCTTCATTGTTTACTTTGTCTTGAGGTTTAACAGGAATTTTAGTTGCTTCTCTAGCTATTTGATCAAATTTTTCAATCTCATCTAACGTAATAACATTGTCATCACACACTCTCTGGAAGTAGTAATGTAGTTTATCATATACTTCTTTGACATGTGTATGTTTCTTAGTTAAGGATTTTCGTTTCTTAGACATTACAGATTTATCTATCACTGTTGCAAGTGACGTTGTGAAGACACCTGTGCCTGTTAAAGCAGTAGCGACAACAGGAATTGTAAGAACGCCAGACGAAATGACAATAGTGAGAGCGCCTAAAGAAATTGTTAAACATACACCAACGCCTTGTGTCACATTCTTAGCTATCGTCCATCTTTTTCTTAATTTATTATAATGTTCTAGTTTAAGTAATAATTGGGCTTCCTTATCTTTCATGTACCTGACTCTATCTTTGTGTTTTGCTATATCTATGTCATATGATAATGAAGGATATAAGGGGGCTGATGGTTCTTTTGTTTTTACATCTTCCATTTTTAAATGAATATTTTTGTTCATGGGTCATACTTTAAGGTACTTTCCTATTTTCGCATCTATTTTAGCCCGTGGATTGGTGATTTTAGAGGTACTTTCCTATTTTGTATCTATTTAGTCCGTAAATTAGTGATTTTAGAGGTAGTTTCCTATTTTGTATTTTTTTTATTTTTGTATCTATTTTAGCTGTTTTTTTTTATAAATTTCGGGGGGTCCCTATTTTTTTTTTTTTTTTTTCTACTTGTCCTGGTCCGTCCAAAATGACACTACTGCAAATAGCCACAGGTTTATAAATTTGAGCTCAAATGTAGAAAAAGTTTTGATGAAAATTTTGAATGCAATAAAAAGGAATAAATAGGATTTCGGAAAGGTAATTCTATCCTACACTGTAAATCGCTCAATACCAATCACATACGAAGGATGCATACCGAAATATTTTTTGGTATATTTCTGTATACTTGTATGCTTTTCGTACAATATTTCAAGTGGGGTATGCTCTACATACTAAAGATATACCAGCACAATGTAAAAGGAAAGCATCAAAGATGTCTAAAATGTGTTTGTCAATAAAGATCACACTTATGTTGCATGATACTTACTACTATTTTGCAAGTAGTGAGATAATGACATTCAAGAACCAAACTTGCAATACTGAATTCGATTTCAATGCATGAAAATCTGAGGCATTCATAAATAATCAATAAGTAATCAACCATCAACAGTGATGCATTATGTAATTTTGAAATTAAGCATATTATCAATCCAAAATAAAAACACAATATAATTCATGAACGCAAAAATAGTTATGTTTGAGATATATAAGTCATCATGATTGCACGAAAAATATCGTTTGAGTGAATTGATGTTAATCAACTTGGTTCATAAAGTAGAGCTAATCAAACGTCCTGTTTATGTTACTAGACAAGTAAAAACCACGACATACTCATGGCGCATAAAATTCACAATAAACCCTAATGTAGTCAAATACCACACTATCAAAAAGAAATATTCACGACTGGTATTACTGGAAAAAGTTGTGACAGTAGTATGCGATATCTATATATTTTTTGCACTGTGACTGAAAGCTCTTCATGCGAAACACATACGAATGAGGACGAATTTGCATCGGGTCTTGTATATAAAACATACCAACAACTCGCATTTCATTGTAAAACAGCCAATCGCAGATGGATTAGTTCGTGTCCCTACATACCAATCACATACGAAAGTAAGTGTGCTTTCCTATGAATAACATGTATAAATACAAAATCCTACATGATGGAAATGAAACGCAAATATTTGCATTGCACTATGGAGTGCCTCAAGGAGACAGCTTATCGCCAACATTGTTCTCATTATTCTTGAATAGTTTAGTGAACGAAGTCCATTCTAACGTGAATGAAATCAACCCAGCTAAGATCGGCAATTTCAAAATTCCTTGTTTGATCTATGCTGACGACATGCTTCTGATCAGTGATGATAAAACCGGATTAGCAAATCAAATCAATATTGTCAAAAAATTTTGTAAATTGAATGGACTTAAATGAATTGTAATAAGGCAAAAATTATGATGCAGAATGATAAGCATGTTGGTGGTGATTATATTGATTTCAGCAAGATTAAAGACGGATCGAAATAGTAAAAGAATATAAATATTCAGGTTGATATTAGGATGACCCCTTCCATTCATGCCCTTGCTAATTCATGCCTAGAACACATGGTCCGGTGGCCTTCTGGTTAGAGGGCATCCTTGCACGTCCTCCAGCTTCAACGTCGGTGGTTCGAACCCACCCACGACTGAATCAGCTCTCGTGGTGGTTACATCTGCTGAGATTTGATTCATTATTACATTGCCTTTCCTTATTAGTTGACATATTTTATCCCGTTTACTGCTGACACAAATTTTGCACTAATTAGTGAAGTTTTCTAGAGTATATACAATTCAGACCATTGTGCATGCCAGAACTCATATTGTCCAACCCTCAAACCTGGAAAAGAAGAGACAATAAACGAGGAGTAAGAGAAAGTAATTCATTATATGGAGCTGTATATTCGACGTCTTCATTTCAAATCAAATTGAAATAGCCAAAATCAAACAATATAGAAAAAAGACAATAATCGCAATTTTTCCAGATGTACTCGTACTTTCGAACAAAGGTTTTATTTGACCTTCCGGTGTATCAAGATCAAAAATAGTTTTGCAGCATATCAGATGTACGTACAGGCCCGTTCATGCGTCTTTGCGCCCGTCTCAGAAGACGTAGAACTTAGTGAATTTTCGAATTTTTTTTACTTATTGTTCAATTAAATTTGCTTCAGGTTGAATTCTAATGCTTGCAGAGACATTTTATGGATTATGATATCAGACAAAAATGAAAATTCCACTGATATCTGACGCATTCGGTCGGTTTGTCAAAAAACGAGGTCGACCAGAAGTCTTTGCGCCTGAGAGTGAATATTGATTTCGGAAGAGCTGTCCTAATCAAATATCACCAACGTGTAAAATACGGCGATGGACTGTAACGCGTTTAACTTCATTTTTAACTTGCAAAACTTAAAAATGCAGCAAATTTCACTTAAAAATGTAGTTCAGTTGTTGAACTGTCAAACAAGGTGATTACGAAAAAGAAATAGCCAAATTAATGAAAATCAGTCGGTGTCCGGTCAATTATATTTTAAAGAAGTTCAGGGATACCAAAACTGCCATAGACCGACCGAGATGCGGGAGACCTCGTCTCATGACCAAGCGGATCGAGCGTCGAATTGTTCGTACTTCCAAAACATCTCCCACTTGGACAGTATGACGGGTCCGCCAGGAATGTGAGAATCAAGCATCTGTTGGTACAGTGAAAGGAACTCTACGAAGGTACACACTGTTTGGACGCATTGGTTTTCGAAAACCGTGCCTGCCCTTATTTTACCACAGAAATCGGTCTGGATCATGTCTACAGAAATCACACTTGGTTACATGCCACGCTCAATTACGCGTAATTCACGCATAAACTGCGCGTAATTACACATGACCCTAAACATCCTTGGCTATGCTTGACATTGGTGCAACATAATAATAATAATAACTGCTGGCGGTGGCTAAATCAGGCGATCTGTACGGGCAACGGCAAGAAACCTCCGAAGAATGGAAGAGGAAGGTGATAGAAGATCGGTACCAAAGATGGAAGGATAAAGTAATGCATGGTCAATACGCAAGACAAATGGAGGAAGTAACGTCAAGGAAAGCTTGCTACGGTTGGCTGAAATCTGTCAATCTGAAGATGACAACTGAGGCGTTACTAACAGCAGCACAGGACCAAGCGATAAAGACGAAAGCACATTCCACTTGCATACTAGAAATAAGCAATGATGCTAGATGTAGAATGTGCATGTTAGCAGATGAGACAGTATCTCACATACTTACAGGATGCTCTAAGTTGGCACCAAGCGAATATCTGAACCGTCACAATGAGGTTGCCAAACAAATTCATAGGGATATCTGCCTACAGGATAACATCAACGTACCGACAGAAGCATGGAAACACGTCCCACAACCAGTTATTGAAACGGATTCAGTGAAGATATTATAGGACTTCGAAATAAGAACAGACAAGAGAATCACAGCAAGGAGGCCAGATGTCGTAGTTGTCAATAAGGAGAAAAAGATGAACATACCTGAAAGAAATCCCCGGTCGGCACCGGGTACCTCAGTTACTGAAGGCTGCTCTACTTGGCAGTGTCTACATTCTTAGGCGCACTCTTGATCTCCCTGAGTCCTGGTAGAGTGGTACTACCTATTTTTGCAAAAAACTTTGTTTTTAGGAGATTTCCATAGGTTTGATAAGCTATTCCACTCCCGCATTGATAAAAAAGCCAAGTGAAATAAAATTCTACAGATATGGATGAAAACGATGTATGAGTATATAATAATCATGCAACAATAAAGCATTTTTTATATCATAGTTTATATCCAGGCTGAAAATGAGACTTTCACAGAATGAATTCGCGCATCTGCCGAGTTCTAGTGAGTTCCTCTTCTTGTCAGACAGCATCAAAGAAAAACACATGTAAATCCAATGGGACACGGATTGCAGTTTTTGTTTCGTTAAAATGAAATTTTCTATGCTTTCTCTGATTAAACGAAAAGTACTAAGCCCAGAGTCATAATTTTTGACATTGAATGTTTTCAGGTTATTTCCTTTCATGTTAATGCACCCCTGTCTCTAAAGCTAAACACATTTCGATTTGGCGAGCCTCTTAATGTCGACAAACACAAACATTTTGAGCAACTTTATCCTCATTCAACCACATTCTAACTTACATTGTCAATTAGATGCAGCATGATAAAAGGACATGCAGATGATAGGAAATGACCTGAAGACATTCAATTTCAAAAATTATGACTCTGGGTTAAGTACTTTTGTTTAATCATAGAAAACATAGAAATTTTCATTTTAGACAAAAAACTGCAATCTCCGTCCCATTGGATTTACATGTGTTTTTCTTTGATCCTGTCTGACAAGAAGAAGAACTCACTAGAAATCGGCAGATGCGCGAATTCGTAGCAGGCATAGGGTGTACATCATCCTGTGAAAGTCTCATCATCGGCCTCTTTCACTGCAGAAACTCGTTCTGGCTGCCGGACTATGAGGTGTACATCATTCTGTGAAAGTCTCATTGTCGGCCTCGTTCCCTGCACAAACTCGTGCTGGCTGCCGGACTATGAGGTGCACATCATCCTGTGAAAGTCTCATTGTCGGCCTCGTTCCCTGCAGAAACTCGTGGCGGCTGCCGGACTATGAGGTGCACATCATCCTGTGAAAGTCTCATTGTCGGCCTCGTTCACTGCAGAAACTCGTGCTGGCTGTCGGACTATGAGGTGTACATCATCCTGTGAAAGTCTCATTGTCGGCCTCATTCCCTGCAGAAACTCGTGGCGGCTGCCGGACTATGAGGTGTACATCATTCTGTGAAAGTCTCATTGTCCGCCTCGTTCCCTGCACAAACTCGTGCTGGCTGACGGACTATGAGGTGTACATCATTCTGTGAAAGTCTCATTGTCGGCCTCGTTCCCTGCAGAAACTCGTGCTGGCTGCCGGACTATAAGGTGTACATCATTCTGTGAAAGTCTCATTGTCGGCCTCGTTCCCTGCACAAACTCGTGCTGGCTGCCGGACTATGAGGTGTACATCATTCTGTGAAAGTCTCACTTTCGGCCTCGTTCCCTGCACAAACTCGTGCTGGCTCCCGGACTATGAGGTGTACATCATTCTGTGAAAGTCTCATTGTCGGCCTCGTTCCCTGCACAAACTCGTGCTGGCTGCCGGACTATGAGGTGTACATCATTCTGTGAAAGTCTCATTGTCGGCCTCGTTCCCTGCAGAAACTCGTGCTGGCTGCCGGACTATGAGGTGCACATCATTCTGTGAAAGTCTCATTGTCGGCCTCGTTCACTGCAGAAACTCGTGCTGGCTGCCGCACTATGAGGTGTACATCATTCTGTGAAAGTCTCATTGTTGGCCTCGTTCCCTGCAGAAACTCGTGCTGGCTGCCGGACTATGAGGTGCACATCATTCTGTGAAAGTCTCATTGTCGGCCTCGTTCCCTGCACAAACTCGTGCTGGCTCCCGGACTATGAGGTGCACATCATTCTGTGAAAGTCTCATTGTCGGCCTCGTTCCCTGCAGAAACTCGTGCTGGCTGCCGGACTATGAGGTGTACATCATTCTGTGAAAGTCTCATTTTCGGCCTCGTTCACTGCAGAAACTCGTGCTGGCTGCCGGACTATGAGGTGTACATCATTCTGTGAAAGTCTCATTGTCGGCCTCGTTCCCTGCAGAAACTCGTGCTGGCTGCCGGACTATGAGGTGTACATCATTCTGTGAAAGTCTCATTGTCGGCCTCGTTCCCTGCAGAAACTCGTGGCGGCTGCCGGTCTATGAGGTGTACATCATTCTGTGAAAGTCTCATTGTCGGCCTCGTTCCCTGCAGAAACTCGTGCTGGCTGCCGGACTATGAGGTGCACATCATTCTGAGAAAGTCTCATTGTTGGCCTCGTTCCCTGCAGAAACTCGTGCTGGCTGCCGGACTATGAGGTGTACATCATTCTGTGAAAGTCTGATTGTCGGCCTCGTTCCCTGCACAAACTCGTGCTGGCTGCCGGACTATGAGGTGTACATCATTCTGTGAAAGTCTCATTGTCGGCCTCGTTCACTGCAGAAACTCGTGCTGGCTGCCGGACTATGAGGTGCACATCATTCTGTGAAAGTCTCATTGTCGGCCTCGTTCCCTGCAGAAACTCGTGCTGGCTGCCGGACTATGAGGTGCACATCATTCTGTGAAAGTCTCATTGTTGGCCTCGTTCCCTGCAGAAACTCGTGCTGGCTGCCGGACTATGAGGTGCACATCATTCTGTGAAAGTCTCATTGTCGGCCTCGTTCCCTGCACAAACTCGTGCTGGCTGCCGGACTATGAGGTGCACATCATTCTGTGAAAGTCTCATTGTCGGCCTCGTTCCCTGCACAAACTCGTGCTGGCTGCCGGACTATGAGGTGTACATCATTCTGTGAAAGTCTCATTTTCGGCCTCGTTCACTGCAGAAACTCGTTCTGGCTGCCGGACTATGAGGTGTACATCATTCTGTGAAAGTCTCATTGTCGGCCTCGTTCCCTGCACAAACTCGTGCTGGCTGCCGGACTATGAGGTGTACATCATTCTGTGAAAGTCTCATTGTCTGCCTCGTTCCCTGCAGAAACTCGTGCTGGCTGCCGGACTATGAGGTGTACATCATTCTGTGAAAGTCTCATTGTCGGCCTCGTTCCCTGCAGAAACTCGTGGCGGCTGCCGGACTATGAGGTGTACATCATTCTGTGAAAGTCTCATTGTCCGCCTCGTTCCCTGCAGAAACTCGCGCTGGCTGCCGGACTATGAGGTGTACATCATTCTGTGAAAGTCTCATTGTCGGCCTCGTTCCCTGCAGAAACTCGTGCTGGCTGCCGGACTATGAGGTGTACATCATTCTGTGAAAGTCTCATTGTCGGCCTCGTTCCCTGCACAAACTCGTGCTGGCTGCCGGACTATGAGGTGCACATCATTCTGTGAAAGTCTCATTGTCGGCCTCGTTCACTGCAGAAACTCGTGCTGGCTGCCGCACTATGAGGTGTACATCATTCTGTGAAAGTCTCATTGTCGGCCTCGTTCCCTGCAGAAACTCGTGGCGGCTGCCGGACTATGAGGTGTACATCATTCTGTGAAAGTCTCATTGTCCGCCTCGTTCCCTGCAGAAACTCGCGCTGGCTGCCGGACTATGAGGTGTACATCATTCTGTGAAAGTCTCATTGTCGGCCTTGTTCACTGCACAAACTCGTGCTGGCTGCCGGACTATGAGGTGTACATCATTCTGTGAAAGTCTCATTGTCGGCCTCGTTCCCTGGACAAACTCGTGCTGGCTGCCGGACTATGAGGTGTACATCATTCTGTGAAAGTCTCATTGTCGGCCTCGTTCCCTGCAGAAACTCGTGCTGGCTGCCGGACTATGAGGTGCACATCATTCTGTGAAAGTCTCATTGTTGGCCTCGTTCCCTGCAGAAACTCGTGCTGGCTGCCGGACTGCGAGGTGTACATCATTCTGTGAAAGTCTGATTGTCGGCGGACTATGAGGTGTACATCATTCTGTGAAAGTCTCATTTTCGGCCTCGTTCACTGCAGAAACTCGTTCTGGCTGCCGGACTATGAGGTGTACATCATTCTGTGAAAGTCTCATTGTCGGCCTCGTTCCCTGCAGAAACTCGTGCTGGCTGCCGGACTATGAGGTGTACATCATTCTGTGAAAGTCTCATTGTCGGCCTCGTTCCCTGCACAAACTCGTGCTGGCTGCCGGACTATGAGGTGTACATCATTCTGTGAAAGTCTCATTGTCGGCCTCGTTCCCTGCACAAACTCGCGCTGGCTGCCGGACTATGAGGTGTACATCATTCTGTGAAAGTCTCATTGTCGGCCTCGTTCCCTGCACAAACTCGTGCTGGCTGCCGGACTATGAGGTGCACATCATTCTGTGAAAGTCTCATTGTCGGCCTCGTTCCCTGCAGAAACTCGTGCTGGCTGCCGGACTATGAGGTGCACATCATTCTGTGAAAGTCTCATTGTCGGCCTCGTTCCCTGCAGAAACTCGTGCTGGCTGCCGGACTATGAGGTGCACATCATTCTGTGAAAGTCTCATTGTTGGCCTCGTTCCCTGCAGAAACTCGTGCTGGCTGCCGGACTGTGAGGTGTACATCATTCTGTGAAAGTCTCACTTTCGGCCTCGTTCCCTGCACAAACTCGTGCTGGCTGCCGGACTATGAGGTGCACATCATTCTGTGAAAGTCTCATTGTCGGCCTCGTTCCCTGCAGAAACTCGTGCTGGCTGCCGGACTATGAGGTGTACATCATTCTGTGAAAGTCTCATTTTCGGCCTCGTTCACTGCAGAAACTCGTTCTGGCTGCCGGACTATGAGGTGCACATCATTCTGTGAAAGTCTCATTGTCGGCCTCGTTCCCTGCAGAAACTCGTGGCGGCTGCCGGACTATGAGGTGTACATCATTCTGTGAAAGTCTCATTGTCGGCCTCGTTCACTGCAGAAACTCGTGCTGGCTGCCGTACTATGAGGTGCACATCATTCTGTGAAAGTCTCATTTTCGGCCTCGTTCCCTGCAGAAACTCGTGCCGGCTGCCCGACTATGAGGTGTACATCATTCTGTGAAAGTCTCATTGTCGGCCTCGTTCACTGCAGAAACTCGTTCTGGCTGCCGGACTACAAGCTACTGTAAATCGCATGCACGAATGCGAAATATTTCAGAAACTGCAGCAGATTTTTAATAAGTCTACTTTAGTAGCTAGCCAGGTTAAAGATCTCATGCAGCTGTTGAATGAGTTGATATAATTCATTGATTCACACGATTCTATCAAAAAATTCTTACTAATTTGCATTAATACTGCTAATAATGCGCTGATAACAAATTAATAAGCTAATTTTATCAGCCTCCATTCAATTGTCAATAAGATGCATCTGCTGTCGATTGTCCATACAAACACCTTCTTCGTGGGACAGAATGGACAAGGGAATCTTTGGTCGCCTGAGTCTCTGCCCACAGCGGTAGGATGCTTGAGCTCTTTCGTCGTGTCGAGTCAGCCGTAGGCGGCTAGGAACTTTTCTGCTCAGGCTATATAACTTCTAAGATTTAAAGATTTTTGTATTTTCTTGTTTCAGTATTTTTCTTCAATACTTCAATGCTGTGTAAAATAAATATACATCCATAATCGAAGAAAAAAATAGGAAATAAAAAATAAGAAATAAGGAATTAAATCGTTCCAATCTCTGCCAATAAGTAATACAAAATGTAAATCAATCACTTCATTATGATCATTATAAATTATGCAATGGTGTTAATCACAAATGAAATTGTCAGAATTCACGCTTCAATCATTCACACTGAGATTAAGCAAGTACAGTTGAAGAAAGGAACACTTGATAATACTGATGAACCTCTGAGGATTTGCAGCATTCTCACTTTTGTGTCCTATCTCCGACGAAAGAATGAGATTCACTGTAAGCTGTGTGGTTCGGAAACGAAGCTGTGCGGCTACGAAAACGAAGCTTTGCGGCTACGAAAGGCATATGCTTTTCTATCGGCGAGACTTATTTGTTTTCGTAGTCACATCGTTTTATTATCGAGTGACGCCGGGCAGCCAGAACCAGTTTCCACAAGGAACGGGGCCGGAAATGAGACTTTCACAGAGTGATGTACAGCCTATGCCTACCACGAATCTGAGAGTCTGCCGAGAGTTTTAGTTAGTTTTTTTTCTTGTCAGAAAGGATCAAAGAAAAACACTTGCTCGAAGATTCCAGTTTTTGGCGGAAATGAAATTTTCGGTTTTCTCTTATCAACTGACAAGCATTAAGTCAGGAGCCATAATTTTCGGCATGATAAGTCTTCTGGTCCTATTATCATGTATATGTGATATTCTCTTGCTTCTGATCAGCGATGTATTCGAAAATGAGGCTCAATGTGGATAAAGTGGCCCAACATGTTGGTGCTTGCTGATAGTTAGAGGCTTGCCAAATCTGAATGTGTGTAGGTAGCTTCGTAAATCATTACTAGGAAATTATTAGAGAATCACTTAAAGATACATCATGAAAATTTTCAGTTGAGAAGAGAAAGTATCGAGAAATTCATTTTTACCAAAAACTGCAATCTGCGTCCCATTGGATTTACATGTGTTTTTCTTTGATCCTGTCTGACGAGAAGAGGAACTCACTAAAACTCGACAGACGTGCCGATTCGCAGTAGCATAGGGTGCACATTATTCTGTGAAAGTCTCATTTTCAGCGTCGTTTCCCTGTAGAATCTCGCTCTGGCTGCCGGACTAAAGTATTCACTTGCACATTTTGTTTTTCTCGCTTAGTTAATATCTTTCGTAATTTTTCTTCCATGATGCGTCACGCGTAATATGCAGTGCTTTGTGTAGTGTGTTCATTTAATAAAAGTACAGTCTCCAAAAATTTATTTAGTTTTATCGTCATTTTTCAATATTGAATTCACATGAGAAATGGCTGGTAAAATGTTCATGTTTCTAGGGTTGTATGTGTGTACAAAAGGTATGACAGAATAAATATTATTTTTCTTGTCACTTGTAAGAAAAAGTGATGAACGGTCAATCTTTAAAGATTTTGAAATGCTATTATCAATTAATGAGTGAGGATAGCCCTGTTGTAATAAGAATTGCCTTAATTCGTCCAGGCGGTTCCTTCGATTGACATCATCACTACAGATCATGCATATACGTCTCGCAAGATTGTAGGGGATCGCTCTTTTAACATGTCGGGATGGCAGGAGGAGAAGTTTAGATATTGAAGAGTGTCAGTTGTCTTATAGTAAATGTCAGTGTTTATTGTTTCTTCCTCTTTAATCACGAGAATATCAAGAAAAGGGATCGCCTTGTCACTTATTTCCATGGTGAATGAAATGTTGATATCAAGATAATTAAGAATATCATGAAATCGGTTTAAACTTTTCAACGTCAAATTTCCAAATAATAAAACAGTCATCCAAGTATCTTTTCCAGTTACTCATTACATCATTTGTAGTATCACTACCCCACACTTCAATAAGGCGATTTTTCAATTGAATTTCAAGATAGCCAAGTGTTAGGTTTGCGTAAATTGGGGCCACTTTTGTGCCCATTGCGGTGCCTTTGATTTGTTTGTAGCAGTTATTACCAAATTCAAAAGTATTGTTTACCAAAACAGATTTTAAGCATTCTAAAATAAATGAATGATTGAAGCGACTGTCAATAGCGTTTGGGAATTGCTGAAGCCAAAAGTTTACCGCAAATAAACCTAGGTCATGGGGAATGTTTGTATATAAACTAACATCAAAAGTCACCAACTTAGCGTTAATGGGTATGTGCTTAGGCAAAGTTGTTAAAAAATCAAGATCATCTCTTACATAACTTTGTATATGCTTGCATAGATGTTTTAGAATGATATCCAAAAAATTGCTAAGGCGTTGGGTAGGAGCATTTGGGCTACCAACAATAGGTCTAAACGGTAAATCTGAAGGATTTTGAATAGCAATGTATTCTGAATTATGTTCAGAAATGGCATTCTTGATCATGTTTGATTTATGAATTTTAGGCAATCCGTAAAAATTACTGCTTTTGAATTCAAAATTAATCAATTAGTCTTTTTCTTTTCTGGTTAGATTATTTGCAAACAGTTGAATGGTTTTTTGAATGTCTCTCATAATTTGTTTGTCTTCATTAGTTGGTAATTTTTTGTAAAAGCTTTTATCTTCTAGCATATCTAAAATCTTCTTTTCATAATAGGATTTATCCATAATCAAAATAGCGCCTCCTTTATCCGCTTCTTTGATAATTATATCAGGATCGGTACTTACAGATTTCAATGAATTTTCCTCATTTCTATTTAAATTAGACTTTGTTTTCATTACATTACTTTCCTCAGTTATGTTGATTTTCTATAAAAAGTTTCACAAATGTTGTCTAATACCGTATTCCTTCCTTTTTGAGGATTGAAAGAAGATTTATTTTGAATTAAACTTTTAGGTCCATTCTGACCGACTTCGTTATTATGAACATAAAAATATTCCGTTAGTCTCAATTTGCGAGTATATTGTTTGATGTCCACTTTGAGTTCTTCACTATTTTTGCGAGGAGTAGGAGTAAATTTTAGCCCTTTGTTCAATACACATTTTTCAGGTTCAGTCAAAATCCTACTTGATAAGTTTACAACTTTCACATCAGTTTGACATGGTTTTACTTCCTTGCTCGAAAATTGACTTTTTATGCAAGTATTTAATTCAGACTCAAGTGTCTTATCCTCATCGATACATATTACATTATTCGTGGATTGACATGACTCACTTTTTGGTAATAGGCATGGAGTGGTTTGCCTCCTCCTAAAAAAGGCTTTGTATTCCTGGAGGCTCTGTATGTTTCATGTCTATTTGAGCGTTCGCAATTCCGAGTAGCATCGTTAGTCATTGCATTAGGAGAATAGCGATCGTATGGATGATTATTGGATTGATGTATTTGATGATTTGACGGGGAATTTCGACGATGATAAGAATTGGAACGTTGAGAACTGCTCGTTCTGGTGAAATTATGTCCTCTCACAACTGAAGCATATGTTCGTCGGGTTCGCGTATTAGAATCATTGTTTGAAGAGTAGGGTCTGGGTCTGTATCCTTTCGTTTCAGTTTCATACTTTGATAGCGTATTTCTCATACCACAATTTCTCTTCGAATTCAAGTTATTTTGTTCGTTTTGATTATGATTGTACTTATTATATTCCTTGAAAACGGTATTGCCGTAATTTTTTTCGTAGTCTAGTAACCAAGTCTCTGAATAACGCCATCTGTTGTATGACACTTGTTGTTGTTGCTCACATTCAGAGTACCAAACGTTCATCACAGTTTCTCGCAATGTTCCAGACGAAAGTCTTGATATTTCAGCATCAATAGCGTTGTCATAGTCTCGCATGCTATCATGTGCCTTCGTTGACTTTATTTTGAGAATTTGAATCTCTCCTCTGATTCTGTTCATTGCCATTTCGATTCTGATATTAGTCTCTTCTTTTTCCTCATAACGGAGCTTCTTTATGCGGTATTTTCTTGGTAATACGGGTACATCTTTCGAAATCCATGTTTCGTAGAGTTCCGAATAGTTTTTGTTCCGTAGGTAGGACCAATAGGCCATTTTCCTTTTCGCAAGGAGATCGTTCCAGATGACACCAATCCTTCGCTTAATTTTAACTGCTTCATTTTTCAAAGTAATTTCATTAACTTCAATTTGTGTGTTTTGTTCAATCACATCAGACTTAGACGGAACTTTTGATCTGTCATGTTCACTGGCAAGTGTTATTTTCTTGTTGACATCGATTACTATTTACTATATTTATTACTATATTACTATATTATTACTATATTACTATATTTCTATTTACTATGCATGTGCATGTCCTACTATGTAAATTACCTTGCAACATCCATATCTATGATGAATGTATATTTGAAATTATGATGATCTTGCTTTTTGTTTCACTTTGCACCTGAAGAATATAGAAAGCGCTTGTGCATTCCATGTGTTTTCACTTCAATTATTTCAATATATATATATATATATATATATATATATATATATATATATATATATATATATATATATATATGTTTAGACAAGTAACCTGGCAATTGATAAATTTATCAAATCTCAACAGTTGTAACCACCACGAGACATGTTTCGGCCTGTTGGGCCTCATCAGTCGTGGGTAGGTTTGAACCAGCGACGTTGGAGCTAGAGGACGTGCAAGCATACCCTCTAACCACAAGGCCACCGGACCATCTGTTGAGAGCGTGAATTAGCCAGGAAGGCACTGCTTTAACGCAGGCATGTGGAGGGCGGAATGCTTTCTGCAATCACTTAATACCGCATCCGAGATTGAGGCGCTTCACGCAGGCGCTACTCATTACATGTTTAGACAAGTAACCTGGCAATTGATATTGATTGTCCTCTAGCTCCAACGTCGCTGGTTCAAACCTACCCACGACTGATGAGGCCCAACAGGCCGAAACATGTCTCGTGGTAACCTTACATCTGTTGAGATTTGATAAATATATAAATATATATATATATATAGGATATATGCTATATCCTATATATGTCAGATATCTGCCCACTGCAGGGCGAAGGCCTCAGTATGACACTTCCACCACCTTCTGTCCCCGGCTAATTGTGGTCAGTTAATTGTGGTCAGTTAATTGTGTTGCAGAACAGCACAATTTCTTCATGCCACTTTCTTGACGGTCTTCCTCTTCTTCGCTTTCCTTCCCATGGTCTCCATGTTGTCAATATTTGTGTCCACTTACTGTCTTCTATTCTGGCAATGTGTCCTGCCCACTGCCACTTTCTTGCCTTCACCATTTTTAGTGCGTCCCTGGCCTTTGTCATTCTTCGCGCGGTCAGACTGTTCAACTCAATGACGGCTGACAAGACATTGCGCAATGGCTACAATGAAATCCATAATAAATCGGTCGCTCGATAATTGGGTGAAGCATCGCATAATTCCATCATATTAGTACTCAATTTCGCATATAAAAAGCATTTCCACTTCTTTGAATTCAAGTTCGGCAATTTTGGAACTCTGTCATCTAACAGTTAGATTGGAGCTAAGATATGACTTTGCGATTTACAATGCTAGATACAACTTCATCTCTAAAATGTGTTCCACTGTTGAAAACTTCATCAAGTAGATTATGGAAGTGTTGAAATTTGCATCTTGCAATGCTGATGCAAGTGTTAAGCTAAATCAATAATTAATCGGAGATTATTCCACGATCTTCGGCGATGAAGTTCAAAGGTAAATTCAGCATTGAAGGAATTTTAAGTAGTCAGTTTTGTAATGTTTACCCAATTGTTGAGCGACCGATTTATTATGGCTTTCATTGCAGCCGTTGCGTAATGTCTTGTCAGCCGTCATTGAGTTGAACAGTCTGACCGTCTGCAGCGCAAAAGTCTGAGATTCTTGGGTTTGTACACGTCAGAAATATTATTCGCTTTGATAACGATAATCATCAGCATTTCATTCAAAATCAATAAAGGATTTCACGCATGACATAGCTTATCAATTACGAAACTCAGTTTCTATCAATTCAAATATTATGTGTTGATTCAGACATTATGCAAGGCACTGCCGATTATTATTCTCTAATCTTATAATTGTTTTAACACTCCGTGTCCGGCTTCGTAATAGCTTCGAATTCTCTATCATTTTACTTCAACCATTTGGTGCCAGTGTAGCGTTTTCGTTACAGCACTTTTCGGAATCTGCTGTCTTCTCCAGTTTTCGACATATTATACAAAATTATGATTGCCAACCATGATGCGTCATATATTTTCGGATAAGGGATCGCCAATTCAAAAATTACCATTTAATGGTACTTACATTTGATCAGGAAATTAGACAAGCATTGGGTATTACATTTGCTTGTATACAGGAAGACACAGTGTATGACCGTCAACATATAATTTACTATCCATATGATTTGCGTGATCTCATTATTCGTAAAATACCGACTATAACAATCAAAACTCCCTGTGAGGCATGTCATTTTTTAAACCGCAACGTTTTAGCTACACTGGCTTAATCCGTTATGCACATCTCAAATACAACAAAAGTGTAACTGAAGTAAATGGTGGTGTTTACTGTAAATGTGCTTCAAAATTAATATTTGTGGAAATCTGAAAATGAGCAATTTCATTGGAATCCTACACTGTAAATCGCTCAATAACAATCACATACGAAAGTAAGTGAGATTTCGCATGAAAAACATACCAAATCTCTGTAAACATAACAGAATCTCGTATCAAATGTTAGTTTCAAATTGTATGTGAATTTGCTATATGTTTGTATGTAATTTTTAGTATCCAGCGATTTACAGTGTACTCTTAGTAGTGTATTTTAAGTGTGTGTAGTGTTTGTTGCTATTTTTATCATATGGCTTTCCCGTCATAAAACCAACCGAAATCCATTGTGACATTATTTTCCCAAACATAAGACTTGCTAGTGTATGCACGAATGTAATTCAAAGAGAGAAATCAAATCCATTCGTAATCATAAAGACTGGAGAGTGCCAATTTGCGTGGAAATGCAATACAAAGATGTCCTCAGACTTGAAGAATTTCAGACAAAGCTTCCGTGGCAGTAGGAGACACTGCGCCTCGTCCTCCAAGGCCTCGTCAGCGGCTCGAAATGGCCCAAACTAGTTCCAAACATCTAGAAAACCCGCGTCGATATAGCTTTTTCTTAGCTTTCTGCCGAGGTGGTTGCGAACTTTAGATCAAGCAGTTACTGAAATATACAATAATGACAGCGTCGCACAATTCATCATGAGTAACATAGGTGGGTTGTCCCCAAAAAGAAAATTACACCCAACGTCAATGAATCTCAGCTGCAATGCATCTCTACTTCTCTTGGGGAGGAGAAGAAAACCTGTAAAATGTCAGAGCGTAAATGCGCCCATCACAGTGACTTTTTTCTTCCATCTCCGTTGTGCTGATGTGAAATGGTCACCCAACATCTACATGTGCTTTTTTTTCTTTGCGTATTTTGTAAGCGCCTCCGGGGACGATGGAAGGCATTTTCTGTAAAATTGATAAACGTCAATTTTTCAAGAAAAAATTGCTTATCTTATCTGCTATAATCCATAAACAGGAAGCATAAGTGCTGATGTGCAGAGGCGCCCGGCACCTGCTATAATCCATAAACAGGAAGCATAAGTGCTGATGTGGAGAGGCGCCCGGCACCTGCTATAATCCATAAACAAGAAGCATAAGTGCTGATGTGGAGAGGCGCCCGGCACCTGCTATAATCCATAAACAGGAAGCATAAGTGCTGATGTGCAGAGGCGCCCGGCACCTGCTATAATCCATAAACAGGAAGCATAAGTGCTGATGTGGAGAGGCGCCCGGCACCTGCTATAATCCATAAACAAGAAGCATAAGTGCTGATGTGGAGAGGCGCCCGGCACCTGCTATAATCCATAAACAGGAAGCATAAGTGCTGATGTGGAGAGGCGCCCGGCACCTGCTATAATCCATAAACAGGAAGCATAAGTGCTGATGTGCAGAGGCGCCCGGCACCTGCTATAATCCATAAACAGGAAGCATAAGTACTGATGTGGAGAGGCGCCCGGCACCTGCTATAATCCATAAACAGGAAGCATAAGTGCTGATGTGGAGAGGCGCCCGGCACCTGCTATAATCCATAAACAGGAAGCATAAGTGCTGAAGTGGAGAGGCGCCCGGCACCTGCTATAATCCATAAACAGGAAGCATAAGTGCTGATGTGGAGAGGCGCCCGGCACCTGCTATAATCCATAAACAGGAAGCATAAGTGCTGATGTGGAGAGGCGCCCGGCACCTGCTATAATCCATAAACAGGAAGCATAAGTGCTGATGTGGAGAGGCGCCCGGCACCTGCTATAATCCATAAACAGGAAGCATAAGTGCTGAAGTGGAGAGGCGCCCGCACCTGCTATAATCCATAAACAGGAAGCATAAGTGCTGATGTGGAGAGGCGCCCGGCACCTGCTATACAGTACTCCATCAACAAGAAGCTTTTTTGTGCTGATGAGGAGAGGTGCCGGGGATCTGCTATAATCAATCAACAAGAAGCCTTTTTTCTGTTGATGTGGAGAGGTGCCAGGGATCTGCTATATTACATCAACAAGAAGTATACCCTCCAATCATGTTGCACAACATGTGAAATGCTATCCATGATTTGAGGGCTTGCATGCTCGGCATTCAAATTAGCTATAATAAGCTTGCATCCGTCATTGTGCTTGCTGAACAGGGGTCAAAACATGAAAATCGCTCAATTTACAGATGTCAGATTTCAACAAGAAAACATGTGAGTATGATAATGAATCACGCACGAGCAGAATGCACGAGTACATAGTCAACGATCGATGGACTAGGAAGGAAGTGGTGAGGGGTGTCACAAAATTGTTATTCTACTGACAGAAAATATCGTGTTCTCACATTTTCATCAAAAATATCGTGTAAGGTATCACCACAATCGTTGCGATGTTGTAAGGAGCGCGATCATGCAAGTTCAATTCAAATCATTTCAATAATACTTATTTAAAAAATCTTTCAACATTTTTCTCATTACTTGAATTTCTGCAGTGAGTGGCAGACATATAGACCAGCAGACAATGCACCCTGTAAACTGTGCAATACCAAAGTTACTTATGAAACCGATGTACAAAACGAGAATGACAAAATGTACAAAAGAGCTATGTTCGTGCTCATACACTACGAAAGCGATCGGCTTTCCTATTGGATTTTCGTTATGATACAATATGAAAGCCAATCGTCTTTGCAGTGCGTGAGCAAGAACATAGTTCTTTTGTACATTTTGTCATTTTCGTTTTGTACATAGTCAAAATCTGCCGGCCTTCGTACTCTACAGTTTAAAGTGTAGTCGATACAGTCGAAGATAGCAGTGAAATCATTGATTAAATTGATGACTAAAATGGTCTAAAATGGCCTTGATCACTATACAATGTAAACTGATGCATACGAAAATTACATCCAAACATACAAGTTCATAAACCATTTGAAACTGACATTTGATACGAGATTCTCGTATGTTAACAGAGATCTGCTATGTTATTAGCATAGTTACTTTCGTATATGATTGGTATGTCGCGATGCGAACTATTCCATCTGTAATTGGCTGCTGTATAATGAAATGCGAGTTGTTGGTATGTTTTATATACGATTCCCGATCCAAATTCGTCCTCATTCGTACGTCTCTCGTATGTAGAGCTCTAAGTCACCTAGCAAAAATTATATATATTTCATACTACTGTCAAATAATTTTTTTCAGTTCTACAAGTCGTGAATATTTCTTGGTGATAACGTGGTATTTAACAGATTATATTTATTGTGAACTTTATGCTGCTTATGGTTGCTGCTGCTTGCTTAGTAACATTAACAGGATGCTTGGTTACCTCTATTTACTGAACCAAGTTGATTAACATCAATTCATTCAAACGATATCTTTCGTGCAGCCATATTGACTTGCATATCTTAAACATAACTATTTTTGCGTTCATGAATTATAATGTGCTTTTATTTCGGATTGATTATTTGCTTAATTTCATAATTACTTAATGCTTAATTGATGATGGTTGAATACTTATTGATTATTTATGAAATGCCATAGACTTTCATGTATTAAAATCGAATTCAGTATTGTAAGTTTGACTCTTGAATGTCATTGTCTCACTACTTATAAAATAATAGTAAGCACTACGCAACATTGGAGTGATCTTTATTGACAAAAGGCCTTAAATCAACATATTTTAGACATCTTTGATGCTTTCCTTTAACGTTGTGCTGGTATGGCTTTGGTATGTAAAGCATACCACACTTGAAATAATATACGAAAAGCATAAAAATAGATAGAGAGATATACCAAAAAAATATTTTTGTATGCATCTTTTTTATGTGATTGGTATTTAGCGATTTATAGTGTGCCAGTATGCATGAATACGACATCGAATTCTCTTTGACAATTTCCAACTGCTTCCTTTATTTCGGGTGTGAACTTGACATCGCGAGAAATTCCCGTTTAACTTAGACATAGTTGAGACAGAGATCGAAATAAGACGAAGAAAAAATACGACCGATATACACCTTTAATGGTTGCTCTTTCGAATGTCGACTGGATGTTGCTGCAGCAACTTATATGAGCTGCAGGCACTGGTCAAAGTAGTCGGCGTTGACATGTGTGAAGTGGTAGGTTTTATCTCTTTCCATTCCTTCAAAGCCTTGATATCTGAAGGCAGTGGGATTGACTTGATGTTCTGAACAGCTGAGATAAAACAATAGCAACCGCTTCCAGGCGACCTCGGACAATCGATCTAATGATTCAATGCCTCCGGCTTTCACGAGGTCGAAGTGATATTTCAATGCGGAATATCATTTCGACCTCGTGAAAGCCGGAGGCATTGAATCATTAGAGCTGAGATAAAGTATTTAACTGCAATCTGACAACTGGGATTTGAAGGAAATGTGAAACAAAAGTGGGCTCAATTTGAAAAAATGCTTTTTTGATTATGACTGAGTTGTTCTTCAAGCGATAATTGGAATCCAATACTTAAGTTATCATAAGCTATTGATCAAATTATTATATCTAAATATATAGATTTACTTTATTTATCTGTCAGCTGTTGTTTGTCAGTAAATCTTGTCATCTTGTCTTTCAGTACGATGTCTTCTTGTGTTTGGTATTTGGGATATCTGTCACGCTCTTAGTTGGATTACACATTCATATCATTCGTCACAAGCACAAGGTGTATTGTGAGGGCGCACATGGCCTCCATATCTTTTTAAGAATTGGAGCTATTGGTAAGTGTTATTCGTACATGAAATCAAACATGGTGAATTTTTTTCTGTATTCAGTAAATTGGAATTTCCAGAACAGTCTAGAGTAGGCACATTTCCAAAATGGTACAACAATTATGGACGGTTCAACAAATCAGCTGGCGTTCAAGTCTGCACAGCAAGCTTGTCAGAGCAAATTGGAAGATTTTGAACCGACGTTTTTATGAAGCCCAGTTCTAAGGACGAACTGGAATAATTATCGATTTATGCGATGGAACAAGGATCTATGATTTTGATGCAATTGACCAATCGGCGTGAGATGCAAGCCATTTTTAGAGATATGTTCAATAGCAGAACAGACGATAAAGTTTCTCTCGATAAAATTCTTGTTGCTCCAAAAAAGAGGTTTTGTTGTTGTCAAGGTCATGGCCTTCTGTGTCCGCAGAGTCCTCTAGCGGCCAATACGCAGTGTTAAACTGCAGCCGTTGAGAAAGTCTATAAAGCGGTGAATGATATTAAGACGTGTGTAATCTGCGTCAAAATATGAAGTGATTGAAGTATGAAGACAAGTATAACTGATGTATCTCATGCTTTCGAATGATTGTGGGATTTTCATTCAGTAGATAGTGTGTTTCGTTTGTCAATATGCAACTGCGAACATGTTTGAAAGGAAAGCAATAGCTGTGTACAGACGAGCTATGTCAGGGTAGAATCATTGCGGTCAGGATTAAGTGATACATAGAGAGCATGGACTCCTAGAAATATTACTCAGGCTCATATGCTTCAATTCTCCTCCCTTTTCTCAAGTGATGGCACTGTGATCACGGAGTCGTCAGCGAAACTACAGCGGTGGCGCGAGCACCATTCTGAGGTCCTTCACAAACCGCCTGTGATCCCGTCTCAGCACCTTTTTCGTTACGCTCGCTCGTGAAGGCACCCCGGATGACACTAGATCATTACAATCACCGACTCTAATAGACGTGATTGATGCAATAAGGAAGCACCCTTTTGCTCGTGCCCCAGAGCAGATGAAATATCAAGTGAATTTCTCAAAGCTTCAATCGACTCCACGACTTTGAAGTTGCAAGAGCTCTGCTACCTCATATATATATATATATATATATATATATATATATATATATATATACTGATATATCAATTTGAAAATTTGCATCCTGAGTGTGATTGATTTAACAAAAAGATGTCTTCAGGAAAAAGATATTATTTACCACAAATTTTCAGGTTGTTGCTTCAGCTCGTCGTCAGGTGGAAAAGGGAAATTACATCGGGAGTTATAAAATTTTAAAAATTTCGTGATGACATAGCTTGGCATAAGTTTACATAGATGTTATCAAGTTCTATATGTCTATTGATGGAGTGGTCTGAGGAGTACAAAGCTTGCATGAATTCACGACCATATCTATGTTCACATGAGTTGATGGATTTTGCACTCCTCCAATCAAATGCATGGTCTTCTTCAACGCAATTAGTTGATATTTGTGAACGCCGATCAATCCTCCTTACTGCTAGTCGATGTTCATGAACTCTTGTTGAAAGCTGTTTTCCAGTTTGTCCAATGTGTATTTTTGTTGACAGTTGGAGCAATCAATTTGGGAAATGACGTTTCTTCGTTCTAAATCAGATTTTAATTTCTTTGGTTTAAAGAGCTGATTTTTTAATGTAGTTGTTGGTTTGTGGGCGATCTTTATATCGTGTTTTTGAAACATACGGCTCCATGTTTCAGAAATACCATTGGTAGTGTGTAATAAGTTTGTTTTCTTTGTTCCTGTTCTTCTATTGTTGTGGTTTGTTGGACTTCGTTGCTTTGTTTTAATTGTTCTTTCATTTGTGACCAAGTTCTTTCAATGAATTGCTTTGGATAATTGTTATTTTGGAGAAGTTGGAAAAGAAATTAAATTTCATTGTTTTTATTCTCCTCAGTACTGCAGTGAGTTATTGTTCTCTGAAATAAAGTACGAATACAATTCCTGTTGTGGATGACTGGGTGATTGCTGTTGAAGTTAAGGATTGCTCCTGCATAGGCTTTCTTCCTATGAACACTTGTTTCAGTAGAGCCATCACTATTTCTTTTAACCAAAATGTCGAGGAATGCCAGTTCTCCATTTTTTTTTCTTTCAACTTCATGAGTAAATTTGATTCCGGGAAAGATTGAATTCAGTGTTAAGAGCATGTCATTCAAGTCATTTCGTTTCATGATAACAAATTGTGGTAAATAATATCTTATTCCTGAAGACATCTTTTCGTTAAATACTGAAATACTGATATATATATATATATATATATATATATACGGAATGAAGAACGAGTGCCCGCCGATTGGAAAGGACGATCGTCGCACCTCCTCTTACCGTCCCATAACACATCTATCAGTGCCGTCAAAAATAGTTACAGCGATTGCACTTCGTCGCATTCAGCCTCTGCTTTTTTCAAAGCGACACCCACTGGAAGCTGGTTTCACTCCGAAGTAGTCAACTTACGATTGCATCTTAGCAACTAGTCTACTTGCCCAACAAGGGAGAGATACTGTCAACCCCTTCCCGCCGCAGTGTAGTTTGCATTGTAGCAACATCCATCTCATTTAATTTACCAATTTGCATCTTTGTGAAGCACTGTTCTATCTATATTATCAAAGCTACAACGATGCTGCTGGAAATGATATCTAAAAGGACGGTATTTAGAAGCAATCGCATAAAGATCAGGAAGCAGCAACGTAAAAGTGCTCTATCAGTCCACATAAATCTTTCTAATATAACATAATTCTGTCTCTAAATCCTAGCATCGATTTTTTTGTGCATTCAGACCACTCTTATTCAATACATACTTCCATATTATCCCTTATTGACTTACTGAATAACCCAATTAAAACTAGCGGACAAAAACGAATGAACAGGAACTTCATTCGCTTTGTATATTTTGTATCGTACAGTCACAGTATAGGGGACATCGGGGACTTTTTGGGCTGGTAGACATTTTATCAAGAGAAACCTTATCTTTGTTTCTGCATCCTCTGTTTTTGGAGCATTTATGATGTTTTTTGTCCCATTGGCAAACCTTCTAATGCTTTTTGTCTAGTCATATCTTTGAAAATTGCTGTCATTGTCTATCGTTGCAAGCAACTCTTCGTTGAACAACAACGGTCATCAGATGCACCTTAAATTCATAATACCCTTGCATTTCTAAAACGCGATGAAATTCATCCGCAAAACAATGGAACTCAAATTACATAATTAATCAATTCTCAATCCAGAAGAAAAGTGAAATGTTTGCCGTTCTATAACTCTGCCATCATTATTCCCCTCTATTATCTAACTACAATTTGTGGCTTCAAATAATTTTCAGTTATTCAATGAATCCGACGTTTGATGTCTGCTGGTGCACTCAATTATCTTCATGATGCTAGAGCCATTCAAAAGATTTACGAGAAAAAATTATTCTGAAGTTCAAGTGCACATGCATTAAGTCATTACTCATAAGTAGGGCAATTTTTTAAGACCTAAATATCGAGAAGATATGACCCAAAAAAAACTTGAAATATAGCAAAATATCACCTAAAAACTCAAAATATGATCAAAATATGACCTAAAAGCTTTAATTCTAATTTAGCAGGATCTAAAAATCTTCAAATACTGCAAAACGTATGTTTCCCATTTTCAGGAATAAAGTTAAAAAAGTTCAATTTAGGACATATAAAACGATTCATTTCAAACTCTGACAGTATAGCCATCTACAGCTTGTTGTACAGAACAGTAGTGTAATTTACTACATTTGACATTTAAAAAGGTCTGTCTTTGCATAGCATTTTCGTCAACATGGAGGAGAACGCTCTACCGAAGCAGCGGTTGGCTGGCAAGGAAAGGCAGACGACAGGCGAGCCAATCTTGTCGCCGCCTGTAGCATTCATGTCTGTAGGCAATGCACGCATTGGAGCAGTCTTCCTAACGGCATCACGCTGTCACATAAGCAACCTCCCCACACAGGCATTTCTAGCGACCACTTCCTCAGGTTAGCCCACAAATCATACATCTGACTCACTGACCCATCCCCCCGTTTCTCACACCTCGACCCCCCCCAACCAAATCCTAACCTCCCCATAGCTCCCTAACCAATGCACGTAAATATGCAAGCTATCTCGAGCGTTACCTCAGGGATAGGTTATCCTGTTTCGTGAAATGGGCAAATATTGTATCATTCTTCAAGCATCGGTCATTTTCTATCCCTCTTCCCGGCAACTACAACAGTCTAAAACTACAGAAAAATGACCAAAATATGACTAAATGTGATCAGACTCAGAATTGCCGCACTCATAAGTCAAATTTGATGTACGGTTTCCTTTGTGGTTCGATGAAGCAGTAAATGTCTGTAGTATTCAAATAAACTTTCTTCATGCTTCGCTAGAAGCTTGTATTTAAGCTCATGTAAAATATGGGCCTCCAAAAGTCATGATATTTTGAAAAAATAGGATTTCGAGTCGGATTATTTTTCATTTAAACCAGTTTTTGATTCTGGTATAATTCCTGCCACTAATATTCGGTGATTTATGTCAGTGTTCTATTTATAGTGGCTCACAGAAGTGAGATCCACAATCGGTTACTGATGATTGCCAATACCAGGGTTTTTTCCTAAATTCGTGCACGCGCGTCTTATTAATTTTAGTACATCGATTGTCACCCAACGTAAAACAATAATTCTAAAGCTATACTTTCTCTCCCCTTGCAAGTTCCGGAGGGGCAAGCATCACAAAATCTCATTTGCTTATGTAGATCCATGTGCTTCTGAGTTTGGTACCCTTAGTAACGCAATGATTCAACATTCATTTGATCACACAAAATGAGATTTGTCAATTTTATATGATTGTGATTGCATTTTTAGGGCAGAATTCTCGAACAGCAGGCAGAAATTAGATTGAAGATAATGAATACGTCATAATAACCGATTTATTGTTGCAGATAAACAGACAGACTGTCGTGGTCACAAAATGTTGACATGTAGGTCCTATGTAACTTATTGGCACATGTAACTTGTAGTCTCAAATGAAAGGGAATGGTCGATTTTATATCTGTTGGTAATACATTATTGTGTCTTAAGATGCCGTCATAATTTGGCGATAGCTCATAGATGATTTTGGTGACCGACATACATGACATCTGTGACATGGATGCTTTCCAAAATTACAAATCTTTTAGGGCTCGCATCTTTTTAGTTTGATGGTCGTTTCCGCCGGGTGTGTATTGTGACCATTATAGTCCCACTAACTTATGCAGCGTTGAGTCGGAACACTATGTATAAATCTGTCAGTTGAAGTAAACACTGAACAAATGGAACTCTTGTTCAATAGATTTTGAACCGTTTCATTGCAGATCACAATTAGCGCTGATCTGATGCGCTGATATCGCCCGCTATAAACTAAACCAATAATCAGAAATGACCGAATCACATCACACACGCAAGTGATATGGATTCCGTCTGCAATTGTCGGATTACAATTGAAGTAAGAAATTGAAATGAAGAAGTAAGAATTGTCTAACTCAAATCCCAATTATCTGCCAAATTCACGGCTTCATTAAATAAAACCTGAAGGAAATGGTGTGAATGTCATTTTGCTATCAGGACAGTCTGTTATTTTCATGATCTTTGAGAGCAATTCGGGCAAGCTACCGGCTACGCAGAATATCACATTTCTGCCTTTCCTAGAAGATGTCTCCCTTAAAAATGCAATCAAGATCATAAAAATGACAAATCTCATTTTGAGTATTTGAATGTTTGATCATTGCGTTATTAAGTGTACCAAACTCGAATAATTTCGTCACAGTATTGCTGTATTAAATGAAAATTTAACTACCGAAGCCTCTATTTGATTGCTTGGGCGACCTGCGACATCAACTATAATTCACAGGATACCAGTTCAATTGAAGATGCTGCGGTCGATTACAAATGCTGCGTTTGTAAGGAGTGGTATATCTTTGAAGTGCAGTTGTAATTCGTGGGCCAATGAGAAGTGTGAAAAACGATTTTTGCATTGCAACAGTTGTAGATAGTAACCTACATGCAAGTCCATTATTGTGTTATACAGCTCTCCTTTAATTTAGCTTATCCTACGATGCTGAATAATTTCCTTGATTTAGTGGTGATTGAATTGCACATTGCTCATGGAAAAGTAACTGTTTTCAATTTATCATTCAGAGATACTTTACAGACTTAATAGATAGTGTGGCTGCGTAGAGAATACATGGCAAAACATATTTAGAAAACGAAATTTGAATGAATTCATTTTTAGATAAATAACGGTTGTCGCAGATATTTTAGGGGTGGGGGGAGAAAATAGCTGTCAAGATATAAAATGTATGGAATATAAATAAATGCACACAGGTGGTCTAAATAGAAAATAGTCGAAAAAATATATCAGACTTGAGACTTTGCAGGTTGATTGGATGCAAGCAGCTATGCAGCCCTGTAAATTTTTCCAAAATCCTAGCGTAGTTTCGGAGAAAAACACAAAGAACTACTTTTTTTACATATTACTCTTTTTGCACTTTCCTGTTAGTAAATGATAAAAAAATATTCCAAGAACCGAGTGCGTGTAGATATTTTCTAAATACTTTCAAAGGTTTGCAAATTAATTTTGAAAGAAGTTGGTCTTGCAGTTACCTCGCAAATAGTAAATGAAGTAAAATATTGTGCATTTCTCATGTAAGTAGTATGTATGGTACGTTTAAATGGTAACTTCCAAGAAATACCGATGCTCTAATCAAAAGGTTTAGCCTATAATTGCCTAAATAGCTTATTACTTTATTTTATAGCTATTCGTACGTGTAGTTTTCGTGTTAGTAGACTTTTTTCATAACATGTAGCAGTATCAGTAGAATATTTCTGTGTCCTAGAAATTCAATTTAGCGAAATATGCCCAAATTGAAATTTTTGCCACATCATCATGAGACTATCATGAACAAATAATTTAAATTTCAGAGAAGTCTACGAGTAATTCGCGAGAAATTTGCAAATAAATAAAAATATAAAAAATAAAAAATAAAAGATAGGCATTTTAGGTTACAATTTGCATTACAATAGTTACAACAGTTACATTACATTAGTTTACAAATAGACTACACATGCAATGGTAAGCCATTTTTGCCCTGAATAGTGGATAGTGTGCTGTGTTCTTTTTTCGTAGTGGATTGGTTTTTGACCTTTGAGTACATAGACATTGGACCATAGAGTAGGGGTATATGTCGACTCAAACTAGTATCTTATACAGTGACAATTTTCATATGAAAAGATTCAGTTTTTTGCGGAGATTGCGTTCCCGTGGCCCAAAACATTATTTGAGCACTTTTGAAAATAGTCAAACTTTGCCAATTTATATACTACCGAGATGACTCTCCTGTATAAGTAGTATGAAACATGCTAGATATCAAAAGGAATGAATATTTGCTAATAAGGCTCCCAACTAGGCGGAAATCAAGCTGATTATCAAGGAATTTCATGAATTGTATTATAATAGAAGTCTTCATGAAAAAGTCGCGATATTATTGTGCTTTCTTGGCTGAAATTTCAAGCTTTTTATTCAATTTTCCCGGCATAATTATATGATTCACTAAATTCATGTTTCATTTCTAGAATCTGAATAGTGATGTGGACCCATTTACATCTTTCAAAGTTAAATGAAGTCATTGTCCTTTATTATGTGATTTTGCTCTGACAGTGGCAGGTTGCCTGTGATATGATCACGCTTGAGAAGATTCTCTTGAGGTTCATCATGAAAGCAATAGCAGGTCATCGATTTGCTAATACAACAAACAGTGGCGTCGCGTGCTCCCAGACCATAGGCCTTCACTCGGCATTGGAATACTATTTCTATACAAAGCACTTTTATGTCACAACATTAATTTTCATAAAATCTGAATTTTAATAACAATTTTCCGAACATTTTTTAAGGTCAAGTGAAAGTGCACAGTTTCTTGCGTTTTTGACGGCCGGTCAGCCACTCACACGCTTAAAATTTTGATGCATTAAAATGTCTTGTGTATTTCTTATTTCTTTCTGTGTGAGTACTTTCAATTTCATGTCAGGTGTTGGCCTACTTTGCTTGACGACTGTCATCTTTTCAGTATATTCCCTTGGGACGAAAGACGTGGTTATGATCTCATCTGCAGTACTAAACATAGCGTCACATCAATCACGCAAAAACAAATTTTTGAATTCTACCGAATCTGGGTGTTCGAGTCAGATGCATTACTCTGCATTCATTGGAGAACGCTCATCTGATCGCAGTCTTGTCTGAACGTCATCCATCTGCCACTGTTGACGTATTGGCTTCTCTCACATTAAGCGAAGCTAGGAACAATTGGGTTGCGCTTCCCTCACTATACTTAAGCACCGCGCCTCGATCAAGGATTGTGTAGAATTTCATTGCAAAAATTGGAGAAGACAAAGCATCATGTCTATCGGGAAAGCCATATTGGCGCGGGCGCGTGCGCTTACTGCCACACACTCACACAACTCTCTTTCGTTGTCTGAACATCAGTGCTCCGTCTGAACACACGACTAGCTTGTGTGTCTAATTGTTCGAAGAAAACAGCTGTGATTCAAGCACGTGCTGCAAAACTGTTCACTCTTGAGGTTGAGCGTCTGATTTTCAGACGGAAGCTAACAAGAGAAGCTATCGAATTTAAATGAATGATGACACTTTTCATTTTTATAAATGTTGGTAGATAATTTTTGAGGATGCGCCGAAGGCCTTGCAGGTACGAAGAAGACGCAACTGATAACAAACATTACCTATCCAAGGCTGTAATGACACGTAGGATCTGTAAAATAATATCATTTCCTTCTGCTTTATGCCATCATGATCAGTGCATTCCGTTGTAATTTCTGCAAAGCTGCATAAATGTGCATATTTCACATTTGGAAACAATTCCGACTGTATCTCCCTTGAGTTCATTTAATAAAATCGAAAGTGTATACACATTGGGGATTTAATAAATGAGGAGTTACCACTCTACCTAACATACTTACTCTATGCATTGGACTATGGGCTCTTAATGGCAGTCAAAACCAAAGACTATGAAAAATAATTTCGATGCCTTTGATAACTGAAACAGATCAGCCAAATGAAAAAGCGTTATGCCCCAGTATTTATGTGAATGCAGATCAAGTACTTGCACTGAATGCACTATCACCATAATTATATTCTATAATACAAAGGTTGTATCTCGAAACGTGCGACATCATTTCGGATACTTATTTCTGCTTTTGCTGAATTTTCTATATCACTATTCATTAAATTACTTTTGTCTGGACATTGACTGCTGACTCACAAAGCACAATTATTGAAGGCTTGTCTTTCCTTTTTCGCCGCACTGATGTTCTTTCATTCTGCTCTGACTCATCATAAATCGATTGATGTCAGCAATTAAGTTCTGAAAACGCATCTTTACTCTTTAATTATCTTGTAAAAGATTTGTTTTCATTGCCTTTTATGGAAAGTTGCTCCTTCACAGTCTTTGTGATGCCCTTGTGACTTCTACAACGTGGCTCTTGTTGCCCTTTCAACCAATAACATGCCAACTACACGCTTCATGTCTAAGTGTTTTACTCCGATGTACATGTACAGTGCGCGACAAAATAATGTAAACCCCTATGAATATTCCGCATTTACCAGGATAGCACTGATCTAGCTGGTGCTGAATTCTATTATTGATCATTTTATCGATGTGCATGGCCGAATTCCTGATGCTAATGGCATTTATCGACATGATGCCATTAGCATCAGAAATTTGGCCAAGCACATCGATAAAATAATCAATAATAGAATTCAGGACCAGCTGTATCAGTGCTATCCTGGTGGCAATGTCATTTATCGACAGGATAATGCACTCTGCCATGTTAGTCGTGTTTCTTTCAATGCTCTGTCTGAATTGAGCATTACCGTACTCGACTGGCCTCCTGCTTCTCCGTATCTAAACCCTATAGAAAACCTATGGGCCATAATAAAATAACGTCTGAGAATCAGAAATGTTCATCAAAACAATAACTGATTTCATACATTTTGAAAGTTTGGAATAACGATGACGAACTTACTCAAAAATGCCAAAATTTGATCCCTTCCATGCCTATACGCATTGAGCAGGTTATAACCCAAAATGGTCAAGCTGAATATTGACAGTTTCAAATGATTTTTGATAATCCTGAAGTAATAATGAGCTTTTCGAACACTGTAATATAAACCCACTCTGAATAATATCTTATTTTTCATCAATATGTTTCTCAAAAATATAGGTTTTCGTAGGAGTTTCCATCATTTTGTATCTCGTGAAATAATCGGTGAAAATGTAACATTCGTGCTTGGGTCTGTTGCTTCTCAACAAAAACTGCAAGTTACAATTTTAACACATGAAATAGTGCATTCGATTCATCATTAATTTTCAGTGTTTTCGTTCGGAGCAATTATTCTCATTATTCTACGGCTGGTTGCTCCTCTGGAGTTATGGATGATACATAACTGCATTTCTTCAGTTCCGCCGTTGGATTCTGCTTACCGAATAATGATGGCTTTATTTATCGCCATGCAAACCTTATTTCTAGTGAGGTACAACAAGGTATGTGTGCTTCATGTCTACAACAGTTTCATTCCATTATAGCACTGCTTGTAATATAATCATGAAAAAGTTGGTTGTTGATAGTCGAAAGAGGAACTTTTGCTGTAGTATGTGCATCACTCTCATGGGACCTGTATTGCCCTCAATTCTAACGTTGGCCATGGAATTTTCAATTCTATCTAGCCAAAGCGGACCCCGGGCCTCTGCTTTGCATTTTATTGAAAGCTCGATATCCAACTTCGAATAAACAGGTAGTTTATTAAAATCATGCCCGATTCAGGATATAAGGTGACAAAAAGAGCACCCCAGGAAATCTAAGCTGGAGCGTCTTTGACCTTATGTCGATTTGGAGGCCCTTGGTCAACCACTATTTCTGCGATATTTGGTAGGTGCGCTACAAATTGCTGCACCAAGTTGTGCCATACACTTGAATGACAGACGACTTCTGTATGTGGCCTTCACGTGGCCCCGACGTGAGACACCCAGCAAGCAGAAATATCACATTCCCTAGAGAAACGTTTGAGATGCTTACATGCTTTGCAGATTTGGTTGATGACATAGGCCTGCGTTTGCAACTGCGATTGTCATTTTGTTTGTAAAATGGCTATATGTACATGTATATATTCTGCTGGAATAGCTAATTACGCAGCAGGTGCATGATTGCTTCTTTATAGCATTTTAAGAATTTTACATTTATAATCATAACTTAAATGCCCGAGCCCGTAGGGTGGGGACTATTTAAATCTAGCAAGTTCGAATGCTATGATGAAGCAATTTCATGCAACAGTTGCGTAGAGAATTTTATTTGACGACGTGCTATGATGATCAAGGACAGATTGTGATTAACATGTCTATTTTTATTTATTTATATCAATTTATTGTAAAATGCAAAAGGCTTTACAGGTTCAATTGAACACTTACGTAGAGCCAAAAAACAAAAGCACAAAAATACACAAAAAAAGCACAAATTTACACAAAAACTTTGCAAAAAGGTGAAAGGTCAAAAGTTCGAAGGCGTGACTTGAAACTGTGCAAAGAGTGGGAAGATATAATGTAGTCCGGGAGAGATGATGATCAACAGCATTTGAATAGAAATTTAGCCTGATCAATAGTGAAAATATCTATTCACAGATCTAGTCTATACTAAAGCAGGACAAGAGCGCTCATAATTGCTATAGATTACGCTTCTTCCAGTGCATTGGAGTGAATATCATCTTCCGCGCGGGCAATAATCTGCTTTGCAGGTCAAATAGAGCGAAAGGATATCTACAATGCATGCACAAATGCGGTCGAAATAACTGAAAAAGTGGACAAACCATCCAGCTGAAATTTACAGATACATTCCTGACAGTGACAGTATTGACCAAAAACCCCACCGAAATCCACCATTTATTATACATGTAATTAATTATATACTACTATGAATGGAATTTTGCAAGTTACTTAGAATATGGTCAAATCGTATATCAAACTGAAGCTTATTATCAGATGAGTGCAACTATGTCATTCTCCAGTCTCAGTAAATTAGATAGTTCAGGTAATAATGATGATGACCGCAAGGGATGTACGCACATGAACATGTGAAGACATGGCTATATTCGTAGAGTTGTCAAGGTTATTCAGAGCATGCAATATGGCATAAAAACTGAAGTTCATCATTGGTGAACGCTATGTCATTCTCCAAGACTAAAAACGCAATATATAACAATAAGAATAAGAAGCTACCGAAAACCTGAATATTATAAAGTGTTTGTTATCACTTTATCACGAATCAATATTTACTTTTATTAAGCATAACGTGCCTCAAAACTCTCAGTTCAAACTAGAATCATAGCAACGTATCCTTACTTTTTTTCGCGCTCATTATACTTGAAGAGTCTTCAATTAAAGGTGAATGAACGCACTATTGTGTAAGCCTACTTTTGTAACAATGTCTAGTGTGACTAATTTGTGTAGTGCCATATAGAGATCTCTTTTTGCGGAAAATTTTGAGGAAAATTTGCAACTTACATTCAGTTTAAGAAAATTCTTTTTTATGTCAGTATACTTCAGATTACAGGTTTGACTACAAATCGAAGACGTTTCTGTATTATTTCGTTTGATTGGACATGACTTTATTGTCCTATTCTTCTTCATCATCACCAATATTGTCACATTCGATCTCATTTTCCATATTGTCACAGTTCAGGCACGATTTTGCGCATTTGGGCCATTTTTCGACACGAAAACAACGACGTTGAACAACTTCTTTGGCATCGACATCGAATGGTATTGAGGATACCAGGGTCTTGATGAAATGTGACCCGCTGCATAATTTGTATAGAAAACCAAGTGCAATGGAGCGCACATGAGTATTTCACGACAAAGTAGCAATTAAAATGACAACACGAGGCTTTTCGTCCGCTCCACGAGACCCTCCTCCGTTGTTTCATGGAGGCTCTGGCCATTCAAGCAATTGTTCTTGACCTACGCGTCCAGAAGCAGTTTGTGATTGGCCTTGGGTTGCCATGACAATTGATTGCTGTCCACTTACCGTCCCTATTATTGTCCTTGTTTCACATTGCAAGTTATTGAGCTTTTTTCTTGTGATTAACACCAGTTCCGCGTCAACACACGACTTAGAGCGGACGAAAGGCCTCGTGTTGTCATTTTAGCTGTTGCCTTTGTCTTGAAATATATGAATCGGTCCTTTGCACTTGGTTTTCTATACAAAAGATACTTGAGGGAGGTGGTTTTCGATCTGTGGTTATTGGAACCAACTGCGACTTCTCCTCATTCCATCCCCAACTGCTGGAATCCTCTCCTCTAAATGACATTAATTTAGATGTCACTGCCGGTAACTTGGTTAGCACGGCTTATAGGAAACTCAACACAAACGGGTTTAACTCTGAATTTCAAGGCTGAGTGCCCCTTGCAGTGGAAAAGAGTCTTGCTGAGCACTGTGATTGATAGAGCAGATTATCTTGTTTGCTGGTCCTGGGAGAAATTCCACGAGGAAATGAAGAGACTCTCAAACATAGTTAGGATCAACGGATATCCGTTGGAATTTATTCAAAATACTATTGAGAAATATTTGTGCGTAGACTGAAGACACTAATTACTCTCACACTATAAAAATAGCGCTTTTTGGCAAGCAATCTATCTACTTTAAGAAAGGATTGCAATGCATCTTCAGAAAAATTGACAAAGATCTTTAAATTCGGTGGGTGTCTATCTGCAATAAAATAAGGAAAAACTTTTCGAATAAAGATCGTACTCCAAAAGCTCTTAAGTCGTGTGTAGCTTACCGCTTTGCTTCAGAGGTTGATCCTCGCATGCCTACATTGGCAGAACCATACGACACATGGATGCTAGAATTTAGGAGCACAGTCTACAAATGTCGGCCATCTCCGACCATAGATTAAATTGTCAGTGTAGTAGTAGGTCCATGGAGTAGGTATATTAGGTAGAGAAGCAACTCAGCATTTATTAAATCCCCAATGTGTATACACTTTCGATTTTATTAAATGAACTCGAGGGACATACAGATGGTATTGTCACCAAATGTGAGATCTATGCAGTTTTCAAGCAATTACAACGGAATTGAGTGATCATGATAGCAAAGCAGAAGGAATGATGGTATTTTACAGATCCTCCGTGTCATGACAGCCTTCTAGAGGTAATGTTTATTAAATTAGCAATTCGATATGTTCCTATTACTTTCATGCTGAACCTCAAGAGTATTTTCTTAAGCGTGATCATATCACAAGCAACCTGCCACTGGCAGAGTAAAATCACATAATCAAAGACAATGATTTCAATTAACTTTGAAAGATGCAAATGGGTCCACATCACTATTCAGATTCAAGAAGTGAAGCATGGATTTAGTGAATCATAAAATCATGCCGGTGAAAATTGAACTAAAAACATGAAATTTCAGCCAAGAAAGCACGAATAATATCGCGACTTTTTCATAAAGACTTCCACTATAATACGGATCATGAAATTCCCTTGATAATCAGCTTGATTTCCGCTTAGTTGTGATGCTTATTATCAAATATTCTTTTCTTTTGATATCCAACTTGTTTCATTCTACTCATAAAGGGGCGTCAAGTCGGTAATATTTAGATTTGCAAAATTTTGACTTTTTAGAACTGCTCAAATAATTTTTTTGGACCACGGGAACGTAATCTCCGCAAGAAACTGAATCTCTTCATATAAAAATTTTCACTGTATTTTTATTTTATTTTCACTGTATATTGTATTCACTGTATAAAAACTACCTATATATCCTACTCTTATGAGTAGGTCTGGAAATTTCAGAATCCTGGCTCAAGCCTCCTATAGCTTTAGTGGAGGATAAATGTGGAGGCCTTGTACATAAAAAATTTACATCTAATCTAAACAGACAAATGAATCATATTGCTGCGTTTTTTAGCTATAAACTGATTTACTACTTACTTCCGCGTTTTGAGTCCGTTTGTTCCAATGTCATAGGGTCACTTTGTAGATAAAAAAACAACGCCAAGGTATTCATTGATACGCGATTCTATTTTTCCCGATGCATTTCGCCGACTCTAATCATGGGTTACACCGGAATGAAGTCAGAACATCAAAAATGAATTGAGTTAACAGCTGAGAGGTAGAGAGACAACGAACCAAGACATAGAAATCAGCACAGAAAAGATACATGATTTCAATAAGTAATAATCTGTCAGAATCTGAAGGACAGCCTCCCTCCAGAAGCTGAATCTAACGTTCTCTACGAGTTCTCTTTTGTACTTGCGGGAGTAAGTACATCGGTCGGACGGAGAGAAGGTTGTCCCAAAGAATTTCTGAGCATGTCCCACGATGGCTGATCAATGGTGAGAAGCGCATTAGAGCATCTAGTGGTGTTGCAAGACATGTATTGCAGTGTGTCCCAACGAAGCCTCCCAGATCTTGCTTCAAAGTTTTCCGAAAATGCAGAGGAAGACTGCATTTGAGCGTTCTAGAAGCTCTCCTCATCAAAGAGACTCAGCCCGATCTCTGTACACAGAAGGAAACAGTCATCAATTTAATTTTACCTTGGTAACTTTATTACATTTTTCTTTGCTTCTGTTACTACTTGCCATTTGTTTACAGTATTATAGTTTTCCGTAATTACTTATTGAAATCATGTATCTTTTCTATGCTGATTTCTATGTCTTGGTTTGTTGTCTCTCTACCTCTCAGCTGTTAACTCAATTCATTTTTCGATGTTCTGACTTCATTCCGGTGAACCCATGATTAGAGTCGGCGAAATGCATCGGGAAAAATAGAATCGCGTATCAATGAATACCTTGGCGTTGTTTTTTATCTACAAAGTGGTCAATAGCAAAGGCGTTTTCAAAAATCATAGGGTCAGACTGCCATGCTTATGGATCTGCTCCAAGTTTGACAGTCAATTGCTGCTTCAGCTGTTACTTTATGCAGACTGCAAACAAATGCCAACGTTTCGTCCCAGGTCATCTTTGGGCGCCCATCTGGTCTTTTTCCGTCACTTCCAACTTCCAAACACTCTTTATCCAGTCTTCTTCCTTCTTACGGTACATATTTCCAAACCATCTTAAACGATTTCTGTTATAGGCTCTAAGGCCTGCTTACACTGGCAGTTCATGTGCTGTGCAGCAAATGACGAGGTTGACCTTGTTATGAAGTTATTGTAATTTCTTCTGACACAGAACATGACGTATGTGCTGCAGTAGCAGCACAGTTACAGTTCAGCGATTAGAACGAAGTCTATTTCTTTGCAGCCTGCTGCAATGATAGCGTCATCTGATTGGTTAATTTTCCCATTTCTATTGTTCCATGACTGACTTTGGTTGGACAGTGTAGTAGCTGTCTTGCTGTTTGCAATGTGAATCAGGTGCTGCACATGCAGTTATGTTTCATAGCTATGTCATGTTGCGTTTCAATCACGTGACGGACGTGTCACTCGTCTCCTGCAACCACAGATTTAGATTGTTTAATCGTATCACTTTGCTAGAAGTGCAAACTGATTCAAACAGATGGCACATCCAGGAACTTAATAAGTGGGCAAAAAGAAATTTTTAATACCTTACACAGATAGGAAAAATAGTCGTGCGTTGCTTGCGGATTGCTCTGAATTCCTTCAAAATGCTCCGATCACCACGACTCCATCAGATTCGAAGAATTCAGATCATTGCGCAAAAGTTTTCTCGATAATGTTGGGTCCTCCGATCATTTTAAAAAAAGTTAGCAGGCGCATGAAAAACGTTCACAAACGTCTCTGTAGAACTTGACATCGTCTGTGTCTCTCTGCTGTGTGATCCGGTTGATAACAGTCACTGAAACTTTGCACAATTTTACGTGTTTAATGTTGAACTGGCTGCTCATTGCTCGATTTCTATGGTATTATGTCAGGAGATTGTGCCATTTCAATAACGTTACATATTCCAATGCTTCCCTTCTAGTCAAACGGAAGAAGAGACAACCTGTCTAATTCTGTGCCTGCAACAGCAGCGACTACCAGTGTAAAGTAGGCTTAAGTCAAAGCGTGCTCTCAATTCCGCGGTTCAGTAACGTTCCCAAGGATCATGAATTGTGATAATGGTTTAATGTCTTCTATTTCTATAGGATTGGTGTACCTACACGCACATGTCTCAAATGTGTTGCATGATTTCTAACTATACATAGCGTATGTAAATTCCAATTTTGCGTTTTCACCTTGTATAGAGTATTCTGGCATTATAGAAAATCAGTGTTGGCCAAAGATGGCTCATGCATGCCATCATCTGCATGGTGTAAAGCATTTTGAGCTGGAAAATAAATTCATTGAGTATACACCTCTGACCGAGGACTGAATAATGTCGATTGTCAATGTCAGAGAGTCGGGGGTGGGAATGGGAGAAGGTTAGACTCTTTATACCAACAACTCGTTCATGGATCAGAAGATGAGTTTGTGACTTTTCAAAACATTTATTGCTTCGCCATCCGAGAGCACAATCTGGTTGACCAATATTTTTGTGTTAGAAAGCATGTGTATTAGGTGGCGTACAGTGCATGTAAGTACTTGACGAAAGATAACATAATGTACTTTGCATGTAATAATGAATGATATGATATTGTATTATTTTCTACCACATACTTTAACATGGAGAATGACGTGGTTGCACTCACCGATGATGAGCTTCAGTTTGATATGCCATAATTTTATGATACTCTCTGAATAACCATGACAACTCTACGAATATAGCCATGTTTTACATGTACATGTACGTACATGCCCTACTGTCATCATCATTATTACTTGAACTACATAATTTACTGAGACTGGAGAATGACATACTTGCACTCACCTGATAATAAGCTTCAGTTTGATATACGATTTGACCATATTCTAAGTAATTTGTAAAATTTCATTAATAGTAGTATATAATTAATTACATGTATAATAAATGGGCCTGTAGAAAAAATGTGCCTGTGTGTGGATTTTGGTGGGATTGTTTTTGGTCAATACCGGTACTGTCAAGAATGCATCTGCCAATTTTCAGCTTGGTACAATGTCTTTCTAGGTTTGGCCACTTTTGAGTTATTTTGACCGTACTTGTGCATGTATTGTAGATATCCTTTCTCTTTATTTGACCTGTGCAGCAGGTTATTGCCCGCGCGGGAAATAATACTTACTCCAACACACTGGAGGGAGTTCATGAATGCCTCTGTAACCGGGCAACATCAATGCAATTTATTCCTGTTGTTAAAGGCAACAGTAAAGATTGTTATGAGAATTTTCATGAGAAACCACAGAATTAAATATTTTGTTTACCTGCTTCGGTTTGCTAGAAGTGTGATTAATACGAAATCGCCGGCACATCGAGGAACCTATTAAGTGGGCAAGAAGGAATTCCTAATACCTTACAGAGATAGGAAAAAGTCGTGCGTCGCTTGCGGATTAATGTGAGTTCCAGCAAAGTGCTTCGATTGCCAAAATTCCTTCAGATTCGAAGAATTCAGATCATTACGCACAAGTTTTCACCATAATGTTGGCCCTTCCGATCATTATTAAAGAAAGTAGCAGGCCTACGAAAATTAGTTCACTTGATGATTTTACATCCTCTCCTCGGCATTGCTCACTGTATAGTGCATACAGTGAATCGAAGCCACGCATCGATGTGTGTTTTGGTGTGTGCGAAGTGATATCACAGCACGCACGCATCTCTCACTGGCTCTGGTGTCCTCTGCTGACAGCTTGTTGTTTGCCATTTCCAATAGCAAGCGATACACGAATTATCCATTCGAGAAGGAGCAAGTTGTCTAATTCTGTGATGTGCCATTTTGATATTAAGGCTAGATATGATTCTTCCTTTCTAGGAAACCGAAGCGCGCGCAGATGAATCTAATTCTGTGTGAGAGACTCATGAAAAACGATGCGATATTTCATGCGTTTCAAATCCGCATGAAATTCCATGTGACAAATATGAAAAAAGTCATGACATATCATAAGAATTTTTGTGAGGCATGCCACATTTAATTGGTCAGACCAAGCGACGGGAGATAAATGACAATTTCATGGTGAAAGCAAAACAACAAGGTCACAGTTTTGTGGTCAATATCAATTCAGCAATGGAACTCAAAGATCCATCAATTTGTAGACGTTTCACCTGGAATAGGGATCGACCAATCTGATTCTTGCACATGCCGTAAGCAGTTAGTCATATTCTCGCATTTTCTTAAATATTGGAATACGTTGTGTATCTGAAAGTTTTCCTCCTCCTTTACAAACACATTTTAAGTTATTTAGAACTGCAGAATGACATTTCATAGATACATTGGAAAGGTTGCGTTTGCGGGAACATCTCCAGTCTCTCGAATAAATTTAATCAGTTTGACATAATTGCATTTTAACATTTTTCAAATACGCTGCTAAAATCTTCAAGCATATTTCAGTTGTATTCCAGACACAACTCAACATTGTAAAATTCTGTTTTTACTCGTAGGTAACTTTTCATCACATTCAGGAAGTTTGACATCGCAAACAGCAAAATTACTCCGAAAATAGACAATAGGCGGTTTCAAAGTTCCGTTTAATCAGACTACGATTGAGTTTCGGTCAACCGAACCAGAGTGTGATTAACGACAGATGCCTGCTAACCACAGTAGTGTTGTTCCAATCAGCCGCATTCTGAATAACCACGACCTATCATTTATCGGAACCCGATTCGTTCAATCTGACTGTTTCACGAAAAGGGGATATTGCGGTAGAACAATGATGAGTCATGAAAGCAGTTGAATACACCAGTAAAACGTTGGCAAGACAGTCAGAGAATATTTTTACTGAATTTTATGCTTACGAACAGTGATAAACCTACCAAAGCCTCTCGAACTAAGATTAGCAGTTTCCTTTGGAAGGGCACCGTTTGAAGATAGGAAAAGCAAGCATTTGCCGACCTTCAATCTCTCCACTTTGCAAATTCGGTATTTGATCAGAGTTTGATAAAGAAACAAACCTTTGTGCGATTGATGCCATCCACTCGAATACCAAATGTGCAGTTGATGTCGCAATTCCAGCTGATCGACCAATTTGACGAAAGTATCCACCTCAAGACAAAAACTCCACAAAATTGTTAACCATCCTCTGACTTGTTGCCAGATGACAACCACGATTGTCCACAATTCTTTCGCCATGAAATTCATTTCCTAACTGTTCCAATTCACTTCATGACAAAAGAAAAGTTCGTTTGTTATCATGTTCTGATTCACTTTGAGCTTGAGCGCGTTTATATGTTGTCGATCCTGTTCTCGAGGATTGGATTACACCGGCTCCAGCAAGAAAAACGGCTGTCATTTACTCAACTGATTTCAACCGAACCGAGACTTTGAAACTTAACACGGTTAATCGACTTTCTAACGACCTGCTCATCGAACAAGTAATGCTTGGTGGAGATACGACAAACTTGCATTCATTCAACCCGATACTCTCGTTGAACCAACCGGATTCTGATTGTTTATTATCTTCCCACCGAACACTGGTTGCAACTACGTAATGGGGTTGAACGAGTCAAATAACCGTCTTTCTAAGATAGATTTCAAAATTTCGGTTGGGTTAAACAGGAAATGTTAATTAGGTCATTGCCCTTTTATTCAATCGGAATCAGATTAGTTCCATCGCAATTCGGTTGATTCAACCCAATCTACCGTAATTTTGAAATCGCCGAATGTCGCCTGATGTCGCTAAAATGTCAAAATTGATGGTATAAGTTTTTTTAATTTCTATTCATATCACGAAGTTGAATGAATTGGAGTGAATGATATCGCCATTTGAAAGCTCTCACTCTAAATATGGTTGACGAACCGGCATGGGCTGGCGCGTTGATGAGGCAAAATATTCAAATTAAATAAAGCGATGACCAACACAGTCTGCACCGACTTTTGGGGCATCATTGCAAGATGGAGTCTTGAATATCCTCATCATTGCTCTGCACTATGACATAAGATTCAACTGTTTTTGTTTATTCGTTTTAGAATTCATCCATTATGGGCATAGAAATAAACTGTTTATCTGAAGTTCGCTAGAATGGAAATTGACTCAAGGTCGCGGCACATCCGGGGAACTAAGTTGGGGCATGGATCACCAATGAAAGGCTTCGATTTACTCATGTGACTGATTCTAACCCAATGATACAGACGTTGGCAGGTGCATTTAAGTGAAAATGCGTGCGATTTATGTGCCGTTATTGTGCATTGCATGAAGCTTAATTTCCATTCTAGAGGTTTTATTGTTGTCAATTTCTATGATTATGGGTGATGAAAATTTAATGAATGAATTAGCCAAAGTTGATGACACAACAGCAGCTTTCTAATTTAACATGGTGAAACAAGCAAGCGCAAAGTGATAATCAATTTTTATAGAAGTGCGCTTTGCATCAGGGATAAGTGCTAGCCATTGAAATGTTCATTACAAAACCTGATGCACTAAGGACAAGTACAGGCTAAGTACAATGTTTTATATATCGCAGTGTGTGAAGCAGATTTCAATAGCTTCTTATCTAACCTTGGTTGTACACTCTTGTGTTATCATTGTCACAGCGATTGTCATATTGCTCATAATGAAGAACTATGGCAAGGCTGAGAGTGATGCAGATGAATGGTGTTTTGAAAGAGTACGCGTCAACGCAGCTGTCTAATTATAGCAAAGAAAGTGGATGGTCTGGTGGACTCGACTAATGTCTTCGTGAAATAAAACTAAGCATCGCATCAGTGATATTTGCTTTCTATATGATTCTTTCCTTTTCTTCCTGTTAAGCTACGTTCACACATGAGAGCTGAGACCTGAGACTCAGGCAATCATCCAATCAAACGGCAAGATTACCGTTTCCGTCGTCGATTTCAGACGTCCACGTAGTCTGAACAGTCCTAAGACATGCCTGAGACGCACTAACTTCATCCGTTGTCGTTTGTGCGAGGTGACCCGGGGGAGGCTCACCACGTTTGCTGAGAGATAGTGTGAACGGTCCTGAGACAAGCTTCTTTCAAGTTTTTGAGAGAAGCCTGTGAGACAAACTCCACGATCCTTGTCTCAAGTGTGAACAACCCTGAGACCTTCAACTGAGACAACGACCATGTCTCAGCAAAAGTTGTACGCGTTTCAACTTTTCTGAGACTTCCTTGTCATCAATATCCAACTGGATTGTGTATTCGACGCTCATTTATTTTGTACACATATACGCGAAATAATATTTTGTGCTCATGTGTTTCTGTTGTTTGCACAAGTCAATTCAGTCTAAACTAGTGATTCATTTGATGATACTTACGATATTTATGATACTTGTAAATATTGTCATGTTTTGCTTCTTTCAGAAATCTGAATTTGCGATAAATCAGACAGATACATAATGAGGCACGTACAGGCTACTTTAACTTGATTGATGAAATTAGTTTTGAGCTATATCATGGTGGCCAAGCTTTTTTACTACCAAAAGCGGGACACTAAATCGTCAGTAGTAGAAAAAAACATGAAAAACAGCGGACTTCCATATGTGTTCGTAAAGATAAGCAATAGTTAACTTTATGTCAATGCGCTGAATCACGACGCGCATAAATTTCAACAAGCAGGAATCTTTTAATTAGGATTTCTTCGGATAGTTCATTCCCACATGCATGCCGAATGAAACCAGTGTTTTGTACGCTTTTGAAACGTTAACAGATTAACCCAAGGTCCAACCTTCAAACCATTAGAAACTGAGTATTATTTAGGTATATTTTACAAGCGCTTCAATCGAGAGCTTTTTCATCAAAGTTGAAGGAAGAGGATGAGTCATTTCACCATCTAGGTACATGGCCCCAAATAGAAAATTAAAAACATGAGAGTGATTAAGTTCATGAGAGAAAGAGAGAAGCGTTTATATATTTGCAAAGTAAATGGAAGTCATATAAATCTTGGGCACATACAAAGACAAATATAGAGAGAGCAAATATACAAACGAGAAAGACATTTCAAAATTAGTACAATTAGCACTGGTGCACGGAAGCAGTCTAATAAAAATTGAATGTTGTCCAAGTGTAAGATTAAATGTAATGATCAGAAAATGTTGAATGAAACATGAGTGTTCAGTCAGTCAGTCCAGGTGTTATTAACAATTATTTCTGCAGCCGGGATGAACGAATTCCTTCTCCTGGTATCTTTACAAGGTGGTAAAACTATACCTCTCCTCAACATGGAGAGGCTGTTAGAAAGTAATATGACAGGCCTGATCTGAATTCGCCCGAGAGAGGGAAGTTATTTTTGTGAGTTCCAACTCGCTTGGTAAATCTCCCTTGAAAAAAATCATAAGCTGCTGGTTATCTTTTATATTGTTCCGTCAGTGTAGCCAACAGATGATGGCCCAGAAAACAAAAGCATGGTGAACGTATGAACTTATGATTTTTTCAAGGGAGATATACCAAACGAGTTGGAACTCATAAAAATGAATTACCTCCCGTTCGCTGCAGTCAATTTGATCAGAGGGAAGTTAGAAGAACTTCTAGACTATGTAAGATTTAGCCTATTTTTGTGGTAGGCTATCTACTATTGATGAGCATTTTGAAGGAGGAATAGAGCCTAGGGAAAAGAAATACTAGTACTTCATACCACAGACCACCTCGATGGTTTTGCGCTTGATAAATTTGATAGATGTCTGTGAAGATTTTTTTGTTACGTGTTTTCAGAAGTCTTTGTTTGTTTGATTTTATTTTCAGTGCTTGAAAACAGGCCCACAGGCCCAGTAGGGTTGTGAGCATTTCATACTTGTACTGAAATAAGTTGACGAAAAGAACCAATATAAATGAGTAGGCCCTCAAAAATAATTTGAGATTTAAGTTCAAAGGAAATCAATTAAGTAAAAATTATGAAAATTACTCATTATGTTAAAATAGCAATGCATTAAACAACCTACGTAAACGAGTTGATTATCTGTTTACGTGGAATATTTTACGAATACCTATAGGCTTTCAGCGGCTTGCCTACGTCTATTCTTCATGACAAAATGAATCACGAGTCTCAGCAGGCTCTCACATAGCCTGAACAGAACCTGAGAGTTAGCGCAAAAGAAGGGTGTAAATAGAAACATTTTTCAATTTATCTGCGACCTGATGTCGATAGTGTGAACAGGTCTGAGACCTAGGTCTCAGCAGATCTCAGGTCATGTCTCAGCGAGTCTCACTGTCGATAGTTCAGTGAAGGAGAGGCTCAAGAAAATGAAGGGCAGCTTTTTCCTGAGATCTATCTCTCAAGTGTGAACGGGTTGGTCTCAGTCTCAGGTTTGATTTGAGGTCAACTCTCTGGTTCTTGTCTCATGTGTGAAAGTAGCTTTACTTTTTAGTGTTTGGAAGTAACATCCTTGTGTCATTATATTTATCTTGAAGTTGTGTTGAAGCGCACGCAGCATATTATGGTACTTTTGAATGCACAATCTAAAAGGATTAATTGCAAATGTCCTAAGTCATCATACACCTGTTTAAACCCTTCTCAACAGACATACAGAGCACACAAACATGCATCTCTTCATCAACACTCTTCAACATATAATTCTTGGACAAACCCAACAAAATCACATCTTTCCTCTTGTCCCACCCGTTCGACCGTTTCACTGTTGTTTGACATTCTTGTATTTTTTCATTTTGTTGTTGTTTCTAACGCATGCAATTTTTTGTTTAGAGTACAAGCATTTGTAGACATCAGTCATTTTTCTATGTTATAAGCGCAGGGCCCCATGGGACTCTGCGGCTATGTGGCCCCACCGTGCTAGAGGGGCCAAATAAATTCATTTACTCAGTCAAATGTAGAGAATCTTAATAATATAGCTAGAAATATCCCCGCTTTATTTTGAGACTTTTGATTCATGTAGATGCAGGTGAATGTAAGAATGTAAGTTTCATGCTTGCTATGATATACATGTAGTTGTCGTTTGCAATGTTCATTAATGACACATGCATATAGACCAATATGTAAAACAGCATCAGTTGAAGTATGAGGAACTAAAAGCAGCTAAGTTTTAATAACTAAAAGATGAAAGTATATATCATGCAAATATACATTGAAAATTGTCAGTCACAAAGTCGAATCACATGTTTTGTGGGATGTCAGTCACCAGTCTAACATCAGCTAGAAACAGTCAAATATCAGCTATTTTTCAATTAGTCAACTTAAGTTAGTACATGTATCTCTGCATACATCATTTCTACACTGAAGAGTTTGTGCACAGGAAGGAGAAGGGTTTGTATTTGGAAGGCGAAAATATGTTGAGAAAAAAGAGAGCATAACACTGTACTGTGCAAGCATCCATGAATGAAGCAATCGCAGTATAGTAGCAGTGATCGCGTTACTATACTAGAAGAAACACGGCGTACATCGATCGCACTTGTCCATGAGAAGCGACGATCAGACCACTTCAAATTATGAAGTCAATTTACTATATACATCATTTGTATACTATTCAACAACAACCAGTCGGAAATTGCTCAAAAGCTCCATATTTTCAACGCAACAAATTCGCAATCTGACAGGCATCTACATTTTGTACTCAAACTCCTATTTGTTTTCAGATCCGCTTCACTACCTGCCGTCTAATGATCCGCTTTATCATCACCAATCTCATCGCTGTGAATCTGATTGTGTGGATTCAAAGTGTCATCACTGAAGCTGCCGGTCTGTTCGAGCAAAAACATCATGTCAGCAGTAACACCTCGAAATCATCAGTGCAACACAACTCTACCTCCCATGCAAGTCATGCCTCCTCGTCCTTGGCACAAGTTTCGACAAGTTCCGGTACACCAGGTCCATGTTCTTCACACATCCACACCTCTGCTACATCTGCGCAGGAATACCTGTTCGCCTGCATCACTGAATATTCACTCCTGGCTACAGGAGGTCTCATTAATCTCCTTATGAATTCTGAGACCGGTTCTGCATCGGATACTGAATCGGACATTTCTTCGAGCATCGTGAGAAAATCCATCCGACCATCTCTTATCGGACTTATCTTTGGACTCTTACTTGGGGTGATTTTTATTGTCACTCTGATTGGAGAATTTGTATTTAATAACCCCATTTTGACAAGAGACGACGTGTTGCTTGCGGTTATACTTATTAATGGATTTCTACCACTTCTCAATATCATCCTAGTAATCGGGTTGAGTGCCCGAATGCTCTTTACTTTCAGGAGTGACTCTTCGGACAAGCACGGACTAGTAGAGAGACTGCTCCTATACTTTGCCTTCGGAGGAAATCTACTATTTGGGATCTTTTCCCTCATAGCGGACGTAGACAATATTAGAGGCAAACGCATGTTCTCAGAAAGCATTCGACTTGTCATGCTCACCTCTACAATTGTGCATTTCTATCCATCATGATACAAACACCGTTCCTTCTTATGGGAATGACTTTACGGAGTGTGACAGATGATCAGAGGAAAAAACAACCTGGTAAAGGAATGCTGACATTACTTTTATGTGTCAATTTGATGATCTGGATTCATGATTCGATACAGTTAAAAAGCTACATCGTTGGTCCGCTATATTCTAGTTATTTTGGACTTTTACCTTGGAGTATGATTGCTAGCGTCTGTCTGCCACTGATTGTCTTCTATCGGTTTCATTGTGCCTCCCTATGCGCAGAGATTTGGTCAAAGGCTTATCGATGATCAAGTGAATTTGAAATACTTTTTACTTTGTTTAATAGTAAACGACAACCACGAAATTTGAAAAGAATTCTTTGTAAATCCACATTTGAAAGTGATCAAGTACATAAAGTAAATAAATGCAATGACTTGAGATGTGGTACTTGTAACATCCTACAAGAAGGATCTTCTTATACATTTGATGGACACATTTTCCATGTAAATTGTAATATGAGTTGTGATACCAGTAATGTTGTATATGTCATCACCTGCCCCGGTTGTCAAAATTATTACATCGGAGAAACTGGGACATCCTTAAGAACCAGAGTAAGGGTTCACAAACAACAAATTTTGAATGCCAATTATAGACAAATTAAATTAAGTGAACATCTAGAAACGTGTGGTAGGGGCAACATGTCAATCTTTCCTTTTTACAAGCTTTTTTCTGAAAACAAAATTGAACGTAAATGTAAAGAAAAATATTTTATCGATCGCTTTCATCCAAAATTAAATTTATGAATCACTTTTATACGTTTCTCATGAATTCATCCACTTTTGATGAGATGCATTTTATATTAGTTCGCATATATGTTCTTCTATACTTAAATCTATGTTTCAATCTAATACATAAATTAGATATCGTTGATGTATTTTAGCATAATAAACTATAACAAAGTTATTTTTCTAATGCATGTGCATGTCCTACTATGTAAATTACCTTGCAACATCCATATCTATGATGAATGTATATTTGAAATTATGATGATCTTGCTTTTTGTTTCACTTTGCACCTGAAGAATATAGAAAGCGCTTGTGCATTCCGTGTGTTTTCACTTCAATTATTTTAATATATCAAACCAATTGCTGAGACTGAAAAATTTTTTTTACATATATATATATATATAGATAAATTAAAAAAATTCAACGTAGTCTCAAGATAAAATTGTTTATTCACAAACAATTGTATTATATATATCAGCCTATGTATATATATATATATATATATATATATATATATATATATATATATATATTTAGGCTGATGATGATGGAATATCAATATAAATATTTGAAGTGTTATTGATTATTGAATGAATATTGCCAGCTAATCATTTATCCAGTCAACCTTGACTTACAGGATTTTCAAGAAATATATATTCAATATAATTGCTTGAAAAATCATTGCAGGCCCTATTTATTTGAAAAAATCACTTGCACAGCAGAAGCGTGTTTGGTTGTAATATTTGTTTTGATTCTGTAACTATTCCGAGCAATCACAGTTTGTGTCATCTGATTTAAATGATAAGTATGGAGTCTGGAGGTTCTGAACAATGCACTAAATTGTAGCGTTTGGACCACAGAATTAGACAGATCGTCTCTTCTTCTGTTTGACTAGAAGGAAAGCATTGGAACATGTAACGTTAATGAAATGGCACAATCTCCTGACTAAATACCATAACAATCGAACAATGAGCAGCCAATTCAACATTAAACACGCCAAATTGTGCAAAGTTTCAGTGACTGTTATCAACCGAATCACACAGCCAAGAGACACAGACTATGTCAAGTTCTACAGAGAAGTTTGTGAACGTTTTTCATGCGCCTGCTAACTTTTTAAAAATAATCGGAGGGCCGAACATTATCGAGAAAACTTTTGCGCAATGATCTGAATTCTTCGAATCTGATGGAGTCGTGGCGATCGGAGCATTTTGAAGGAATTCAGAGCAATCCGCAAGCGACGCACGACTATTTTTCCTATCTCTGTAAGGTATTAAAAATTTCTTTTTGCCCACTTACTAAGATGGCTTGTGCCATCGCTTTGAATCAGTTTGCACTTCTACAAAGCGATGCGATTAAACAATCTAATTCTGTGGTTTGGACATTCCCCGCGTAGATATGTTATGTCCAATTGTCATGCAGACAGAAAGGGGCAAATTTATTAACAATGATGACATTTTAAAGGCATGGCATCTGAAGTTTTCGCTATTGATACTATTGATACCTGACTGCATTTGAATATTTTCTTCCTTAACCTTTGAACACCAATAAAAATGATTGCGTTGACGCCCACGTCGGTTGATTTGACTCTTGAATGAATTGTTGAATACAAATACACTTGCATCAGTTTACCTGTGAATGTAGCAGGGATACCGGGTAGGACTCCGACTCCGGGTGGCAAGTATATAAAGCCTAGATTTTTGAAAAAACTGATAACCTACATCATAGATCATTATAGGCTCACCTGAACCTATTTTTAGTGATCATTGCTGTATCAATTATCAATCATTTTCGATTAAAGTTTATCAAATGTCGCTTTCTTCATACGACTCCACTACTCCCATCTTCTTGATGTGTGCTTCACACAGTTTTTCTCCAGTCTCTACCAGGCAGGAAAATCGCTCATCCTTCTACAAAAATATGATTACACTTTCGATTTTAATATGCGCTTCATTTGTGTTTCATTGCCACAGAAGTTCTTCGATCTTCCATTCATCGACTGATGGAGGTCCTAGGCATGCGAAATGAGTGCAAAATAAGTATTGTTCTGTACATTCGAACCCAAGCAGTTCTAAAATCAGCACTGATTTGGGACTCAGTCGTAGTTAGTAGTCAGGTTCGGAGCTTCTTCCAGCACTCATCTGGGACTTTATGAATAACACTGTGGATGTCGTACATCAATGTTAATTGATAGTCTAGAGCGTGTGAATTTAATTACTGAACACATGATTCTTTCGGCATCAGAAGACCATCGTCAAGCATGAGACTTGAGGAAACATCTCACAAACGCTTCAAAAAATCACTACATTTAGAATGCTCGTGTGGTGCGAGAAATGTGAATATTTGGCTACAATGCTACATTCTGTGATATCTGTGATGATTTTTTCGGTCATGATTCTTCTATGAAATGTGAATTTTGAATTCTTTGCTTGATGATTTCATTTGAATGACGACCGAAATTATATATAAAATGCTGCACGCATATCTTCTGTATTTTGACCGTATATTGCCTATATGATGACTTTTACGTAGGCAGCACAACCCGTTTCTTCCATGATCGAGTCTCAGAGCACCTACATGTAAACAGAGTTACAAGTAGTCGTATATTCCTACATGCTTTCAACAAGATGACACGCCATGCCATGTCAGCAGGAAATCATTGACCTGATTCAAAGATGCTGGAATCAGAGTGCTACCTTGGCGAGCATCATCAGTCGACCAGCACCCTATCGAGATCCTCTGAGCGATCGTCAAACGTCGAATATCAAGGAACCGTTCAAAAACTCAGACAGATATCATTCGCGACTTTCTCGACATCTAGATGTCGAGAAAGTCAAAATCAAGGATAACTGCCAAAATCCAATGAATTCAATGATTGATCGTATGAGGGCCATGATTTAGTCAAGGGGAAATCACACGAAATTGTGACACCTGTTGTGATCTCATTGTATCCGATTCTCGAATTATGCATCTATCAATGTTTCTGAGTCGTAAATGTATTCAATTATTACTTTAAAAGTGAATTAACATTTGCGCATTCTTAATTTTGGTAATATCAGGGGTGTTGCAAACTTGCTTTCGCATACTCTACATAATAAGTAAACTTTCTGATCTCGTGTGGAACTGAACAGTTGATTTTTACCCCCAGCAGTTCATATAGAAGAGATATCTTTTCAATCCTACACAAAATGAATATTTCGAATTATTTCGAAATTTCGAAATTTCGAAAATATTTGATGGATTTATGATTACGACTCAGTACATATTGCGCAGTGTTTTTGTTAATGTCAAGAGAATCAATTAACAACATAGTCTACAAATTTGCTTGTGAACACTGTGACAAGTGTTACATCGGCGAGACAACTAGACATCTACAAACACGTATTCGAGAGCACTTGTCAGGTCGCCCTTTACCATCTGAAATAACGTTACACAATCATGTAAACTTTGAACCACAGAATTAGATTGTTTAATCGTATCACTTTGCTAGAAGTGCAAACTGATTCAAACAGATGGCACATGCAGGAACTTACTAAGTGTAAGTGATGGCAGCAAACGGGAGGATCATGATTATAGGCTGTACTCGTAATCGAGAAACGCACTCCCTTGAATTTCTGCAAATCCGTTAGTTGAAATAGTAAAGAAAAAACTAGCTTTTACTCGACGTTTCGGGTCCAGACCCTTCTTCATAGAGTTTAAAACAGGCGCATATGACATGCTACTTGGACATATATATGTAAAAGCTGAATAAAAATCTATATGGCGCGACCTGTGTTCTCCTACATGCCAGCAAGCTCATGACGACGATTCATAGATGGACATCTGTCCTGAATCATGCGAGCTTCTATCAAAGCAGTGTCAACCGTACTTCGCGCTCTCTGAAGGATATTCACATCGAAATCATCAAGGTCAACAGCAGTACAATCACGAAGATGCACACTCAATGCACTCTTACTGTCCTTATTCATAATACTCCGCTTATGTTCTTGATACCTAATTTTGAAAGATCTTGAAGTTTTACCTATGTAACTAGCATTACAAATCCGACATTTAAACTCATAGACGACATTGTAACTATTACAATTTATTTTTTCAGGCAAACGATCACAAAGGTTGCAGTTGTCATGTTTTTTATTTTTATGTTTATTTCGACTATTTAGACAACGGGACAATGTAGGACTGGTAGTATTAACAAGACGAACATTGAGATTATATTTGCGAATTAGAGAATTAATTTTTCTGTTTAAGCTATCGTTAACGAAAGGCATAGATAAATTAATATCTTTACTTGCATTGGAATGACGCTTCGTATTCTTCGATTTACGTTTAAAATCTTTTTCTTTGAAACCGTTTTTCTTAAGTTTTTGTTTAGCATTATGAATTGCTTCACTTTTATCTGCTATCGTACTGCATCTTTCATCGGCTGTGTTCAGAGTATTTTCTATTTCCTATGAGACCAATAGCATCTACCATAAATACTCCTACTGAAAAAATCGATTGGGTATGTAGTAAAATATTAAATCAATTGGTTAACTTTGTCCCTGCACATTTAAGTAGTTCCAAACAATTAAGTAAGATTCTTGATAATTACACGGGAGTAAAAACTGGTGATATTTTCATATCTCTAGATGTTATTGCTTTGTATCCGAGCATACCGATTAGTCTGGCACTCGAAGTAGTCGTAGAATTTGCTCAAATACATTGGGATGAAATAAATCATTTTGATCTCACGATGGAGCAATTTAGCAACTGCCTTAAGTTTGTGAGCTATAATTATGAGATACAGTATGGTGGTGAAAACATATCTCCAAATTGGTGGCGTCCCTATGGGCACACATTATGCTCCCCCCTTCGCCGTTTATTTTCATGAACTACATAGAAAATAGAATTTTATAAGAATTGAAAAAAATTAATATCTCACCTCCGATATTCAAACGGTATATCGATGAACATCATTATGGGTCCTTTCTCATCTAGTTTTCAAGATAGTTATAAAATTCTCAACATATTCAACAGTATAAATAAAGATGTTCAATTTACTTTAGAAATCCCACAAAATTGTCTAAACTTTCTAGATTTGAGCATCTCGATTAAAAACGATTGTGTTTATTACAAGCACTATAGTAAGCCATAAACTTCGGATAACTCTCTACGCAAACACAGTTGGATACCACATCATGTTAAAAGTAACTTCATAGAAAATACTCTGAACACAGCCGATGAAAGATGCAATACGATAGCAGATAAAACTGAAGCAATTCATAACGCTAAACAAAAACTTAAGAAAAACGGTTTCAAAGAAAAAGATTTTAAACGGAAATCGAAGAATAGGAAGCGTCATTCCAATGCAAGTAAAGATATTAATTTATCTATGCCTTTCGTTAACGATAGCTTAAACAGAAAAATTAATTCTCTGATTCGCAAATATAATCTCAATGTTCGTCTTGTTTTAATACTACCAGTCCTACATTGTCCCGTTGTCTAAATAGTCGAAAATAAACATAAAAATAAAAAACATAACAATTGCAACCTTTGTGATCGTTTGCCTGAAAAAATAAATTGTAATAGTTACAATGTCGTCTATGAGTTTAAATGTCGGATTTGTAATGCTAGTTACATAGGTAAAACTTCAAGATCTTTCAAAATTAGGTATCAAGAACATAAGCGGGTAGTATTATAATAAGGACGGTAAGAGTGCATTGAGTGTGCATCTTCGTGATTGTACTGCTGTTGACCTTGATGATTTCGATGTGAATATCCTTCAGAGAGCGCGAAGTACGGTTGACATTGCTTTGATAGAAGCTCGCATGATTCAGGACAGATGTCCATCTATGAATCGTCGCCATGAGCTTGCTGGCATGTAGGAGAACACAGGTCGCGCCATATAGATTTTTATTCAGCTTTTACATATATATGTCCAAGTAGCATGTCATATGCGCCTGTTTTAAACTCTATGAAGAAGGGTCTGGACCCGAAACGTCGAGTAAAAGCTAGTTTTTCTTTACTATTTCAACTAACGGATTTGCAGAAATTCAAGGGAGTGCGTTTCTCGATTACGAGTACAGCCTATAATACTTACTAAGTGGGCAAAAAGAAACTTTTAGTACCTTACAGGGATAGGAAAAATAGTCGTGCGTCGCTTGCGGATTGCTCTGAATTCCTACAAAATGCTCCGATCGCCACGGTTCTTTCAGATTCGAAGAATTCAGATCATTGCGCAGAAGCTTTCTCGATAATGTTGGGCCCTCCGATCATTTTTAAAAAAGTTTGCAGGCGCATGAAAAAACGTTCACAAACTTCTCTGTAGAACTTGACATCTCTTTTCTGTGTGACCCGGTGTTACGAGATTCAGTTTCCCTAGGTTTTAGTTTCCGATCGGAAAATAAAACCATGGTTTTAGCTTCCTAGTAGGAAAATGATACCAGGTTTTATTTTCCTATTAGGAAACTAGAAGCCGCAACACCAGGGGAAAACCAGTGGGAAACTAAAACACACTTAAAAATGTTGGGTTTAATTTTCCTATCGGAATATTAAACCATGGTTTTAGTTTCCGGTAGGAAACTGAGACAGAGGGAGAGAGAGAACTATAACACCGGTTGATGACAGTCACTGACACTTTGCACAATTTGGCGTGTTTAATGTTGAATTGGCTGCTCATTGTTCGATTGCTATGGTATTTAGTCAGCAGATTGTGCCATTTCATTTACGTTACATGTTCCAATGCTTCCCTTCTAGTCAAACAGAAGAAGAGAGAACCTGTCTAGTTCTGTGCTTAGAACAATCATTCTCCGTCATCGCCCGTACGAACAAAACTCGCACTGCAGAATTAGTCTTCATAGTTGCTTATGACACAAATATCTTATTAAACAATAATACCAGTTCTTTACCATTGTTTTTAACGTTGTGAATTATGGACCTAAACTATTTTATTGTCTTGATTTGTTCCGTTTTACTATATAAGCCATTAAAGATGAAGACGAGAGTTTTTGAAATTGTACAATTTGGTCAAATTAAGTGAGTCGAAATGAAAGAACTTTTCTATCGCCAGAATCAATTAAGTTGTGAACATACAGTTTGTCACCTACATTGAGAAGCAACGCCCCTATCATTGACTTTGACAGTAGACAATACGGTAAATGCATCTTGGTCAACATGTCAATCACAACTCATTTCATAATTCCACGATACTGTACAATCTTCCACATGATGTGAAGAAGCGCGTGATCATTACAATAACAGTGGTGATGATATCTCATCTTGATATTGTTTGACATTGAATTTGTCAAACTTCCATATTTGAAATCATTGAAATTGAATTGCGGTAAATGCTTCTTGTCTGCCTTTGTGATTAACTGTCTTGCATACAAATACATTGCAATGGCGTGCAGTGCCACTTGTTGCTAGGCATGCGATGCGCAGAATCGGAATTTTATATTTTTTAAGCGCCCATGCGCTCAAAGTCAGTAGCCTACACCGTCTTTGCACATCTTATTCAATATCGAAAAGGGCAGCAATTTAGTTTCTAGAATCTTGAACATTCTCATTACTCTGTTGGCTGCTATTGAAATTATATAAAAGTTATTTGTTCTAATGAATCTCATGTTCTTCACAACGTGAATACACGCTCGTATATGGAATTATCTGAAAATGAAGTGCTTCCTTCTTGACGTTTTGACGAAGTCATCAATGACATCATGTAAAGAGCCTTCTAGCCTAATTTGTAGGTTGCACGTCAAGTTTTCTCAATTGACATTTAGACTTGAGTTTCATACAGCCACGGAAAATCGTCGTATCGATGAATATACGCATTTTCGACGCTTCACTGTGTGCATCTGAAGTTTGGGCATCGGTCTCCAAGCTTCAACAACAATATTCTCGCCATAGAGTAGGGATATATAGGTAGAGTGTCTACTCAAAAAAGTATCTGTATACAGTGACAATTTTAATATGAAAAGATTAGGTTTTTTTGCGGAGATTACGCTCCCGTGGTCCAAAAAATTATTTGAGCACTTTTGAAAATAGTCAAAATCTGCCAATATATACACTATACCGAGATGACTCCTCCATGTAATTAGTATGAAACAAGTTGGATATCAGAAGGAATGATTATTTGCTAATAAGGCTCCCAACTAGGCAGAAATCAAGCTGATTATCAAGTGAGTTTCATGAGAAGCATTATAATGGAAGTCTTCATGAAAGAGTCGCGATCTTATTGTGTTTTCTTGGCTGAAATTTCAAGCTTTTAATTCAATTTTCCCGGTATAATTATATGATTCACTAAATTCATGTTCCATTTCTTGAATCTGAATAGTGATGTGGACCCATTTACATCTTTCAAAGTTAAATGAAGTCATTGTCTTTGATTATGTGATTTTGCTGTACCACTGGCTGCAAATTCGCTTGAGGATTCATTTGAGGTTCGCTTGAGGTTCATCATGAAGGCAATAGCAGGTCATCCAGTTGATTCGCTTGAGGTTCATCATGAAGGCAATAGCAGGTCATCCAGTTGACAATACAACAAACATTACCTATCCAAGGCTGTCATGACACTGAGGATCGTAAATTACTATCATTTCCTTCTGCATTACTGCATGATCAGTCAATTCCGTTGTAATTTCTTAAAAACTGCATAAATGTGCATATCTCACAATTGATGATAATACCACCTGCATCTCCCACGAGTTCATTCAATAAAATCGAAAATGTACACACATTGGGGATTTAATAAATGCGGAGTTACCACTCTACATAATATACATGTACTTACTCTATGATTTTGGCAAATATTCTGCCAGAGAATGCTGTCTATTTTTATTATTTTTGTGATGAACAGCCATACTTCCAACCGGTTTCACCCTCTTGATCGAGGGCTACTCATGGAATGATATATTTATAAGAATTCGAAGACGAAAAAAAATTTAAATATGTTAAAGCATAGAGTCATCATAGAAATTAATCAGAATTGAGACTGGAACGAAACATAGAAATGAAAATCTGCTCTGCCTCTCTCTGTCTATCTTTGTGGCAGAGACACTCAATTTATAAATGGGAGCCGCTGAAAACATAGGTCTTGGTCTTTAGCACACGACGCATTGTGTAAGTTGACCTTCAACACTCTGCAGTTGGCCTCAGCTATTAGCTGACGGTGCACAGTGAGTCGTTTGCGGAAATAATCGCCACTTTGACCGACATAGATCGCATTACATCCGTTGCAGCGTAGAATATAAATTATGTTCTTTGATAGATAGCTCTTATTTCTCTAGATTTCAGAATTTTTTAGCTCTTTGTTGATCATGATGTTAATATGTTTACCTGTTATCTAAATAGGACAGCAACCGGATCTTGGTTCCTCACATTTAGTGATGCCATGCATAACCGGATGATTATTCCTACTCAATAAATTAAATAGACATGGAAGTTGTTTCCACGATCTAATGAATTTATAGTTTTGAAAAGTGGGGATTAATAACTTCGTTGTATATGTCAGAATAAATATTATACCACTGTCCCTAAAAAGGGACGCTTAATCTTTCGACTGTCAACGTCAAAATATAACATTAATGAACAAACTTAGAGATTAACGGGAAGCTATTTACCAAATATATTAATAATATACATGGATTTGTCTTGGATATTATCTGTACTACTACTCAGATGATAGAGTTCTGTATTTTTAAGATTTATTAGTAAAAAAATAAAAAAATATTTTCTAATACTCATTTACATGACCCATTATACTTAACCTCTAGAAATGTGATAATCCTTAGTTGTTTGATGCATTGTTGTGATGCAGTCAAAATATGATTGCAAAATAATTTATCTGTTTGGAGAAATAATCGATTATGTAACCGTCCCGATTTAGGGACGTTGGGTACGAATGACCCCCGTGACATTGAAAAATGAAACATTCAGAACGTCATTTGAATAAACTTCTGACTCATTTTATGTGTTGTGGTACACATGTTCCTTTCATGTTTTCTAAATTCAGTTATGTTTTGTAAAATTATTTCAGTTAGTTTTTGTTTAAATCTCATGGAATTTGAATTCATGCAGTCTAATCTATGCGAAATCAAGAAATGGCGTCCAAAAAGACAAGAACCAAAAGTCGAAAACGGTAAGTTTTAATTTCATCTAAATAATTGTTCTCAGGGTATGCTATGATAATCGCAATGATCTGTATGTAGTAGAAGGTTAGTATCTACATTAAATGTGCCAGTCAATAGCAAGATTAATATTTTACCTATAGGTAGGGGTAGGCCTATAAATGTTGTACATAAACATATTGGCTACATATTAGTAATATCTCAATGGCGGTTAACCGACGATTGAATGAATAGCTATCCATTATCAAAATAGGCTGTAGGCTTGATAGTTGGACAGTTTACATCTGGTTTAATCAATTTACTTTCCAAAGTAGGCTACTGTTAATTTCTGTATCGCCCTCATTACTTTGAAGCTTATTAGTCTACACTAGCGCTTTAATGATATGTTACTATAATCATAATCTTTTCATTAGATATGGAATTATCTTAGTTTCTGTAAGGTAAAACGTCAATCGAATGCAAAATGATGACAAGCATCTTCACCTCGTGATGTTGATAATTTTCGAAAATGAATTGAACCCACTACCGTCGACTCCATCGAGCAGGTATCGCGACCAGTTGCGCACTCGACCACGGTGGCTTATGCCGCGGAACTAATGTCTTAAACAAATGAATCTTTTACCTTTCAATAAGAAATTACTTGGTGAAATCAATAGTAGGAGGGTTGATTCATAATTTCACTACAGAGAAACGCAGACCATGAATTTAACATCCGGATAAAAATGTACTTTTCCTTTCAGATATACCCTGGACGATGTTGTAACGATAATTGAGAATGATGACAATGTTTCAAAAGCTAACATCTATATACAAACCACCTGACGATGGTAATGTATCTGACGGTGATAGTGGAGATGAAGATTATTGTAATCTAAATAATTTACCTGGATCACAATTGCTGCAGGAAGTGGAATCGTCAATCTTTATGAACAATGGTGAAATTATTGAGTTAACTGAATCCAACAAAACTGGTGAAGATTTAGTTGATATACATGTGAGTTTGCAAATCGGATATATTAGTAGCATATACAGGCACCTTTCTAGCACCTCTTCTCCTTGTCATTTATACCGGCATAAAATCCTTTTATTTTTTAACGCCTAAAAATAGAACCCGGTATTCAATTTTCAATGTAATATCATAATTATTCTTAGGTACATAGCAAAAGCGTAAGCGGTTATTTTTTACATTTTATTTGCTTTATTCAGTGTGTTTAATCTCCAGAATTTTAATATAATTTATTTTACATTTCAGGAAAATGAGTTATCAATTGCGGATGCCTCAAATCAACCAAAATCACGATTTGCCAAATACCGAAATCGAGAGTGCAACAGAATTATATCATCTCGATGGAGAAAGGAAGATATTCCGACGAATTTATCTACTCAAAGAAGTTGGACAAACGATATGCCATCACTGATTAATGAATCCGATTCCCCTGGCACGATATTTGAAAATTTTTTTTGATGACGATGTTATTTCTATGATAATGGAAGAAACTACAAGGTATGCTGTTAGTAATGGAAAACATAATTTTCAAGTGGCATCAAATGAGATACGCTTAGTTTTGGCAATTCTTATCATTTCTGGATACGTTCCTCTTCCTAGAAGGAAAATGTATTGGGAGTTAAAGTCTGATGTTCACAACGAAGCTGTATCAAAGGCAATGTCCAGAAATCGCTTTGATGAAATCATTCGATATCTACATTTGGCAGACAATGACCATTTATCTTCGGACGACCGGTTTTCGAAAGTTCGTCCTCTACTTGACAAAATGAATGAGAGATGCTTGAAATTCCAGCCAAATGAACAAGAATTATCAATTGACGAGTCGATGACTCCATATTTTGGACGTCATGGCTTCAAACAATGTATAAGGAATAAGCCCATTCGATTTGGTTTCAAAATATGGGTGTTGGCTACCAGTGGAGGCTATGTAATACAATTCGATCCGTATCAAGGCAGTAAATCAACGTATGACAAAAATCTTGGATTAGGTTATAGCGTGGTCACCAATCTTCTTGATTCGCTTCCAAGCCACCTCCCCTTTTGTGTGACATTCGACGTCATTACGTCTTGTTTCTGATTTAGCCGAAGAAGGATTCGGAGCAACAGGGACAATCAGAGGTAATCGGCTTCAAAAATGTTCGATTTCCTCTTCCAAAGAATTAAGTAAACAACCGAGAGGAGCATTTGATTACTGCTACGATCGACAAAATGAAATCATAACTGTAAGTTGGAATGATAACAGCGTTGTTACACTGGTATCCAACATACACGGTGTCTTCCCTTTGAATAGCGCCAAAAGGTGGTCAATGAAAGAAAAGAAATTTATGCAGGTTGAGCAACCACGCATCGTACAAGCGTATAACAAAGCTATGGGAGGGGTCGATCGTATGGATCAAAATGTCTCTTGCTATCGAATAAACATCAGGACAAAGAAATGGTGGTGGGCTTTCTTTGCGCATTGCTTAGATATGGCATTGCAAAATGACTGGCTATTACATAGAAAAAACAGTTCAGAAAAATTGGATCAACTGTCTTTCAGACGAGAGATTGTTGATGTCTACTTGCGACGGTATTCAGCTTCAAATGAAAATTCACCAGTAGCACGAAAGATTGCACGCTTGGATAATAAAGTCCCAGGTGAGATAAGACGTGATGGAAAAGGGCATTTCATCATCTCAGAAAGTACACAAAGAAGATGCGCCTATTGTGGGAAGAAAACTTACAGACGTTGCATGAAGTGCCTCTCCACCTTGAATGTTTGCAAACCTTTCATCAATGACTTTTGATTTAAATGTTGTAAAGTGAACAATCGATCACTGCATCAATCCTTGACTTGATGAAGAATTGTAAATTTAATAAAAACGAAAAGAAAAAATCATTTGTTATATATGTCTTATGCGGAATACCAGTACCCATTCGTACCCAGTGTCCCTATAAAGGGACGTTTACTGAATCGTATATAATTGCTTATAACCTTGATTATTTTCATAAATACTGTCGAATTGGTGATTAATCAAAGTAGAAAAATGCAATTTTCAGAAAGAAAATAAAAAAATCAATTTTGGGTTAATATGGGTTAATTTTCTCTTCGAACTGGAAACATTTCTTCTCTTAACCCTATCTGGCCTGGGGAGGGGCCTATTCGGCCCCGCCCTGGATGCTTTTTAATCCTACAGCTGAACATCTTTGTGTGAGAAGTCTACCTTCCGTGACTTTTTCTAAATTTTAATTGCGCATCTTTTGGGAGTAAAAGATTTAATTTTGGCCAAATATTTTGGCCGTACGGCTAAATGAAAACTAGCTACGACGCCTAAAAATCGTTGGAATTTACCTTCTGCTCTCATTTCACACTTTTTCTCGAAAAAATTAATGTAGTGTTGCATAATAGACACAAATTAATGATTTTGATAACATCAATGCTTTTTATAATATGATATTGGGATAGTATTTGAATGCGTTTTAGTCTTATAGCCTCCATATACTACTCATGAATAAATAGTAGAATAATGAACATTTTCTCATTTCTTAACGAATAATGAATCTTTTGGAAAAACGCATCATTGTAATAATTGCGTATTTGTCTTCATTTAGGTTTCTTTGTGATAATATATGCTAGCTAATGATAGATAGCTAATTTGGAATGAAATTCTCGCACATGAGAAAAATAGACTTTTTACTGTTTCAATGTTTGAAATTTGAAATACTATTCATACAGCATTATTATACATGCATGAATACAAGCAATAAATTAGCATTGATATAGCAAGAAACATGCAAGATAAAACACTTTCGTGTTATGTTTTAGTATTTTTAACATTCCGAAGCGATTGGTTTTGCAACAATAAAAAGCATCTAAAATTTGTAAAAAATGCACTTTCAAATTTTGAATTGCTATTTATAGCATGGAGAAATTAAAGTTTTGAAAAACCGACTTCACCACTGAAAAGATCATGCCCGAAATATAGTATGCATGTAATTTCATTAAATTTGAGCATTTAGTTTAGGAAATCTGAGAGGGGGCCGAATTGGCCCCTCCCCAGGCTGAGACAGTTAAAAAAGCCCAGGTCAGATAGGGTTAATGCTCGGGAAATTTCAAAGAGTTTTGGTAATAAAACATATTCAATGACGTACATATGTCTTCGCTAATGTATCCATTCTGTACTAAAAATTTCTCCTTCAGGTGCTTTTCAATGAACCTTAATTCCTAAAATTTATCCACCAAGTCTGGAGGCAAGTAGAAGTGGAGATAATGATAACAACATTGAATATTTAGACATTAAAATGCAAATCACTAATACAGAAGCGGTTACCTCTGTATTTCATAAGGTTGATAACTTCAATTTTCCTGTTACGCTCTTAACATTTCCTCAAAACACTATGCCTTACAAAATAGGTATCAAAGTTTTCGCGGGACAGGTTTTGAGATATATTCGCATCTGTACACATGAGAGCGATTTTATTGAAAAAATAAATCGTACCTCCACCACCCTCATTGCGAGAGGTTATAATCGCTTTGATCTTAAGCGCAGTGCTGAAAAGCAGTTACACAAACACAGAGAGACTTTATTGAAATACGGTTATTTCTCCGCTAAGCAACTTTTGGACAACTGCCCGAACTTATTTAAGTTCCTTTTCCATATATCCAGTTTAGTCAGTTCGAATCATCTCGATTGCGAAGTCAAAGTATCTGACTACATGTCAGAGATTTTTCATACGAGGCTGCTTTCTTTAAAAGCAGGGCCCCGCTTGAGCGAGTTTGAACGTACACGAATTAAGGGGCCGAAACGTGAATCTTGCTCAAGTTCCTGCTGATGACCTCTATTGCTTTTGTCCTCATCAACTTTATCACAGCATATATCAATTATCTGTTTTAGTTGCACTTCATGTAACCTGTGGGAAAGCCAGATCGGTCCTTTGGAGGGATCAAATTCTTTACTTTTCATTATCTTCAGCTTCATCTTCTCACTTCGATTGAAGCATTTGCGTAACACCACACGTGGTTGACCAATTATCCGCATTAGAAATGACAGGTCTGTTTGTAATTGTATTTGACTGATAGCAGATTGGGATTTAGATAAGTTACAAAGTTTGAAGTATATAAGCAGACACACAAGTGTCATGTCTATAATCACTCCTTTTTAGACGCTAATGTCATAAGTAAGTTGTTAGACTTATAATTTTGTTTAAAACGCAGTAATAAGTTATATTTTTTTTCTTCTTTCAGTTTTTAGTTAGGCCTATAGTATTATTATTTTTCTTTATGATCTACCGGAGGTTAGCCTCAACCAATTTACTTATAATGAAATTCAAAAGTAGCCAGAATTTTCGCCTTACGGCTTTCTCAATGGCAGGAAGAGTGAGAAAATGATTTATTTATTTATTTATTATTTTTATGATTAATTTATTATTATAAATATACTAATAATTAATTATTAGTATATTTAGATATACTTACATATATATTTAGTATATATCATAATTAATTAGTTAATAATTAATCTAATATTATTAATTAATTAACTTTATTTATTTTTCACTATTTTTATTCATTATTTTATGTGCTGTTTCGTGATTTCACTTCATTCATATTGAAATACATGAGCCATTGATTGTCCTCTCCTTCCAGCGTTTAATCATCCACAGTTTCCATTTTTACATGACACAACAAAATTCATTATTTGTAAACATCACTCCATGATGTTTGCCATGTACTCTGCTCATTGTAGCTCGCATCTATGTATCGCATTCATCATTATGTAATATCATCAGTGCCCTCTATGACCTGCGAATTTGTCAATCCCTTCATCACCCATGAAACGTGCTTTTAGTTTGACCATAAGCGCTCTGATATTCTGACATTCAAAGCCTTAGAAAACCGTGGATAATCGTAGTTAAAGAAATTGAAATGATTCACATTCCCCTATTTTACACCAACTCTGAACTCTAAGTTCTAAATACTCAAGAATGAAACAACGAAATTTGCTGAGCTTACCTCTGATGTAATGCGACTAGACGAGGAGCTAGCTTTGATGTTAACTGATAATGGATAGACGAATCCCAAGCAAATGATGATGGAAAAGTACAAAAAACTGAGCAATTTCACAACATTTTTTAGCATACTGGGATTATTAGTGAAGCAAGACACTTGCTTATGAGTGCAACAGGAAGAACAGCATCCCGGTGAACTAAATTCCATCTTGTGAGCGACTTCTGGTTCCATCACACCGCATATGAGTAAGTTCCTTTATATACAGTGTGAATTATGCGAGGTTTTATAAATTCAACCGAGATTGGCTGTTCATGCAAGCCGTTAAGTGAACGTCAGAGCACATTACTAAGTTCGCATTGCATAACTAAGAGAATACCATTTATTTTGGTGTTTACACAAGTAAATCACGTGCTGGTAGAATTCATGCACGCCATTATGTGACTTTGATGCGTTTCCGCATTTTCATGAAATCTGCGATTAAGAAAGAGAAAATTTGCCGGCTATTTTCTGCAGGAAACGATGTCGAAAATGAGAATTTCACAGAAGGATTTGCACCATATACCTGCTATAAAATAATAGTTTGCCGAGTTCTACCTACTTCCTCTTCTTCTCAGAGAGAATGGCACAAAACATATGTAACTCCAATGAAAGAACATCGAAGATTCTCTGTGTTTCTTTGATAAAGTGAGAAATGAAAAAGTGAGATCATGTTCAAGTGAGGTAATGAATGTATATGATCATCTACTTTGTCTACGAAGCTAAACACATAGAGTAGGGGTATATAGGTAGAGTGTCGACTCAAAAAAGTATCTGTATACAGTGAAAATTTTTATATGAACATATTCGTTTTTTTGTGGAGATTACGTTCCCGACGTCCAAAAACATTATTTGAGCAGTTTTAAAAATGTAAATGTTGCATATTTACATACTATCGAGATGACGCACCATTGTAAGTAGCATAGAACAAGTTGGATATCATCAAAAGGAATGAATATTTGCTAATAAGGCTCCCAACTAAGCGGAAATTGAGCTGATTCGCAAGGGAATTTACAGTGGAAGCGTAATATAATGGAAGTCTTCATGAAAAAGTCGCGATATTATTCGTGCTTTCTTGGCTGAAATTTCAAGGTTTATTTCTATTTTCACCGGCATGAGTAGTAAGCACATCCCAGACGCAAGGACAGTGCGGTGCAGTGATGAGTCATGGCAAAATCAAGGACAGTGCGGTGCAGTGATGAGTCATCAGGCGGACGCAAGGACAAAATGTGAAATGATGTGAAATGCAGTGTGAGGGAGATGGCCAAGGATGTGTTTGGGAGGAATGGTCCGTGAGGAGAAAACCGCGTAAGCACATCCCAGACGCAAGGACAGTGCGGTGCAGTGATGAGTCATGGCAAAATCAAGGACAGTGCGGTGCAGTGATGAGTCATCAGGCGGACGCAAGGACAAAATGTGAAATGATGTGAAATGCAGTGTGAGGGAGATGGCCAAGGATGTGTTGGGAGGAATGGGTCCGTGAGGAGAAAACCGCGTAAGCACATCCCAGACGCAAGGACAGTGCGGTGCAGTGATGAGTCATGGCAAAATCAAGGACAGTGCGGTGCAGTGATGAGTCATCAGGCGGACGCAAGGACAAAATGTGAAATGATGTGAAATGCAGTGTGAGGGAGATGGCCAAGGATGTGTTGGGAGGAATGGGTCCGTGAGGAGAAAACCGCGTAAGCACATCCCAGACGCAAGGACAGTGCGGTGCAGTGATGAGTCATGGCAAAATCAAGGACAGTGCGGTGCAGTGATGAGTCATCAGGCGGACGCAAGGACAAAATGTGAAATGATGTGAAATGCAGTGTGAGGGAGATGGCCAAGGATGTGTTGGGAGGAATGGGTCCGTGAGGAGAAAACCGCGTAAGCACATCCCAGACGCAAGGACAGTGCGGTGCAGTGATGAGTCATGGCAAAATCAAGGACAGTGCGGTGCAGTGATGAGTCATCAGGCGGACGCAAGGACAAAATGTGAAATGATGTGAAATGCAGTGTGAGGGAGATGGCCAAGGATGTGTTGGGAGGAATGGGTCCGTGAGGAGAAAACCGCCCCCCCCCCCAACGACTCAACTGACCAAATTGGTCGAAAAGACCAAAGTTGTTCAGAATCATGTGAAACAAACTTCTATCAAGGTTTCAGGTTGAAATTCGTCCAAAAAATTTTTTAGAAAATTTTCACTACGGTGGTCTCGACACTTAGGATTTTTTCTTAAAAAAAAATTTTTTCAAAATGTAGGAATTGAGCTCCGAGACCCATCCCATCGTGTTTGTCGTCAAAAGTTGGGTCGGTGAAGTTTCGGTGAAAAAACCGCCCCCCCCCCCCCCAACGACTCAACTGACCAAATTGGTCGAAAAGACCAAAGTTGTTCAGAATCATGTGAAACAAACTTCTATCAAGGTTTCAGGTTGAAATTCGTCCAAAAATTTTTCGAAAATTTTCACTACGGTGGTCTCGACACTTAGGATTTTTTCATGAAAAAAAAAAATTTTTTTTCAAAATGTTGGAATTGAGCTCCGAGACCCATCCCATCGTGTTTGTCGTCAAAAGTTGGGTCGGTGAAGTTTCGGTGAAAAAACCGCCCCCCCCCCCCCCCAACGACTCAACTGACCAAATTGGTCGAAAAGACCAAAGTTGTTCAGAATCATGTGAAACAAACTTCTATCAAGGTTTCAGGTTGAAATTCGTCCAAAAAATTTTTTCGAAAATTTTCACTACGGTGGTCTCGACACTTAGGATTTTTTCATGAAAAAAAAAATTTTTTTCAAAATGGTGGAATTGA
>CAJQUW010007305.1:0-29843 GCA_907163375.1 Prostheceraeus crozeri
TGGGCAGCAAAGATGTTTAACCCATTAATGTCAGCACCTAGAAGAAAAGCGATTTTTGGAGAACTTTATCGTTCAAGATACTGAGTAAGCGATAAGAATTTAATGTCCAGTAATTCATCCTTTTCGTGCAAAGACAACATGGTTACATTTACTGTCACATATGTGTGACACTGGACATAAGCACAATTCAGTCGTAACATCTATCTATAATTTATGTAGCTATAATTCTATAGTTAACAAACAAAGAATGAAAGATAATTGCTTGTACATAGTGTATGATGTTTAAAAGATCTCGGACTATGTTGCTTATGTCGTATAACACTACATAGAGTACACTTAGTCTACAATACATGTAGAATACATATGCTTACCTTTTCAAGAAAATGAGAACAATAAATAGAGAAAATGTGTCTATTCACGCAGGTTAACGTATACAAATAAACGAAAAAATCGTCATATGAGTGTTTATTACTTGTTGGTGTGGAAGATCTTGAAGCATGGCTCCACACATAGGCCAACTCTACAAGTAGGACACCATGTTCTCGGTCGTCCGGGGCAAACACGACAGCGTTTTTGAGTAGTCTTTTCAACAAAATGCTGGTTTGAACCTCCTCCACTATCACTCATAGGTACAACAGTATTTCCGGTCCACGATCGCTTTCTCGGGTATACTATGCTTGCTGGTATTTCCCGTTTCAATTTTGCTGCTTTTAGATAATGTAGAGCACACCCGTCGGGAAGACACTTTAAGCGACAAAAAATACGAGCCCCTAACGACCAATCAAATTAGATACTACATGTATCTGCTATTACTCTCTCAAGACCGCAGAAATCGCTACTGAGCTATTCGGCCACAATGTAACCTTGAAGTTTTGGCCCGACTTGGCGTGAGCCAATGAGAATCGAGTATTATAAAAATCTTTGTAAATTCAAATTTTAAAGGTAAGGGGTCATCCCTATGTTGCAAAAATGGTTTGTGATCATCATCCAGTTATATAAAGGTTGTATTACATTAAATACGTTTCAATGACATAGATATCGGACGATTTAATGACATAGATATTAGATGAAATATATGCTGCGATATGGCTGACTGGATATATTTGAATTATGTTAAGCGATACAAAACATTAATGGATAATAGTATTTTGAGAGTATATTCTTATCGATACACATATAGAAATATGTTTCAATAACATAATGATCGAACATGGACACTTCGAGGCATACAAAAGGTAAGTAAAGACATGAAATACTTATAAATGTCGACTATTATAGCGTATGATTGCAGTTAACAGGTGTTCACCATAACTGTGATTAGCGAGAGATATTTTTCCGCTTCTTCCCACAATAACATGGAAGTCTCGAGATGCGCAGTTTCGTTATATTGGTTATGGTATTATTATTGAGTCTTAATAACCTTTTTCAAATAGTAAATTTCAAGAATACGATTATAAACCAATAAGATTAATTTAAAAATTCACCCTACTTCTAAATGTAAATTTGTTTTTGATTTCAACATGCAAAATCATATGATGAAATCATTAAGCATGTGCAAGATGACTATGTAAAGCTGATTGATTCAGTTGAATTGATATGATGAAAAGAGCTAGCTATGATAAATCAAATTTACGTGATATTGACTTTGAATATTTAATTTGAATCCAAGCTACTAAGAATGATATTGATTGAATCACAGATATGTTTACATAGAATAACAGTGAGTTCCAACATCAATAGCTTCGTGTGATGTCTCATAGTCAGCATGCTTCTTCTCATGATGAGAATCGACGTAAAGTATGTATAATATGCTTTCAAAAAGCCAACAGTCCTATATCTACCATAATTATTCAGCGAATTCAACTTTACTACATCGAACATTTTGATCCACATGATGCATGTTATCCGGCGGCCATTTGCTCGAAATGTCGATCCGATCTATTAGACATAAGCAATGGGAAGAAGACTACTGATGTTTTACCGAGTTTGTATGACTTCCAGTCGATATCACCAAACATTTCTACATCTACAAGATATGTACCCCACCGGATATGTAGCTGTAAAATTTGTAAAGTAGCTCGTACTCCTGGAATATTGTGTGAAAAAAGAAAGCGAGGACGTCCGGCAACTTCTTCGAATGATTCCTTCGACTCAAATCAAGGCATCGTAAAGTTATGCAATTCGTGGAAGTCCCCAATTGGCAGGGGTTTATCTCATCGTTGTAATGTGACATCACTCATGAAAAACTTGACAAACATATGTAACGACGCTAATGAGAGAACCAAAGATATTTTGGCTTCTGATGTCCTCCGACACAAAGTCGAAAGTGTCGAAAAGGAAAACATACTTCTGTCTACCAGAGGATCAAAGTTAATGCATGTTCAAGTGGGTGCTACTCGTGGTTGCACATCGTTTTTCACATCCTCGCAAATCAGCTCTTTGCAACTATCACTTGGTTGTTCCAACACAAAAATTGTTCATAATGTTTTGCCCTTTATGCGCTCCGTTTTAGGAAGAAAATCTATTGAAAGTAACACCGATTCTGCATTGAGAAAATGTAATCAGCTCTTCGATAATTCCTTCAATATGACTTATGTTGATTTTGAAGGCGCTGATGAGCACGTACCAATTGTATACTGTAACGATCTGAAAGGTATCATTGAGTACATATGCGCCTCACGGAACTTTAATGAAATGTCTTCTAACATCAAAATTGGCTTAGATGGTGGAGGCGGTTTTTTCAAAGTGTGTTTGAGCATTTTCAACGATAACGAATTCCAAGAACATAATTTTGACAAGGCCCCTCTCAACGGACAACTGCGCTACAAAGGAGTCAAGAAGATAATTATTATTGCTATTGCTCCTGGTGTAAAGGAGACGTACAAAAATGTAAAAACCATTCTTGATCTCCTGAACATTTTGCATTTGAATTTTAACTTTACCCATGCCGTTGATTTGAAACTCGGTAACATCATAGCCGACATCCAGGCTCATGGGAGCACATATCCGTGTTTGTGGTGTGAATCGCCTAAGCAAGATTTTGAACAAATCTGGAAGCGTGAGTCATGTTGTTCGAAGTTTAGGTTCTGCTCGCAAGCTGTCGCGAGAGTATAATGAATCAAAATCTAAATCAAGTAGAACACTTGCCAAAAATTACAATAACTGTGTTCATGAGCCGTTATTGAGCGGGGCAGATGAAGATATATTCATCCGCTGTATTCCTCCCCCCGAACTTCATTTGCTCCTTCGAATAACAAACAAATTATTCAAAGAGATGGAGAGATCTTCTCCTAAAGCTGATGACATTTCTAAGAAATGGTTGCGAAAAGTCGGAATCTCGCGTCCATGTCATCATTCTGGAGAGTTTAATGGAAACATGAGCAAACAATTGCTGAACTGTATCGATGTTTTGGAATCTATTGTCATACAAGAAGGTGAATTTTCTCTTATGAAATTTGTTGAGGCATTTCGTCGATTCAGTGATGTTCGCAAAGCGTGTTTAGGATATACATTAGCCGACGATTACATCCAAAAAATTGCCAATTTTAAAGATATGTTATTGTGGGAAAGAAGCGGAAAAATATCTCTCGCTAATCCCAGTTATGGTGAACACCTGTTAACTGCAATTATATGCTATAATAGTCGACATTTATAAGTATTTCATGTCTTTACTTACCTTTTGTATGCCTCGAAGTGTCCATGTTCGATCATTATGTTATTGAAACATATTTCTATATGTGTATCGATAAGAATATACTCTCAAAATACTATTATCCATTAATGTTTTGTATCTCTTAACATAATTCAAATATATCCAGTCAGCCATATCGCATCATATATTTCATCTAATATCTATGTCATTAAATCGTCCGATATCTATGTCATTGAAACGTATTTAATGTAATACAACCTTTATATAACTGGATGATGATCACAAACCATTTTTGCAGCATAGGGATGACCCCTTACCTTTAAAATTTGAATTTACAAAGATTTTTATAATACTCAGTAGCGATTTCTGCGGTCTTGAGAGAGTAATAGCACATACATGTGTATCCAATTTGATTGGTCGTTAGGTGCTCGTATTTTTTGTCGCTTAAAGTGTCTTCCCAACGGGTGTGGATAGAATGCTTATACGGTATCGCTTTACGGCTGGAATACATAATTGTGGGTGTTGCAGAATCAATAATATCCTAATTTTCTCTACATCACTCTTACTGCGTATCCTATGCTAATAATTCGTTGGAGAGCTAAGAATGTAGCTATGATGATGAAAGAAGACTCAATGAAGGTTCGAATCCGTTGAAAAGTTATACCCCGGAATAATATACATCGTGACAATGTACTACTTGAACTTTTTTGACACTTTCTGTTTCACAATGTTCAGAAGTCACGCGTTTGGAATATATTGTCTTGGCTATTTGTCATGTTGGAAAAAGCCAATAGTAAATGATAGTAGCTTTATTTTCTTTTTCATTATTTTTTGCAATTAATTTCTGTTGACATCCGTTAACTATCTTCAGGTAAAAAAGAAGGAAATTATGGTCTAGTATAACATTTAAAATTCACACCGTCATCTATGTCATAGTGACATACAGGTTGAATACAAAATGGGGTAGGCTATGGAGCAAGTAGTATTAGGTTATATAGTAATATTGGGAAAATATAGGACATAGTAATGGATTAGAAAAACAAAGGGCTCGAGTTAATTACATGAACATATAATTTATTCTGGAATCTATTTTAATCAAGCAAGATGTGAAATGCCTGTCCAACGAACGGAACGGATCGCACCCTCTCTACCTCGGATTGTCTGACTAGCAATAGTTAATTTTATTCAATTTCCATGCTTTAGTGATTTCATATATAAGGCGAATTTTACTTTATTTTAACGATTTGTCCGCTGATGATGGTGTAATGAACACTGAAACATGTCCGGTTGAGAAAAGACAATTTGTTTTTCTTTATCATGAAATGAACATATAAGTTCATACATCTTCTTCTCTGAGATCTTGTTATGAGTTCAAAATACTTCTAGGCTTCTATCTCATACGTTGCTTTTATTGTGAGCTTTCTGGTGACTTTCACCCGTCTTCAGACGCGCGCGAGCAGAGAATGACATAAAAGATGGACAGAACATGTGATCACAATGATTACATTTCACACTGGCACCATTCAACGACACATCGATTAACTTCTGATTGAAATAACATAGCTTAATACTACTGAATACAAGAATAAAAGTAACAATAAGAAAATATAAAAGTAAACGTAAACAAGTAAACAGATCACTTTAACATGGAATTCCAGCATCGATCTAACGACCAGCCACAGTCCCGATTGAAGGTGTTGTTTTGCATAATGAAGATACAACAAATATCCAATACAGTGCCAAGAACTCGGTATTATGCAGGAAATATAATACCGCATAGCTTGTAGTGCCTCCGCCTGTAATTGAACTCACCGTCTATGTTGCTTAAAGCGCTTGAAGCTTCGCGTCTCGTGATTCAAATAACATAGACAGTTCGTTCACTTATAGTAGAAGCACTAAAATCTATGCGGTAATAAGCATTTCCTTCCTTTTCACCTGAAGATAGTTAACGGATGTTAATTAACAGAAATTAATTGCAAAAAATAACAAAAAAATAAATCCACCAGCATTCAATATTGGCTCTTTCCAGCTACATTTAAAAAAGTCACGGGGTCAAGAAAAGGTTCCATGGCTCGTCCAGATTCATATTCTTCACAGAAACGTCCCAAATTGTGGCGCACTTTATCAAGCGTCTATTGCACTCGATATCGTCGACGGCCGTAGAGAAATCCTCAAGAGGATGATCGAAAAACAGTGTGCTACATACAATCACGATTCTTGAAAATACGAAAAGTCTCTTTATCAACTGATTGCTCAATAGGTGAAAATCCATTTGAGGCAAGTCCGGAGTGTAAGGCGGATGAGAGAGGACAGAACGCTGTATATATCTTGAGACTCTGGACTATCAGATTCCTATGAGACTCGAGATGAACTATGACATATTTTCACTGTGAAATTCCGAGATTCTTTGTCTCGAGAAATGAGATTTTGTGACTAACTTTCTCATGAACTTGAATCATCTATTATTTTCGTCAGTTTTCCACATTTTTCTCATCATCATCAGGAAATGCATGAGTAATTCAATGATATAGCCTTAATTTTCAAAATGCTTCAATTTGATCACTCAGAAATTTGAAGTTTGTAATTAATTGAATTAATTAAGTAGAACTGAATAACGATTTCCTAGCAAGATTTTCTTCCTTATTTCAAATTTCTGGGTATTTCTTCAAGTCCTTTTTTGTCCTTATGATCTCGTTTCAAGACACTTAGAGACAGACGCCTTACCATCTTTAGCCATTTTCAAATTACAAGTGATTATTTTTGAGTTGTATTCCACTTGCAAATTGATTCTATAAATCTGTTCATGCATTCATAATTGGCGTTGCAATACATTTAACCATTTTCACATCATATTTGGAAACTTGATAGCCAGATTATTAGAAATGTATTTTCAAAAGTCTCACCCACAGAATTAAATTCATCTGCGCGCGTTTCGGTTTCCCAGAAGGAAGGGTTATATGCAACCTTCATATCGAAATGGCACATCACAGAATTAGACAACTTGCTCCTTCTCGGATGGATAATTCGTATATCGCTTGTTATTGGAAATGGCAAACAATAAGCCGACAGCCGAGGGCACCAGAGTCACTGAGAGATGCGTGCGTGCTGTGATATCACTTCACACACACCAAAACACACATCCCTGTCTTGATTAACATTCGATTGTAAGCACGATACAGTGAGAAATGCCTAGGAGATAATGTGAAAACATCAAGTGAACAAATTTTCGTGCGCCTTCTACTTTTTTAAATAATGATCGGAAGGGCCAACATGATGGAGAAAACTTGTGCGCAATGATCTGAACTCTTCGAATCTGAAGGAATTTTGGCAATCGAAGCACTTTGCTGGAACTCACATTAATCCGCAAGCGACGCACGACTTTTTTTCCTATCTCTGTAAGGTATTAGGAATTCCTTCTTGCCCACTTAATAGGTTCCTCGACGTGCCGGTCATTTCGTATTAATCACACTTCTAGCAAACCGAAGCAGATAAACAAAATATTTAATTCTGTGGTCCTGTAATCCCTTGATGAACATCTTCACTCTGAAGTGAGACGTGATGTCATAGATTGCTAGTGACACGTTGATTTTATTTTTCCAGCTTCAAAGAAATGTAAAAAATGTCCTGCTGGAGGTTCCCCGGCCTTGATTGTACATGTTGGTGTAAATTAACAGATGCGAATGATCCGGCAATCAAATGCATCTCCAAACCTGATATCACAAAAACGGAGTCTTCATTGTAAGGTAATTTGCCAACTATTGGCACTAGAACAATCTTCAGTTGTGTTTAGATCCAATGCGCGTGGTAGTACCCAACGCAACTCCTCATGGAAGGAAAAACGACTATTATTTTCAGCTGCTGACGTCATCGAGTTGATTGGCTGCCAAACAGAAGAGAAAGCACCTGTCGTGAAGCGATGCTGAGTTCGACTTTTTTGCAAATTATGGCGAGATCATTCTTTCAACGATGCCTCAGTGTCAAATGGGCCTGTACTTTGAACGATTTCCAAGAGAGCTTATAATGTCTCTTTGTATACGGTTCTTGCGGGAGAAAATGGTTTAAAGAACTAGTCTCAAAAACGACAGGAATATGCTCATTACATTTCACTGAAGATTCTTGTGTGAGAGATTCAAAATCTGAGTTTCCTAGAACATAGAGGAATTATTTTCTGAAGAAAGACACTTTACCTACACCACACGCGGATCCATCAAACTCGTCTTTAGTGAGATGTAGGACTATTGAGAATGAATTCAGACACTGGGAATAAAATGAAAGTACAAGCAGGTGACCCTGTGACACGTGACCCGGTTGATAAAGCAAATGAATATCTCACTCAGCATCATTCTAAGCCAGGCGCTTTCTCTCTCCAGTCTGGGAGCCAGCCAGTCAGCTCGATGACGTCAGTAGCTGAAAATCATAGCCGCTTTATCCTTCCTCGAGTATTATGTTGCGTGCTACCGCGCGCATTCGATATAATTACACCTGAATATGGTTTTAAGAATCGTCGGAGTGACTATTTCCACTTGTAGTTAGGTGGAAATAGTTTTTCACCTATAGTTTGGGTAATTTCACGTATATTTGCAGGAAAATAACAATCCTATTGCTTATGACTATTTATGCGCACCTGCTATTAAAGGAGCACTGCATCTGTTTTTACATATGATCCTAGGCCAAGTTATTTTTACGTATGTTCTTAAAAGCACTCAGTAATTAATATTTAAGATTACACTGTTCGTGTACTAGATTGTTAGCAAAGCAATTTCGCTTTTTTTCCTATCAATTTAAGTGTATAAAATATGAATATAATATTTGTTTTAAATTCATTTGGATTTTGTAGCATTTATACTGAATTTTTAATTTTCATTATTTTGACTTGGAAATAGCTTATATTTGGTTATTGTGTCGTAGAGTGGAGGTAATTTAAATTTATTTATGGAGCTACTATGATTGCATTGGATTCCATGATGAGCATAGAAATGATGGTGCTTCGTTCTAAGATAAGGATACATGTACTATGTAGATTACGTTATAAGTTTATATCTTATGAGTAATATATTTCAGTAGTGAGAGCGATTGCATTTTAATGAAATTTTTATATGAACGCTCATAGATGTACATGAAGAAAAATAAAACAATTCCATGAGGTTCGTGATGATCTGCATCATTCAACAGATCAAATTACATTCAATCAAATATAGTTCAGTAATATTTTTCTCAGAGATTTCTTTGAAAAACGAGTATCAAACACCTTGAATGTCTGATCTAGTCTTTAACCATGCTGATCACTGACTTGAACCTGGCGAGATAACAGTTCTGGCAAATGCAAATCACGGTAATTCATTTTAGGGCTATAATTTATCTCCAGTCTCTGAAAATGCCGAATCATTATATCCACCAATCTTCTTTTTTCTCTTACGGCACCAACATCGGTTGGAACTAGTATATTTCTAGATACCTCAAGAATGGACGTCAAAGATTCTTGCTCTTCAGAAGTAAGGGCACTCACAAATCTATCGTTGTCAGCAATTTTATCTACCTGCGGTCCTGTGAAAATCCCTGGACTAACCTTTTGAGTCGATGTTTTTGGAAAGAACTCACGAAGAACAGAGAGAGCATCTTCATTTTTTAGATATTTGATGAACTGCTTGAAAATGCCTTATTTCAAATGTAATACAGAGAAAATGATCCTGGGATTTTTGATACTAGCTTGTCCGACAACGAAAGATTGTCGAGGTTCCCAATCAACGCGGATGTGTTTTTCTTTACTCTGAGCATGAAAGAGACAAAAGACACACGGATTTCTCATATTTTCCACCCCTTTCAATCCCATCAACAATTGAGGTATCTGAAAAAATGTAATTGACAGTAGTAGGCATACTCGTGCACTTACATTACAAAATAACTTATCTTGAAGTCTGCACAAACTCCCCATTTTTCATTTTTGTATTTCAAATCTTCCATCAACTTGACAACACACATGTAACACTCTTTTAAGTTTGACCACTGAGCAATAGGAACAGGAGCCTTAGAGCCATCTAACTTCAGAAGTGCAGCTTCAATCCAGTGACAGAAACATCCAAAAATATCATGTAATCATTTGCATCATATGTAGCGAACAAAGCATTCATCAGACCAGGAACATCATTGCAGTAACAGTATTCGTCTTCCTCAGTAAAGTAATCAAGAAATTCATCACATCTATCCCTCACGTGGTTACATCAGATTTCAACATACCAATTTCAGCAAAAATATTTTCCGTAACTCTTCATTACCTGCCCGAGTAAAAAAATTATGTTTTGCTTGCTAAGCGTCATGGTACGCGCGCGGTAAACTTAGTAGGCGACATATTAACACGCAAAACCACGATATGCCTACTAGGCACATATCAAGCACCTACTAAATTGATTAAGCAAAGCATGATTACCATATGCCTAGTAGGTCCATATCAAGCGCCTACTAAATTGGTTAGGCAAAGTTTGCTATGACATGATTACCATATGCCTACTAGGCACATATCAAGCACCCACTAAATTGGCTGAGCAAGCAATATCTTTTTCTGTTCTTATCAAGCGTCATCAGCTTGAAGGGCTTCTCACGGCGTTAAATGATCAGACAAAAGCGGCATAATAATTTTGAATGGCTAATAAGCTCTTGCTGCTTTGCTTGATTCGTTTTGAAATGAGGCAGATTAGTAAATATACAAAGCCAATCTGGGTCATTGTCATAAAAATGTTAAATGCTTCATTACTTATCCCAGTCAATTAAATATTTTCGTCACACGGAACTTGGGTGTATTTTACTATACACCAGATCAATGCATATTAAACGCGAGAATAGTTGATAGCCCACAATTACAGTTTTATTGCTGTAAAAGGCCTGCACCAAGTATAGACACACGTGATAACGTAGGGAAAGTGATGTTTAAATGGCCAGTTGATGCATGTGTTTCATCAAAATAATTTTAGAACTATTTCAAGCTCTGGTATAAACATTAAAATGATCATGCGTAGAGCTTAGTATTCGGAATGATATTACACTTGTGGAAGCAGCTTATCGAAAGCTTATAGTCCATGTAGTACCGATGATTTTCCTTGTACTGTAGAAATTACATGTAGTTATGTACTTTCTTGATTGACAATCGACTATCATGGCAGTTGTCAATTTAGGTATCAAGACAAGAAGTCAAGATCCATCCCTCTTCAGTCCGGGTTTCATTGTATTTCATAATTTCACCAACAATGTTATTGTTAAACCATCGACTGAGTTTTCTGAAGTCTGGCATATGCATACAATATAGAAGGATAGGAGGTGAGTGAGTCAGCAGTCGTGACGCAGAAATCTATTCATGCAAAGTGCTATGCTACCATGGATCGATCAACGACGTCAGCTCTTACTGCAGTCTTGGCCAAACGTATTAATGCGCCACGCTTTAAGCTGACAGCACTTGGGTGTCGAGTTGAAACTCGGAATTCGGCATTAGCACAGCGTGAAACAAAGTCATTTTTCTGATGGACTGTTTCGGTTAATATTCGCTTTGCAGTTACTCAATGACTTTTCAACGGAAAGCCAATGCGAACTTAATTTACAATTGCTGTCTTCAAGTTTCACCTGTGACTTTGTAGCGTCGTGAAGGATTGCATTTCCGTCGAACAAGTGAGGAAGAGATCATATCCTATAAATCCTGTCAAACAAGATGCGGAATCGAGCCTTCTTTATCACGTGCGCGGAAAAGGGACGGTTATCAAGATCGAATGCTCTTTTACATGACAAGATTCCAGACCAAGGTGAGAAAATATAATCAATCTCAATCATTTTATGCAATAAAAATAATACGATAAGTGAAAATATAGGATTCAAAAATTTAAGAAAATTACATGTATGTCAGCTTCCTATGTTTTGAAAGTTGCTGATGACCTGTTAAATTTAGTCAAAAGCACGAAAACTTGAAGTGCTATTAGTTAAGTGATCGTGTGACTTATTCATCTGTTTACTGACATTCATTTAGATTTGCTAAGTCTTATCCCTATTAAGAAATAGCAGCATTATGTTTGAACTGTATGCTGTCTCTGCAGGCCAGATATTAAGCGCACGATGAGGTCAATAAAGTCATTCCCCGATAACTCGTGAAGCGATGATGACCAGGCCAGATCCTTACACAAAACATTTTTTCAACTAAAAAAGGTTGTGACAAGGCAGTGGTCACGTGAAGATTTTAAATGGCAGTAGTGGATGAGAAGAAGAGGGAGATCGAGAAGGAACAATGTACACACGAGCAACAATAATGCGTCGAATAGACGAAGTCAAATGAAGCGGTTGACATCGCTGCGCTTCACGTTATCGTCTATAATGCAAAAAGTACTTCTCCGATCTGCATAAAGTTTTGATGTAGGTAGAAAATATGCTTAAGTAGGCCCGAGTCTACCCGAAGCTTGGTGACGATTGATATATTTTTGCAGATTTTAGACGAATTTGAAAACCTGGGGATAATCGAGTTTCCGCACTCATCAGATAGTGAATAACAATTTTGTGGATTAACATCTTTCAAACAACAATTATCGAACAAATATATAAATGTGGTAAAATGTCTCATGATCAAATTGAAAAATGACAATATGAAAAAAGCACTAAAAATTTTGCAAAATCTAGAGCTTTTTAAATATCATTTCCTCAAATTGTATCGTGGTAAAGTATCAAGTTTCAAAGTCTTTTGAAATTATTTTGAAGAATACTCGAGAGCTCAATATGCTGATGCTTAATCCACCTTTTATTCCTTACCTGATCATTCTTGTAATTGATGATTTATATCAAGAATAAGTAATTATGAAGTAAGCGCTGAATAGAATGGTGATTTAGGTTTGACCGATCTAGAAGCTAATCATATTAAGTATAGACATGTCAACTGCAGAATGACACGACCATTCGAGTTCATCGCTGAAACTCCAACAGCATAGTTACCGAAATGAGGTGAAGTGTGCCTATTTCAAATGCCAACAATCATATCCTGCAATTACATTATGCTTCCCCTTGGCAGGGAGTCTTCTGAGCATAGTATTCGCGAATTCTTTCAGTCATAGTTAAACTTGAGATCATTTTTTTCATTTCCTTCAGAAAATTATTTGTTATGTAATAACGTCTGTACATGCACATCTGTATCTCGCATGTTCAATTTCAATTTTACCAAATTTCTTGCTCTGTATTTTCCTTAAGACAGTAGGACATTATGCATTCTCTTGAAATAGTGTATGTGAGCTTAACTTAGGCTGTGCGCCATCTAGTGAAGCCATCTAGATAAATGTGTAAATGCGATTATAGCATCAATCGCTCGGTACCACAGTTTTGCTCCCGCAATTGGCGCAGTATGTTGCTGATGCGCCATGAGAGATAAGCTACCAACGGAACTCAACGAACTCCTCGATCCTCTCTCACTAATGAATATTTGGAGATTATAATTTGTTAGTGATATTTGTTCGACAAAATTTGATCAGATCTTGAAAAACTGCAGATAAACTCTTATAACTATAAGAGAGGTGCCGACATCAATCATTCAATCAACTTTCAATCATTCCTGACTTTTTTGTACAAACAACGTTCAGTAGCCCTTAATTTCTTATGGCACCGGATTTTACAATAAGTCCCCCCAAATAACAAGCTTCAGGATTTTCGCTTCCGGTAGCTTGCCGCGGAGTAAGCTTTAGGGAGGTATTCATTTGAGTGCGCTTGATCAATCTTTGCTTCACGCTGCTACGTCAGGACAATTGACACTTCTTCTCTGTTCTTCTTATCAACCACGAGCCAACATGAACATTAATTTCGAGGGAAAATAGAAATCCTTTTCACTTGAAGAGCATTATCAGCATAATTTCATCTTAAATAAACTCCAACATTTGAAGCAATGCAACTGATTGGCATCATCTTCGGGATGGACTGAGAGTTTCAGGAGCTTATCATCTTTATAAACCATCGACCAAATCAGATCAGAAATAACTTTTTAGCATGACAAAATTGAGTTTGATACGATGAAAAATCAGTTTCAAAGCATCGAACCACGCATGTTCTCTTTCTCCTGTGATTAAGCATCACCGGGATGGAACAGGCCGCGGGCACGGCCTTCCGATTAATTTTAATGGGCCTATGTTGACCATTAACTATGCATTCCTTCTAGAGGAAATCGTTTAGTTAATCAAAAGGAAAACAGCATTATAGGAGCATGTATAGTTAGTGTAACATATTTAAAGATGCCTACCTAAACGTGCTCTATCATAAATGTTGCGAACTGATTCTTAAATAGTAAAAAATACTAACTTTTGCATGTAATTACACATAGCTTATCTCAAATAAAATTGTCAGAATCCTATATTCTAGCCCACATGAATTTTTATAGCAGCAAATCAAAAATCAAGCTCCACCATTCTGCTAAGGTCCACATTGTTTCTATCGACTTTTAAAAGCGCAGGACGCCGAAGGGCGTCAACTTCTGCATAATTTTAGCGCCAGTAGAAATCGACCTCAAAAGAAAGGGGATCTTGATTTTTTTCTGTGCTGCTATAATGACTATGATCTGCTGCCGTTTGGTCAACTGTGTGAATTTTGTAAGAATTATGTATTCCTTAGCCTATCTATCCAATGATTATTTCATATCTCGATTAACTGGAAAAAATCTCGAGGAATCAAAATGAATGATTGGATTTCAATGCAAACACATGTACGAGTAATGATAGTAGCGCCTACTGTCTGCATGTGCTCTTGACAGTCGATGGTAGAACAGTGTCTGAAGTTAGCGGCATGCGATCAATTTTGATTGACATCGTACGTTGTCAACCCCTGCTGGCTTTGATTACTCCGGCCGGTTTCAGCCCTGATTCATTTATATTATTTATATTGATAGAATTTTCTAGCAATGCATTCCCAATTTAATGTGTATTTAACTAACTTTTGTAAAATGCCTTAAAAGTAGGTTTCGCTATAGATCGCAGATTTCCTTTGTTAAGACTGGCCACTTTGGCAATGTTTTCCACGGTTTTTATGCAAGTATTTGAGCATTCCGAAATCTTGCTCCGGTGCAGAGTTGTGGGTACAATTTCTGTGCATGGTTTATATTTTTTAAAACTTTATTTATCACTCTAAACTTGCGGAAAAGCCCTAAGCATGCTAGTATGTTTCAATGAAAACAGAATATTTTGGAAATCGTAAAAACAACCACAGGTTAAAATTTTGGTTAAGCATCGTTCTTGATAACAAATGTGCACATTCAGCATCTGCTTTTGGTTTCATCTTTTGTTAAAAAAAGAAGTTGCAGAGGCAGCAGGCCTATTATCATTTCAATGATTCTGATTTCTGTAGTAGCCTACTATAGAATTAGCTGATCACAAAGCTAATCATATCCATGATGTGGCCCACTACTAGAACCGTTTTTAACACCTTTGAGGTGGATGATTCGCATGCAACATGAAAAACTTGCAAGTCATGGCATACATGTATACATGTACATTTGAAAAATTTCTCTTCTTTGTCCATGACTCGGTCACCTACGAAATTTGTTTCATGACTAGCTAGCAGTTTTTCTACTTAAAGCACATGTTCATGTACATGTATGTTCTCTTCCAGAACTACATGTGCATATATTAGTTTTGCAATTTCCAATTCATACAAGCAGTGGCAGTAGCAACGCTCGCATCACCATGGCCTCCAGACAAAAAAAGTGCGAACTGAAGTATAGGGCGAACAGATCTCTCCAAATGTGCACCTATAGCACAATGCAACTAATATTTAAGACTCACAGTTTACGAGCAATCAAGAAGGTCAATCGTTTTGCAAGCTTCAGTTTTCAGCAAATACACTTTGTCATGTCTTAATTAATAGTTGTTTCCTGTAACGTAAGTGATGCAATTGCCATTCATATATTGATATCCACTCCACTTACTGTTACGTTTTTATTAATTCGCATGTTTTCCTGACTACAAGTTTTCAACTGCACAAACCAAGAAAAGCAACTGCACATTTGAGTTTAGAACTGCCGAAATTGTGTCCAGTTGCACGTTAAAAAACCCTATAGCTAAACAACAGTGCATGAGAGTGACCATGATCTACCATGGACGTTACTTAGAGAACGATCTGCCGCGATGATTGGTGTGGTACATTCGAATATACTGTACAGCAACAGTTTCTATTTCCTAAAACTGAGGATTCGCGTTGTTGTATTTCACTTGGAGAACGCATTAAGTGAATTACATGTGCTTGTATGTCGGCCATCCTTACTAGGTACTAGTCTCAAAAGGGTATTTCGGTCTATCTTTCAGTATTTGTACAATCTCATGGTTCCTATTTCATCAAAGTATAGAGCCCTAATGATTGTAATGATTGTTTAGGTGGAAGTTGCTTTGAAACCTTTGCATATATCAATTTAGGAGATAATAAGAGACAAAAAGTCTGATCAACTCAAAACATAAATTCATTATGCTGAAATCACATTTTTTTAACTTCATTTAAGTTAGATAAAACAAAATACAAAAAATATCATGCGAACAGCGATAACTAAAAATACAATCCCAAGTTGTATCAGTAAAGAAAAATGCCTAATATGGTCATTTTGCTTTCTATCTTTGACTAGGGATGATTTAAATAAACTAGAGCTATAATTGGAAATTTACAGCTCTAATCATCGTATCATGGTATTATACTGAGTGAGTGACAACTGATTTGTCAATAAAAAACATTAGCGCCCTTGATTCCCCGACCGCTTCCTATGGTAGGTTCTAATCATTGTACTTTACACACATGCTGAAGTGACAGCAAGCAAGGTTGGACCTGGGGTTTTGGGTCGACCTTGGGTAAGTGATGCAAAACTTGGGTTTTCTATTAATGCTGAATATATACAGATCAAGTTACAAAAATTAATGTTTTGATTTGAATCTTAGGAGAGGTACAGGATAAGAGCATAAAGTTCTGATATTTTATCAAATTTCCACTGGATTCACAGAATATTTCAAAAGTGAAATACTTGTGATTATTAGCTATTTCATTCTGGGCTTGACGATTACCGGGCATTGAAAGCTCATAGGCCTACATATTGTATCTACTGTAAGTTTACATGTCTTTTGCTGCATTTTTGCATATTGAATTTTTATATATTCCGCATATTTTACATCTTCGCAGTTATCTTCTCACCCTTAACTTTCTGTGATGGCAGACATTTATCCAAAAATTAAAATCATTCCGATTTCGCATTCTAAATATGTTTAACCATTCACTTACTGCGCACCTACAATATTTATCAAGCCTATTTATATTTCTGAATGATAAAATGAAAAACAATTGTTTTGCTATGAGCAATGTGTAACTCAATCATAACTAAATCAAAGATCTTCAATTAGTCAGTATATCAGTGGTTAAATTAAAAGAAAACTTTATGACGTAATACATGTACTTAGGCGACTAATTACATTATTGCAATAATACATCGTTTCCCACTAATACCTCACTTCTCATGGGCCCAATAGGAATTTTGGCCTATAGAAGAATCTTTATGTCAGCACAAAATACAAAGAATGCACTTCGTCTACTTGATTTCATTCATTTATTTAAACTTGGATTTTGGGTTTTGACCCCAAGTTTTTGCCCAACCTTGCAGCAAGCGGCGAGGGTGAGAGTTGTCATCTCAAAGTTCGAGAGATGAGATTTTCGTCTCTAAACTGCAGAGGAGGCTTACCGTTTGCTGAGTTTGAGTGTAGCCTACTTTTTAATAATTACTAATTCTTCAATTGTCTGCTTTATAATACGTTAGTGGAGGTTCCCAAATTTCGTGTGCCTGTGCAAAAAATGAAGCTTTATCGTGTAGTAAGCCTATGTTGATGTTGCTTATCTCAATTATAGATGCGGATATCCCCATGTTCGCCTCGAGGCTCATGCGACTGATCTTCACAAGACGATATTTCCTATCGAAAAGTCGCTACGTTTGGGAGGAGATTCTCATCGACAACCAAGTGCTGACAAAATAATGTTCAGTGTTAAAGGTATGTGGCCTCTGCCTTCTATAAGGAGACTTCCACTATCAGTGCCTCTCGATGTGCACTTGCGGACTGCTAAAATATTGTTGCAAACATTTTTCGATAAGAAGCTTTTAACCGTTGACATGGTCTCTTCACTGTATCATCTGTCAAAGTTCACCACTATTTTTTGAAGGCGGCCCAGAAATGTATTCCAATCAGTGGCGTGCGGTCCATATATGCGATGCATGCGGCGAATGCGTATGCAAATTTGAGTAATCTGATTATTCATTATGTTCAACACGTTTATTTCATCAAGTATCAGTTAGATGGCCTTCCAATTGTCAGTAGAGCGTATGACGACATCACAAATTTCCATCTTCATAAATGAATTACATAACTGGGTGAATATTTAGTGGAGGCATCGCCGCATCCAACCTCCCATTCATTATGCATTGACTCCTCATACAGCGGCGATGGAGCCAGGCGTCAGCGTACAGAGGCGGGAGCATTCGGTCGCTCAATCGCATGCTTGCAAATTAGGGAAGGAAAACTCTCGCTGTAGTTGTGTGCATGCCACTCAGTGCACACAATGTATGAAAGCCACACGCTTTTTGATCTGGCGGTAATCATGTTACTGTGAGCAATTTCCGCAAACTCTGTTTGACGAGTTTAAAGACAAGTAGGCTACGGCCATTTGTTTGATTTTCCTCGGTTGCGCAATGAGCTGATCGTTCTTTACAAAAGTAATGAATTTCGTACGTACAATATCCATGAACTGAATGTTTATTTCGAAAGACAAAATTTGGGTGCAACGCTGCCTGAGACAAACAAATTCACGAAAATGGCACTGACCTTTCCCAGTACCACGGCGTCCTGTGAACGATCATTTTCTGCACTAAAGCGGATCAATTCTTTCACTAGGACCAGTCAAGGTGAAGAGAGATTGTCAGCTCTCGCCGCTATCGCCATCGAGAAGGAGTTGTTGAATAAATTTCAGGACAACTCCTCCGTCTTCTACGACACTGTCATCAATGACTTTATCAAGAAGTCTCAAAGAATGGATCTTTAAATGATTTTTATTTTCGATTTTATACAGAATATATCTGAAATGTATAATACTAGTTGTTTTGTGAATTTTATATGTAGATGAATGTGTTGGAAACTATAATAAGTATTGGCTGGTGATAAGCTGATCATGTACATGTACATATAACTTATAACATGCAGCATGTACATAGATTATAAAGGCTAGGCATACATGTTATCATGCACTATGGTAGACTAAATATATCGCATGCCCACCGCTTGAGACCACCGCACGCCACTGATTCCAATATATTTATGGAAAACGTAGGAGCATAATCTTTTGCAGTACCCTACCTTCTCTCCTTTGTCTTTACAGATCCAAATTTTATTCAAACAAATATATCGAGGCAGACACCATCTTCCTATATTTATGTGTCGTGCCGTTGATATTTTGCTTTCATGTGAGATGATAGACATTATTGTAATTATTAATATTGAAAATTGTTATACATTTTTCAAAAACTTTTGATCAGAATTTTGATGAAGTTGTGAAAATATGTTCTCTACATGCGTTGAGTCATTTGTTAGACCAGACGAAAACCTTGCTAGACTGTCCACGACGACGGCGAAACTGCTATAAGTATTGCAGCTTGGGGTCCTTTAAAAGACTTTGGAACTGCTTTCTTAAACTTAAGGAAGTATTTCACTGAAGACTTAGAGGGCCAGACATTTTTATCCAAATTTGAGGAAAGTCCATGCATTCGACTTCTAATTTTTATTCTTTAGCGAGGCCATTCAGTCACTAGGAGGCTAAGATAGCCGAAGACAGCTTCTTGTAGTGATGAAAGGCCTCGCAAAAACAATGTAAATTGGAAGTCGACAACATCTCTCGCTTTCGGGCTTTCCTCAAATTAAGGAAGTATGTTTCTCTTACCTTTTCTATGAATGTTTACTTTTATCTAGTTATTTATTTCAGCGCATCGTAGAATTGGAACAACTGCATGCATGCTCTTATCTGATGTGAATGATTTTTTTTCCACTATCCATTTGTATATTGTGCATGAGTCCTAGCTGTTACTATGTTAATACATGAAAAGTTTCATTATTAATTGTTTTGTAAATATCATCGGCAGCAACTGCGGGAAGCGCACTGATCTCATGATGTTGTCATATTTAACACACAGCTTGCTTGGTCTAACAGTCCCATTCTAAGCAATTAATATTAAACTTCGCAGTTTATGTATGGTGCTTACTAAGCAAAACATGTATAGCCTACGCAGCGCCATACTAGGCAGTTATTATAAAACTTGGCAGTTTATCTATGGTGCTTACTAAACTACCTATTAAGCATAGCATATTTTTTTTACTCGGGTGACTTACTAAGTTTTAATCGCCTGACAAATGGGCTTCTACATACAGTCCGTTTCATAAAAAGTGGATCATCCTAAAATTTGACTAAATAAAACATAAGTATGATACAGAAAGCATTATTCATGTTATTTCATGTCCCTAATATATTTAAATGTCCTGATATAATCTGATAAGCTATGATACAGTAACGGTTCTTAAGAAGCTAATATTTTGTGGCCCTACCCTTATTGTCAATGACATTACCAATTCGTCTAGGCATTGATTCGATGATATCGTTGATTTTTGACTGATCTAACTTTCTCCACTCTCTTTTTAACAGTGACGTAAGTTGTGATACGCCATCTGTAGGTAGCAGTGAACGACGAACGTTACGTTTTAGAATACTCCATACATTTTCTATGAGATTCAGATCAGGAGAACGAGCTGGCCAAGATAATGTCCTAAGCCGTAATTGAGACTTGCATAAGTTGACTCTACTACTCCTGTGACACGTAGCATTATCATCCATAAATAACCAAGTCGATGGATCACCAAGTAGATCTGTCATTTGGCCAATGTTCATTCGTAAAGCATTCACATAGCGTTCAAAATTCATGGTTCCTTGCTGTATGTGAAGTAGTTCTAGCAAGGATGACACTTTGCCTTTTGTGAATGCGATCTCGTTATTGATCATTTGTGCTTTGTATTGTTTTCAACCGGTAAGAGATAGATTTCTAGCTGAAAGCAATCAGGAGTGCTGCCAACACCACCGCAACGAAGTCAGGAAGCTATGGAACATGAAGTTCAGTTAATCACATGTAGCAGTTACATTATTGTTGATGAATAATGGTGCTATACTGGCTCTGATTGACCGATTTTCTTTATTTTTGTTTTGCTTGATAGCTTTTGGCTTGTAGAACAACATATTACATAACAAAGGAAACAAATGTAATTTTATAAGAGTGAGGTATGATTTTGTGTAACATTGCTAAATGAAGATCAAACTATCTACTACTTTTTTATCTACAACAGGAAAACAACTCAATATTCATGCTTGAAATTTCCAACAATGATATTAGTAAGCACAACTGACATATCTTCCAAATTTCAGAGAAATTCGTTCAAGTTTGGCGGAGTTAGACAAAGTTGAAGTTAAGGCGATGTTTAAGGGTGATCCATTTTTTATGAAACAATCTGTATTACATGTCACTGATCTGATCTGTTCATGAAGACTTCAAAAACATGCCTATATGGGTATGCATATTTTAGGCCTGTAAAAGTGCAATGGAAAGCTTTCATATCTCTCAGTCACAGACAAAGTTCCTCCCATCTATTCATTCCAATGCTGTTTGCTGCCCACCCATCGATCAGCGCGTGTCAGCAGAAGCGAGTACACCAATCACGAGCGCTCCCATGACATCAACTCGCAGAGCCAATTAGACTGCTAAACCGCTCATTTCCCTCTGTCAAAGTTTGCTACAAAGTACAGTGAGTCAAATACCTCGAGATACGAAAAAACAGGTTCAAACCACTATAAAAGTTGACCTGGAAAGTTGTTCATTATGCTAATGTGAATACATATAAACACAATATTAGTAATTCCACTGCATTTTATGAATTTTGTTAACTGATGGAGCCTTGTAGACACCTTTATTAAATACAGCACGATAATGCTGATAGGCCTAAATTTACGCTTTTTTATTATTTGCCATATAACAAAACTTCAAATAAGAGTTGAAGAATCCCAAATAATCCAAAATAAGTATCATTTTCGTAATCTGCGACCTCAAATATGGTAATAACAGTCGTTTTTCCTCTGCTAACAGAAAAAAATTGAAAATGCACGAACAATGTTATTTATTATAGGCCACTCCTCTATACTGAGACAGACAGAGCAACTCTCCCTTAATTCAAAAACAGTCATGAGTATAATTATAAAAAGTGCCCTGACTGTGAAGTTGATCGTGACGAGACGTGGATTATACTCCATGTATAATAGAATGATGATCTAATGCGATTTAGTTTCGCTCTATTGAGTTAGCATTACTCCTTAAGTACATGTTCGAACATCCTTCATTTTTAACAATCAATAGCTACAGATAGGTGTACTGCACACGTATGTAAATATGTAATTGTATATAATATATATAATATAATATATATATATATATATATATAATATTAATAATTATATATTATTATTATATTATATATAATATAATATATAATAATAATATATATATAATATGTAAATATGTAAATTGCCGATAGTTAAATATATATGTATGAATTGATGATCTGATTATATCTCTTTACAGATCCGAAAAATACTTTTCCACAACAGAAAAAAGGTTCAATCTGTCGTTCACTTTTCAAAAATCACTAGAGGTAATTCAAGATAATTTCAATGATATTCAATTGCTCTGTTGTATGCCAATACATGTATACTGTATATATTTAAAAAATGATTGTCATTTAGAAATTTCCAGCGTTCTTAGAATATGATATATTACATGCTCAATATGCTCACAATTCATTCTTAAATTGTTTTCAGGTTGATTCGTGTATAGAAAACTGGGATTTATCGCTCTCCAGGACTCTAATAAGGCATCTGATACTCGTGGATAGCGCACTGTATTGAATAACATTAGTCTCCTCGCATCTTTTCTCATCATAACACACATACCGGATGCGTAAACCTTCGTTCATCCTAGCATAAAGCTTTAGATTTTCATTTTATTAACTTTAGTCTGTGGGAAATAGCTCTAAGAAAATGGATAAGAGTTAGAGCAATAAGGATATTTGATTTACAATACCTACTGAAATGATCTACACCTTCTCCATGTCTATTTCAGATATTTCCAAATCGATTTCAGATCTTTCCAGATGAATTTCAGAAATTTCTACATACATGTAGATGGATTTCAGATTTCTCCAATTGAATTTCAGATATCTACCAGAGACTCAACTTTGAAGATATCTGAAATTCAATCGGAGAAATCTGAAATCCATCTGGAAATGTCTGAAATTCATTTGGAAAGATTTGAAATCGATTTGGAAATATCTGAAATAGAAATGGAAAAGGTCTAGTGGTAGCCATTTGTCTGTCAATCCTTGTTAGATGACGTCGAGTTCCACTGAAGACGTTGGAAACCCATAACATAAAAATATCAAATCACTTAACCGGACAATGGTCAAAAGCTTTATTAGTAATATAATTGATAGGCAGGGCTGCCGTGGGGATGGATTTCCTATCCTCACCCCATCCCCTTGGAATTCGCGTGTGGATCCCCATATCCCCACACGAGTTGTTATCATTTTCCTACATATGGACAAAAGATATGCCTACGATTACGATGTTCTACATGTTGAAAATAAAATGTATGTACTTATTACCTTGGATAAGTATTCAAAACTTATTAATGAAAATAGGAATAAGGCTATATAGTACTACCTATAGTATTATAAAAGTTAATGAAGGGCCTTCAATGTCCCCAGTGTGATTGCATCTATTGGAATGTTCAGTATTTTGTGCATAGTTGAATTATTCCTATGTGATTATTCCTAGTGATTACTTGGTATTTCTTGGTTATCTAACTATCTTTGGCTTCAATAGGACATTGTTTCATTTCTAAACAAAAAAATAATTTGATAAATTTCAACCGTACATAGTATATCATGATCAGTATATCTGCTTATAAAAGATTACGCATTGGGCATCTACTTTCCATATGACAATTCAGAACATCATGAAACTTAAGACCAAAACTCTTACAATTGTTACTATAAAAACTTACTTACAACTTTTATTATAAATTGTCGAAGCAATAAACTAACATATTCTAATAAAGTTTCATGTACTGTAGGGAAGTCAGGAATCTCAGCTATTCGTTATCCCTAGTTTTCACGAGTCTTCGAAAGCTGCATGAGTGGCTGGTGGCTAGTTAATTCTAATTCAAGGTTCATTTGAAGTTAGCTGAGCGCTCGAGACACTATTTCTGGACGTTGACGACAGAATGTATGTAGTACAGTACGTACATTTACTTAAATTATTGAAGTAATTTTATCGACACAGTGATAAGCTCAGAATTCCCCATATGTGCGGATCCGCATAGGGAAAATATCAATCCCCATCCTATCCGCATAAGGATGGGGATCCCCATTTAATCCCCATTCCTACGGCAGCCCTGTTGATAGGTCTATTTAGTAATGATGGATGCTGACGTTTAAAATTAGTATACGTATTAGATCGACTTTCATGTTAAAATTTTGAAATTTGATTTGTTTGTGACGTGACTAACTGTTACTTTACTCTCCACTATTTTGCAGCTCTTGCATCAAGCTGGAATAATCGTGCAGTTCTACGCATGAAACAGTCAGACAGACTATTACTTTTGTAACCCCTTCTTGTTATGAATGGGTTGAGCGCCTGGAGGAGGGTCTAGATCGGGCAGCTGTCCGTCTGTGAAAGCCGGGCGAAGTTTTCCCGATGAATCGAAGTAAGCTCCATGCGTGACTACTCATTATTTCGCTTTCGCTTTATAATTCTTATTGTAACATTTTTCAGCCTCCATTATTTGGACAGCTTTTCGACAAATAATAAGGAGAATGAGAAAAAGGGAGGCTTGTTTCTTTAAGGAAAGCTCAGTAAGTTATTACATATTGTTAACTTTCGATACTTGCTCCATCTAAATCTTAAATCCTATAAAATTCCATATAAAGCTCTGAAACAGCTGCAATGACACTTCCATCTGGAGTAAAAAGTAATCTCGAAATGTTTAACGATAATTTGACCAAGTACCTACATGTAGGTCTGGTCTACATGTAGGTACTTTTCTATTCATTTCAGTCTACAGCAATTTTCTTGTTGATAAAATTGCTAAAATGTGTAACAGTTAACACCATTCGAAAGATAATGATCTAACGATTCAGAAAATGTGTTTGAAATTATGATAGCTTTATCTCATTTGTAAATAGATCAAGTTGAATGATAACAAAAAAGTTAAAGTTTGTCAAAATTTTCATGAAATTTGCTGTATTTTCAATAGCTCTTTCTCTTGTACCACTGCGCCAAAATTTATACAATTTGCATCATCTTTTGAAGCAAGCCATGGAGATTGATATTGTGAAACATTTTCCACCTCAATTTGTGCCAGGGATGCGGAGTCCGATCATTTTGACTCCGACTACGGGTGGCAAGTACATATAGTCGAGTATTTTTAATAAATCTGGTAACCTACATCATAGATCATTATAGGCTTACCTAAACCTATCCTTAGTGATAATTTCTGTATCAATTATCAATCATTTTTCGATGAAAGTTTATCAAATGTCGCTTTAAGTTGGAATTGGATGCATGCGACTCGGCTCTTCCCATCTTGTTGCTGTGTGCTTCACACGGTTTTTCTCCAGTCTCTACCAGGCAGGAAAATCCCTCATCCTTCTTCAAAAAATATGAGTACACTTTCTATTCTAATATGCGCTTTAGAGGAGCCATCACACACGATTAACGTGAGGGTAAGAGGTAATGTCCTAAAACAAACTAGTATTTCATTTCTGTCTCTGATGTGACCTTTGGTGCGCAGCTGTGAGTAGTAAGAAAACGGCGAACACTCGACCGGCGCGCCCCCCTCCTCTAGGTTGGCGTGGTGGAATGGTGAAACGGACTTTAGATTCGTGATCAGTGTAAAATTCCGCATCGGTATGGTGAATTTGAAGTCAATCGGCGAGAAAAAATGTTTCTTCAAAATTTTGGCAGAGTTAGAATTTGGGACGTTTTGGTGTGTAGCGCCCAAACGAAGCATCGGATTGGAAAACGGATTTCAGATTTGGAATCAGCGTGAAATTCTCTATCGGTATGGTGAATTTGAACGCAATCGGAGAGAAAAATTTCGCTGACTCCCCCCCCTCCCCCCCTCTGGACAGCTCGCTTCGATTTTGGCTTCTAGTGGACGGATTTAGTCGTGCCATAGCTCGTTTGAAAGCTAAGAGTGAGACAAATTCAGTGAAAGAATCGGCTTGTTCCTATCTGTCTTCGTTTAGATGTGAGACGCCATTTAAGATTTTGGGAGATTGTCGAAAAACGACAGAGTTAGAATTTGGGACGTTTTGGGCTGTAGCTTCAAAACGAAGCATCGGATTGGAAAACGGATTTCTGATTTGGAATCAGCGTGAAATTCTCTATCGGTATGGTGAATTTGAACGCAATCGGAGAGAAAAATTTTCGCTGACTCCCCCCCTCCCCTCTGGACAGCTCGCTTCGATTTTGGCTTCCAGTGGACGGATTTAGTCGTGCCATAGCTCGTTTGAAAGCTAAGAGTGAGACAAATTCAGTGAAAGAATCGGCTTGTTCCTATCTGTCTTCGTTTAGATGTGAGACGCCATTTAAGATTTTGGGACATTGGCGAAAAACGACAGAGTTAGAATTTGGGACGTTTTGGGCTGTAGCTTCAAAACGAAGCATCGGATTGGAAAACGGATTTCAGATTTGGAATCAGCGTGAAATTCTCTATCGGTATGGTGAATTTGAACGCAATCGGAGAGAAAAATTTCGCTGACTCCCCCCCTCCCCCCTCTGGACAGCTCGCTTCGATTTTGGCTTCTAGTGGACGGATTTAGTCGTGCCATAGCTCGTTTGAAAGCTAAGAGTGAGACAAATTCACTGAAAGAATCGGCTTGTTCCTATCTGTCTTCGTTTAGATGTGAGACGCCATTTAAGATTTTGGGACATTGGCGAAAAACGACAGAGTTAGAATTTGGGACGTTTTGGGCTGTAGCTTCAAAACGAAGCATCGGATTGGAAAACGGATTTCAGATTTGGAATCAGCGTGAAATTCTCTATCGGTATGGTGAATTTGAACGCAATCGGAGAGAAAAATTTCGCTGACTGCCCCCCCTCCCCCCCTCTGGACAGCTCGCTTCGATTTTGGCTTCTAGTGGACGGATTTAGTCGTGCCATAGCTCGTTTGAAAGCTAAGAGTGAGACAAATTCACTGAAAGAATCGGCTTGTTCCTATCTGTCTTCGTTTAGATGTGAGACGCCATTTAAGATTTTGGGAGATTGGCGAAAAACGACAGAGTTAGAATTTGGGACGTTTTGGGCTGTAGCTTCAAAACGAAGCATCGGATTGGAAAACGGATTTCAGATTTGGAATCAGCGTGAAATTCTCTATCGGTATGGTGAATTTGAACGCAATCGGAGAGAAAAATTTCGCTGACTCCCCCCCCTCCCCCCCTCTGGACAGCTCGCTTCGATTTTGGCTTCTAGTGGACGGATTTAGTCGTGCCATAGCTCGTTTGAAAGCTAAGAGTGAGACAAATTCACTGAAAGAATCGGCTTGTTCCTATCTGTCTTCGTTTAGATGTGAGACGCCATTTAAGATTTTGGGAGATTGGCGAAAAACGACAGAGTTAGAATTTGGGACGTTTTGGGCTGTAGCTTCAAAACGAAGCATCGGATTGGAAAACGGATTTCAGATTTGGAATCAGCGTGAAATTCTCTATCGGTATGGTGAATTTGAACGCAATCGGAGAGAAAAATTTCGCTGACTCCCCCCCCCCCTCTGGACAGCTCGCTTCGATTTTGGCTTCTAGTGGACGGATTTAGTCGTGCCATAGCTCGTTTGAAAGCTAAGAGTGAGACAAATTCACTGAAAGAATCGGCTTGTTCCTATCTGTCTTCGTTTAGATGTGAGACGCCATTTAAGATTTTGGGAGATTGGCGAAAAACGACAGAGTTAGAATTTGGGACGTTTTGGGCTGTAGCTTCAAAACGAAGCATCGGATTGGAAAACGGATTTCAGATTTGGAATCAGCGTGAAATTCTCTATCGGTATGGTGAATTTGAACGCAATCGGAGAGAAAAATTTCGCTGACTCCCCCCCCTCCCCCCCTCTGGACAGCTCGCTTCGATTTTGGCTTCTAGTGGACGGATTTAGTCGTGCCATAGCTCGTTTGAAAGCTAAGAGTGAGACAAATTCACTGAAAGAATCGGCTTGTTCCTATCTGTCTTCGTTTAGATGTGAGACGCCATTTAAGATTTTGGGAGATTGGCGAAAAACGACAGAGTTAGAATTTGGGACGTTTTGGGCTGTAGCTTCAAAACGAAGCATCGGATTGGAAAACGGATTTCAGATTTGGAATCAGCGTGAAATTCTCTATCGGTATGGTGAATTTGAACGCAATCGGAGAGAAAAATTTCGCTGACTCCCCCCCCTCCCCCCCCTCTGGACAGCTCGCTTCGATTTTGGCTTCTAGTGGACGGATTTAGTCGTGCCATAGCTCGTTTGAAAGCTAAGAGTGAGACAAATTCACTGAAAGAATCGGCTTGTTCCTATCTGTCTTCGTTTAGATGTGAGACGCCATTTAAGATTTTGGGACATTGGCGAAAAACGACAGAGTTAGAATTTGGGACGTTTTGGGCTGTAGCTTCAAAACGAAGCATCGGATTGGAAAACGGATTTCAGATTTGGAATCAGCGTGAAATTCTCTATCGGTATGGTGAATTTGAACGCAATCGGAGAGAAAAATTTCGCTGACTCCCCCCCTCCCCCCTCTGGACAGCTCGCTTCGATTTTGGCTTCTAGTGGACGGATTTAGTCGTGCCATAGCTCGTTTGAAAGCTAAGAGTGAGACAAATTCACTGAAAGAATCGGCTTGTTCCTATCTGTCTTCGTTTAGATGTGAGACGCCATTTAAGATTTTGGGAGATTGGCGAAAAACGACAGAGTTAGAATTTGGGACGTTTTGGGCTGTAGCTTCAAAACGAAGCATCGGATTGGAAAACGGATTTCAGATTTGGAATCAGCGTGAAATTCTCTATCGGTATGGTGAATTTGAACGCAATCGGAGAGAAAAATTTCGCTGACTGCCCCCCCCTCCCCCCCTCTGGACAGCTCGCTTCGATTTTGGCTTCTAGTGGACGGATTTAGTCGTGCCATAGCTCGTTTGAAAGCTAAGAGTGAGACAAATTCACTGAAAGAATCGGCTTGTTCCTATCTGTCTTCGTTTAGATGTGAGACGCCATTTAAGATTTTGGGACATTGGCGAAAAACGACAGAGTTAGAATTTGGGACGTTTTGGGCTGTAGCTTCAAAACGAAGCATCGGATTGGAAAACGGATTTCAGATTTGGAATCAGCGTGAAATTCTCTATCGGTATGGTGAATTTGAACGCAATCGGAGAGAAAAATTTCGCTGACTGCCCCCCCCTCCCCCCCTCTGGACAGCTCGCTTCGATTTTGGCTTCTAGTGGACGGATTTAGTCGTGCCATAGCTCGTTTGAAAGCTAAGAGTGAGACAAATTCACTGAAAGAATCGGCTTGTTCCTATCTGTCTTCGTTTAGATGTGAGACGCCATTTAAGATTTTGGGACATTGGCGAAAAACGACAGAGTTAGAATTTGGGACGTTTTGGGCTGTAGCTTCAAAACGAAGCATCGGATTGGAAAACGGATTTCAGATTTGGAATCAGCGTGAAATTCTCTATCGGTATGGTGAATTTGAACGCAATCGGAGAGAAAAATTTCGCTGACTCCCCCCCCTCCCCCCCTCTGGACAGCTCGCTTCGATTTTGGCTTCTAGTGGACGGATTTAGTCGTGCCATAGCTCGTTTGAAAGCTAAGAGTGAGACAAATTCAGTGAAAGAATCGGCTTGTTCCTATCTGTCTTCGTTTAGATGTGAGACGCCATTTAAGATTTTGGGACATTGTCGAAAAACGACAGAGTTAGAATTTGGGACGTTTTGGGCTGTAGCTTCAAAACGAAGCATCGGATTGGAAAACGGATTTCAGATTTGGAATCAGCGTGAAAATCTCTATCTGTATGGTGAATT
>CAJQUW010007306.1:0-19708 GCA_907163375.1 Prostheceraeus crozeri
AGCCGATTCTTTCAATGAACTTGTCTTACTCTTAGCTTTCAAACGAGCTATCGCACGACAAAATCCGTCCACTGGAAGCCAAAATCGAAGCAAGCTGTCCAGAGGGGGGGGGGAGTCAGCGAAATTTGAAGAAACACACTTTGGTAAAGGTTCACAGTCGAAATTCCACACTTTTGGAAAATTTTTAATTTTTCCAGACAAAGTCACTCTGACACTTAGGATTTTTCAGGTGAGCTTCCGACCTAAATCTTTGTACCGCTCTATCTTTGAACGGCTGCTCCGATTGACTCCGCAAACGAAAAATGCGGTCGACAAGTGTTTTCATTCCCTTTCCAATGCAAGTCGAACGAACAAAATCCGTCCACTAAACCAAAGTAGATCAAAAAGGGGGGGGGATCATGAAATTTCCAAGTTTTATGAAACAAACTTTGGTAAAGGTCCCAGGTCGAAATTCCAACACTTTGGAAAATTTTTAATTTTTTCCCATACAAAGTCACTCTGACACTTAGGATTTTTCAGGTGAGCTCCGACCTAAAATCTTGTAACCGCTCTAACTTTTGAACGGCTGCTCCGATTGACTCGCAACGAAAAATGCGGTCGAGCAGTGTTTCATCCTCTTTCCAATGCAAGTCGAACGAACAAAATCAGTCCACTAGAACCAAAGTTAGAACAAAGGGGGGGGGACTTCAGCGGAAAAATTTTTTATTCCTCCAGAATTGCTTTCTAAATTCACACATACAAGATGCAGAATTTTCACGCTGAATCCGTAATCACACTCTCCGTTTGTTTTTCACATTCCGACGCGACGCCGCCGTTTCGACCACTACTCCACCAAAACATTACCACAGTTTGTAAACCAAGGAACCAAACCCTAGGAACGGTTTTCGCCCACGTCAACCTAGGACGGGGTCGCCCAAGGTTCCACCAGGTGCGGGGGTCGGGACACAGACACCCGAGGGAACTCACACACTTGGCGGGGACCACAGGAGGGGGGGGGGGGACCGGCAGCAGAACCATCGACGGGGCACATCACGACACTGGCGGACCAGAGGGGGGGGGGAGTCAGCGATGGCGGCCATCTTGCGCTATCTGGTGTTCGCCGTTTTCTTACTACTCAGGACAGCCCAGGATTATATTCTCACAAATGGAACACGTGAAACTCGCATGTAGTCTATCAAAACAGCCAAATGCATGCACTTAAAATTATTTTCAGTAAGAATCGAGTCTTCACGAAAAGCAGCTGACTGAAAATATTGTGGGGAATTTAAGGTCCTCCAGGACTTAACAGTTAAAATTTCAATAGATATTTTGATAAATATTCATGGTTTTATGAAACATACTGTACTTAATCACGATTGTTTACAGCGAGGAATTTAAGCATAGCTCTTTTGAAATGAATGTGTGTATATTTCCTGAGAATGCTTCGCATAACATGTATACATGATGTGATGCAAGCTCAGGTTTGGTTTCATTTGAAGTAGACTGGTTGCTTTGTGTCATAACAGCGAACGGTAAAAGGCGAATATAAGAAACATCAAAATTTCAAAATAGCGAAGTATAAAATAGCGTACGATGCAATGCTCGTGTTGTGTAGATAATAGTCCGGCAGCCAGAGCGAGTTTCTGCAGGGAACGAGGCCGAAAGTGAGACTTTTACAGAATGATGTGTACCCTATGCCTACTACGAATCGACACGTCTGCCGAGTTCTAGTGAGTTCCTCTTCTTGTCAGACAGAATCAAAGAAAAACACATGTAAATCCAATGGGATGCAGATAGCAGTTTTTGACTAAAACGAATTTTTGTATGTTTTCTCTGATTAAACGAAAAGTACCAAGCCCACAGTCATAATTTTTGGCATGAAATGTCTTCAGGTCATTTTCTATGATGTGCATGTGCTATTATCATGCATCTGATCGGCAATGTATGTGAGAATTTGGTTGAATGTGGATTAAGTTGCTCAAAACGTGTGTTTGCCGACAGTAAGAGGCTCGCCAAATCTAAATATGATTAGCTTTATAGACAGGGGTGCATGAAAATGAAAGGAAATGACCTGAATACATTTCATGCCAAAAATTATGACTCTATGGGCTTGGTACTTTTCGTTTAATCAGAGAAAACATACAAAAATTCGTTTTAGTCAAAAACTGCAATCTGCGTCCCATTGGATTTACATGTGTTTTTCTTTGATCCTGTCTGACAAGAGGAGGAACTCACTAGAACTCGGCAGACGTGCCGATTCGTAGTAGGCATAGGGTGCACTTCATTCTGTGAAAGTCTCACTTTCGGCCTCGTTCCCTGCAGAAACTCGCTCTGGCTGCCGGACTATAAGTACATACTCGCATTAATATTTCATCTCAACATTTTAATAAGGCCATGTTTCTTTTAGTCTACATGCAGTTGTTGAATTTTTATACAAATGTGTTTCCTTTAAGGGAACAGTAATGCAGAAATTGTACCTTTCAATTAATCCTGCAGCAAAATGAAGTAGGATTGACATGGTCAATAACAAGGTTAAGTGAACAAAAAATCCAAAGTGAGTAAATGAGGAAGTTTGAAAAACACAATCTGATCAATAAACGATTTGCTATAAAAGCAAAGAAATAAAGACAATGTCGTCATACTATTAAATAGAAACATTCCGAGATAGAATTACGTTTACGGTAAACTACATGATGGCTGGGGTGCCATGTCTCATGAATTATTAAAGAATTAAGAGCGGAATGAGAAGAACCTACGTATGTAAACTGTACGTGTAAGCTGGCAGCAGACGACAAAAACCTATGTATCAGTAGAGATAGATGAAGAACAGCTATCTGCTAATGATTCCGGCAATTGTAAATTTTCAAGTCAAATACGTGTGCATAGCGGGCTCTATTAATTACTTGAACGAGCATAAGTTAAATTTCGGTACATTAATTTCTTGTTGGCAAGTCAGAATCGAGGCTCAACAATGTTAGAAAAAAGGATACTACAATTTTAAAGAGCAATAGGCCTATACCGAAGATAGCAAGGAAAAGTCATAAAAGTTACAACACGCAATCGGTGACTTTCTTCAAGAACTCCCATTCCGCATCTCAGAAGTCAAATACGGCCTTCGCATCTCTGAATGCGGTGCACAAGTTCCACTGAGATGGAGATATTGGACATCAATCATTCTATACAAACATGAGCAGCATATTAATCAAGGGCTTATCCTGTGGGGATACGCACAGGTTTTTCTGTGGGTATGGGGTGGGGATTCAAATATCAATCCCCACGGCAACCCTGCAAATTAGGCAGAGGAGGCTTACTGTGGACTTCTTTACTATCATGCAGTGATAGCACTTTGCTTGTCACTGAGGCTGAACAACTGATGAGAGCCTCTAATGGAAACTCGAATTGATGTGTCTTGCTTGCAGAAACTCAGAAAGAATAATGGCAAATATTTGGAATGGTTACTGCTACTACATACGTCTCCATACTCCATTTCTACGCTTTGTTTATAGCATCTTTGAGGGAATCAACAACGTTGATGTCCAATACTTGTCCAAACGTGATATGAATTGAAACTTTGCAGATACGTACAGGTGATCAAGATGTCGCTAACATGCACTCTGTAGTTCTTAAATGCAGCTTCCCTTACATAGCATTCTTGAATAGGATTTTTCATCTTTCTATTTGACAGAGCAAATACATGTTGTACCGACATTGACGGGGTACTGAAGAATATTTACAAAGAAGATAAAAACATACCCAATAATTAATTCCTCTCGCGCAGCGATGTTGCAGAATTCCTTATAGACAGAACTATTATAAAACAAGATTTCTCCTTTATCGTATTGTAAAAGAAAATGTAGGCCGATAATATTTTATTGATGCGCGACATGTTTCGCCCTATCTCATCTGGTACATACAAGGAAGTGTTATGCTCAAGATGGATACGAGGCAACAAAGGAAAAGGACCCCTCCATGGTCATATATGAATTCAAATGTTTCTGTGGATGCAGTTACGTGGGAAGGACCCAATTCCAAGCCTCAAAAAGACAACGGCAACATATTCCCGACTGGCTGAACAAAGGAAACCGTACGAGACCTCGATCAAACACGGAACCTGACAGTAGTATTACCAAACATCTTATGTCCTGCCCCCTTCTATAATCTGGGGCCCGAAGCAGATTTTCAATTTTAAGAAGGTGCTCCAACAAAGGGCCAGCTGTGTGTGTGGTGAAGCGCTGCTGATTGATAGGCGGCAAGCCAGCATTATGTCAGTTAAAAGGAGCCAATCATCGGTTGATGCTGCCCATGTAACCTCCATTCTACACACGTGACTCATTTAATGTTGTCCATAACTGACTTGCTTTAAACTCAACTCATTCATCTGTTCTTATGTCATATAAAAGCTGCTTATATTTACGATTTGTCACCCTAAGTATGTGCCAGATGAGATAGGGCGAAACATGTCGCGCATCAATAAAATATTATCGGCCTACATTTTCTTTTACAACAGAACTATTATTGATTTACTTTATTGGTGTGATATCTGTGCTTCATTTTATATTCTGCGCTACATTTTGTGAACAATAAATTTACATTGTGAACATTTGTTTAAGTGATACATTCTATGAATACATACGAATCGCTTACGCTATGACTACGCACGTGTTTTGTCTGAGCTAATCCAACACAATTTGGGTATTAAATTACGAGAGTTACAGCAATTGGAGCCACTGGAGAGAAAATTAATTTCTACAAGACCGTTTTTTCCTGAGTAACATCATGGCAAATTTTGAGTTTCGAGGAATTCGACGTTAAATAAAACCCGGTGGACTTTGACTTGTACATCGAACGGCCTAAAATTGTTTATTTGTCTCTCGGGAAACCGATGAATACAAGAAGGCCGCGACATTGTTTATCTTGTATTAAGCAACGAAGCTTAACAGGAATTGCCAGGGAACTTAGCAACTCCCCACGATTACCGTGTGAATTTGACTTACATTCAGTAGTTCGACAAATATGACTGATTACTTTAAACCAAGAGTCAAACGTCGTCGCATCAAGCGTTCACAAACTTTCACACAAAGCGTGTACAAGGAGCCGAAGGAACCGATCAATCGAGTAACATGAATTCACTGCGCCAGTTAGCATCGACCGTGCAGATTTTGGTATTTTTATGGATGAAGCTACGTGATCAATTTGTTTTGTGGGGTTTTTATAACAGCAAATAGAAATTTCCTTCGAAAAAATGCCCTAGAAACGAGCCCGGTTCTTAACTCTGTGGAAAAGCTTGACAGTATAGCAACTTCGATGGAGGGCGTGCAACATGAAGTGACGTAATAATGACAGCCAGCAGTAGTGGATACACCGAGTGAAAACAATCATATCCAAAGTTTCAGCCAGTGAGGACAACCTCCGATCCCGATCAAGCACGACCCGACCGCCAAACGGCAACATCCAGAGCGCAAAGTTCAACTTGAACCTGGTAAGTGCTACCGCTGTCTAGATGCCCACCATAAAGCTGATACGTGTAGTTATAAAGACGCCGTTTGCCGTTTCTGCAAGTCGGAAAGGTCATATTGAGAGAGCTTGTTTGAAGAAAATTAACGCATAGTCAGAATCAGAATAAATTAAACGGAAACAGTAGGCCTGAACCAAGTCCTGAGGCTTAGAATAAATGCTTGTTATTGAATGTACGTCGACTCTGTCGATAATCCTCTTTGTGGAGCAACGAATGTAACTCACTTGATAATGTCGATATACATAAATGTTTCTTCGAGGAAAGATAGTGATCCGTATTACATTAACGGGAAGATAAACGGGGGTGCCAATTACTTTTGAGATAGATTACAGGGTGCTGCAATTACCCTTATCAATAAGGGACGGCCATGGCAACGTTGTAGGAAGTTTCCACTTGAATAAGGGTGTCAGCTCCAATTTTATCTACATACATGGGTGATGAGTTTCCACTTATTCCCACTCTTGGCAGTTCCCACTGAAGTATGGGAAGTCGGAATTTATCGAATCAGGTCCTTGTGAAAATTCGACCTACAGTAGTAATCTCAGTTACGGAAAACGCGACCAAATTTACTTGGTAGAGATGTTAAACCCTTTTAAAACAAAGTAAAGGACTGGATTGGTCACAGTTCGTTCCTAAAAGCAAATGTTGTGCAAAAGTAGATAATTACGATCCGGTCACACATGGTTATGGGAAAATATCCCGATCGTCTTTGAAAAAGAAACTTTGAGATTATTGAAAGGTTTCTGAATGAAGCTACCTTGCTGTTGTGCGAGAGGGAACCAGTCCGAAATTCTGCAAACCTCGCTACAATACCCTAACGGAATTCGAGCTCAGGTTAGAAACGCGAGATTTAAAAACGCCTTGAAAATGTCGGGACGTTAGAGAATGGTTGAGTTCAGTGACTGGAGTACGCCAATTGTATACGGTTTTGAAATCTGATAACAGCATACGTATATGTGGAGACTACAAAATCGACATTGAAATCCTTGTCTCGAGGGTAGATCAGCAACCCTTTACCGAATACTCGTGATATTTTTGCAAGTCTTAATGGTTTGTAATTACTTTTCAAAATTGACCCTTAGTCAAGCTTTCAACCAAATTGGCTTAGACGCAGACACCTCAGGAATACGTGACCTACTATAACCACACCTTGGGGTCTATACCACAGTATACCTCGACTGTAGTTTATGGTATTGCAAGTTCACCCGCAATATTCCAGAGATGGCATTAGACATGGTACTACAAGGAATCCCGGCGTCATCTGTCGTGTAGACGACATATTAGTCGCATCACAGCAGATAGAGAAAAAACACATTCAATTACTTGATACAGGTTTTTAAGCGTTCTAAGTGATGCGAACTCTGAAAGTTAGGCAAGATAAATGCATTTTCCTAACAAAATCGAATTAACTTATCTTGGCCACGTAATTTCTTCAGAGGAATAAAACCAGATCCGTCAAGGGTAGCTGCAGTCTTAGATTGCTAGACACCCACAAAGATTGTGAAACGAAGTTAGAACATTTTTGTGTTTGCGGATTTGTGAATTATTTATTCAAGCTTCATTACCTTGGACCTGGTTGTTCCCAAATCCTACATCCATTGTACCGACTTACAAAAAAAGGTGTTAGTTTTTCCGAATGGAAATAACGGAATGTGAGGAGCATAGCATTTCTCTCAAACTGAAAACAATCATTACTTCTAATCAACTACTTACGGCAACTTCGACTCTGGACAAAAAGCAGATCAAAATTGGCATGATGCGATGCCAGTGGTTTACGGTTGTTGGCGCCGTTTTGAGTCAAATAGATTCCAATGGTACTGAACGTACCAGTTTGCTTTGCAAGCCGAAACCCCTAAGCAAGGCTGAAGCAAAATTACTCACAAGTTGGAAAAGAAAGTTTGTCAATTATTTTTGGCATAACTAACTCATTTTACGAATATCTTCTCTCGGTAATCATTTCATCATAGAGACTGACCATCAGCCGTTAGTTAAAATTTTTGGGAATAAGACAGGTATTCCTTCGATCGCTGCCAGTCGACTGCAGCGATGGCTTTAAAACTGTCAGCGTACAATTACACCAATGGTTTACAGGAAAGGAGAATTACACGCCAATGCAGATATGTTGTCTAGGTTTACCATTGCCAGTTACAAACAATCTAGAGACGGAAAGGTTGTAGAATACAGACATATGCGAGTTAATTCCTTACCGGTCCGAGCTTCTGAAGTAGCTAAAGCCACTAGAAATGATCCGATTTTGTCTTCGGTAGCAAACAGTTTACGTTCAATAGGTCATGGTCCGATGACATTACAGACAGGCTAACGACCTTATTACCAGAAGAGGCACCACGTACTACCATTGAACAAAGATGTCATATTGAGGGGGATGTAAGAGTGGTGGTACCGCGAATCTTTACGAGACCGAGTGTTAGATCAACTTCATGAACGCATCCAGGAAATATGTAGAATGAAGGGAATTGCGCGCAACCAACAGTGTGTGGTGGCCAATTTAGATTCTGATATAGACTATGTTGTAAGGAACTGCAATAATTGTCAGATGCAGCAACCAAATCCAGAGGCAGCTACAGTTCATCCTTTAGTTTAGGCCTCAGAATACCCTGGTACAGACTCCATATTGATTTTGCCCGGTCCATTTTACGATTGCTATTGGCTCATAGTAGTAGACGCTACGAGTAAATGGCCAGAGATAATTCCTTTGAAAGATGCTAATGCACGATAACTATCTGTGCTCTTTACAATCAGTGTTTGCAAGATTTGGTGTAACCCGTCCAGATATTTTCGGATAATGGGTTCTGTTTTCACATTCCAGGTGAATTCAAACACTAATTTTGTGCCCGGAACGGCATTAAGCAATTGTTTTCTGCTCCTTTTCACCCTAGATCTAAACGGAGAAGCCGAGCGTATGGTACGTACTTTTAAAACTATGATTAAGAAAGAAGCTCCGACTAAGGTAGATATTTTTAATGCTGTTTCAAATATGCTTTTATCGTACAGAAATACCCCCGCACGCTACTACAGGATCGACTCCAGCCGAAATCTTGTTTAAGATGCGTCCTCGTACAACCATGCACTTGATCCATCCTTCACCTGAGTGATAGAGCCCTTGCTAAGCAGTTACGTCAGAGTGATAGTACTAAGAAATGTCATGAGAATCGTATGTACCACATAGAGTGAGAGAGTCTATGTTAGAGATTATCGCGCTAATTTTCCAAATAAATGGGCATCTAGTACAGTTGTTAAATGCACAGGTCCTTTGTCATACCTCGTCCAGGTCGGTGAATCAGATATGGCGACGTCATGTGGGAACCAAATTCAGCAGCGGCAATGCGAATCGTTTGGTGAATAACAACCGTTGAACCGGAAGCCCAAGTTAAACGGAGCAGTTGAGGCACGATTTACCCCTCAACTTTGCAATTATCACTGCCTGATGTGGATCAAATTCAGAATGCAGATGCGAACCGTGTGGTGAATGATAACAATCTTGAGCCGGAAATACAGGTAGCGGAACAGTTGAGGCACGAATTACCCTCAAGTGTGGAGTCATCACCGTCAGACGAATCACCCACTCTCTCACCGGACAAGAGGGATGGTGGGACCGAGAATTCTCAGCAGTCCAGATATCCTACCCGTGCAAGACGAAATCCTGATTGGTTTGTGAAATCTTAAAAAGGGGGAAGTGATGTGATATCTGTGCTTCATTTTATATTCTGCGCTACATTTTGTGAACAATAAATTTACATTGTGAACATTTGTTTAAGTGATACATTCTATGAATACATACGAATCGCTTACGCTATGACTACGCACGTGTTTTGTCTGAGCTAATCCAACACAATTTGGGTATTAAATTACGAGAGTTACAGCAATTGGGAGAGCTCATTTCTTTTATTTATTGTATTTTTTTGTATTTAAGAAAACATGTATTACTTGATAGAGCCCAGCAACTTACATGTACAGAAATAACTATTTACAGAGAAGTTTCAGACAATGAACATGTGATGCTCATGTGACTAAATTTGCTTACTAGCGATTAGAATACGTAGTAGAGCGTTTAGAATTATGCAGTATTCTCGTCGAGCACTTTAAGAGAATGTTTTACCGCATTCATATCTTTACTTACCTAGAAACACACAGAAAATGTATACATGTACGCCAGGTGCGTAAATAGTTTCTGACCACCGAAAGGACAATCTGTCAATTGGAAATGCCGGTTTTGGAAACTAGTCACCGAGAGCCTTCAGAAAAAGTAACATCTGTCATATTTCTGTTAAAGCCACATTAATCTAGAATATTGTGGAAATTCACATGCTAATTTATGAAGGCCACATGTACATTCTTTGTAGCCATGAAAACACTTAACACCCAGTGAAAAAGCCGAAGTCGGCCAGACTTTGGCACCGAATTCCTGCCGACTTTGGCAGTGGGAAAGAGAGCGGAAGTCCAGCCAAAGTTGGCATGCCGACTTCCAGCCAAAAAAAATACCGCCAACATACTACTTGATTCTGTTTTATCAAGTAGTATGTTGACGGTTATCATTATTCAATCTCGGGATATAAAAACACCTTTTTTAACACGATCTAAATATTATTATTATAACGCCCCACAAATCAGCATACCTATCATCCGGTAATTCTGACAAGAAGCGGCGCTGTTTTTTCCTCGCACAGAGCCATATTCTTTGTCTTTTGATCCGCATAGGAAGAGGTAGCTGGATCAAGTGTCCCTCGTCGGCATCGTGTGAATTTTCCAGGGAATCCACATCTTCCACAATCCTGTAAAAAGTAATGACATAATGAAATATAACATATACCTACGGCACAGAAAATTGTGGTACCTATCAGATATAGAATTTGATGACTGGAGAAAAAACATAGATGTTTAAAAAAACCAAAGTTTCATCATGTCTTTCTCTGTATGGATTTGTGTACTACAATCTGTTATGCCAGCGTAGTGTAAACGCAACGAAAAATCTATCAATTGAAAATAGTTCGTAGCAGATAATTGAAGAAATGATGTTTTAACTGAATAAAAAAACATCATTTCTGTGTATAAAGCAATATTTATCAATATCATAGTAACAATCAGTTCATCAATTGACAAATATAACAAGTTAAATAAATCTACAAATACTTCTTGGGTCACCCGCCCATTAATCATAATAAAATTTATCAGTGCAGCTCTAGTTTTTAAATCGCGCAAATCATATTTTTATTCTATCGAATGCAAGTTGCTAAGATATTTACAGGATCTTTATCGCCTACTATTGCATAATTTCGAATGCAATAAATTTTTTTGACAACAAATAGAACTTATAAGATTGATTATATATTTCTCGTATTCTCTCTGAAGTTCACAACACAATATAAATGTTGATAACAATATAAATGATGCCTACCAGCATGCTTTAGCCAATCCTACTGATATGTCAATTACATGAAAAACGATCGTCAATAAACCACCAGACTTCAGGCCACATGGGAAAGGCTGTCATTTTTATCACGACAACATTTCAACTATGAAAAAATTGAAGAGAACTTAAAATTTTAATTATTCTAAAAATGATCAATTTGAAAATCTTGAATAGAGCTTGAAGTTTGAATTGATATTCCAATTAAATCAATAAAACAACAGGTCCATCCATACATATATTTTAAATTGCGACTTTATGTTCACAATACAAAGTAAATTAATTGATCATTCACAAACATTTGTTGTTTTAACAATTAATTATTAATAATTATAATGATTCCATAATTAATATGAGCTTTATAATGACAAAATAATAATTATAAAAAATATGTAAATAATTAAATTAATGTTATCATATAATGAGAATAATATGAAAAAATTAAATACGACCTTAGCTTATGATATTAGCCTACAACAATGATAAGTTCCAAAAAAAAATTCTTCATTTATGATTTCTTTCTCTTCTCTCCGGTGGCATGTATAATAGCTAACCTTTTCCATGCAGTAACTACATCAATGCCATGGAGGAGGCTGGATTTTGATAACGCTAAACGGAGGCCTATCATACAAAAAGATGTGATATTTGACTTAATCGACCCTATTAAGTCAATCAAGGAAAGGCAAATGAATCAATATTGATTATTAGTCCGGGATGCTACAGACACTTTCTTCCTAAATTCGCGCACAAAAAGGACTTTAATAGTATGGATTTGTTAGAAAATCTTTATCTGAATGAAACGCTGGGAATACAAAAATCACACAAAACAATTCTTAAGTGTTCACAACAACAGATAAACATGAACAGCCAGGTCGCAATTCGCTTAAAACAAAAAACTGTAGCGCAAGCTCATAGGCTTGCAGTCGCCATAACCAACGCATACAGCATCTCAAAAACCCCCAAATAGCATATAATATTCCCAACTAAATAAACCCAGCAAAACCCCCCCCCATACCCAAATCGCGTAAACCTGCACGCGGCACAAGCATTTTACAACAACGCTTATTCATCCTATAAATGTACAAACCCCGCATACTAACACCCCCGCCCTGCAAACCTATCTAACGCTAATACCCCCCCCAAACATGCAACCCCGTGTCCCACTCCGCACACCCCCCCCACCCCCCCCCCTGGAACCACGCCCACCCCCCCCCCCAACCATACCATTCCAACATCCCACCGCACACCCCCCGCCCCCAATAGGGGGCCTGCCCCACCCCCCCCCCCCCCCATAAACCACCCCCCCCAAACAACCCTACATACTACAACCCACCCCCCACCCCCTTTACCAACCAAAAATCCCACCACACCAATTTTCCAGTCTACACACTTACCCACACCCTCCCCCCCCCTCCCACCCCCTACCTCCACAATTAACCTTTTCCAATTCTAACCCAGCCCTTCTCACACCACCGACACCACCACCCCACCCCCCCCTCTTCCACGCCCCAAATAACCACCAAATCCTAATGGATGTGCAAAACCCCCAACCCCTAGGCCTAAATTATTCCTTCCGATTACAAAAACTATTTTATTTTTAATACCCTCCCTCCCGCTCGTACGTATCCCTTTTCCCCCTTTTTTTCTAATCCCCCCCCGCCGTATAAAAAAATTCCCCCGTAACCCACGTAGTCGGTCCCCCCCCTCTATCATCCCACGTACACTACGTACCGTACTCCTTTTTTTTTTCGGTAATTACAAAAAAATTTTCCTCCTTTTGGTGCAGAAAAGGAAAATAATATCAGAAAAAAAATGCCAACCAACATGAAATTTGAAACAATGGATTGTGTTCAGAAAACATCAACTTCGATATAAAAGTTGAAGTGAAGTCACATGAATTAGCATTTTTAAATGTCCTGAGATACTCTAGAAAATGAGTAAAAATACCAAAATTGAAATAAAAGCATGAAATATTTTACTCATTTTCTAGAGTATTTCAGACAATAAAGTGCGGAATCATGTGACTCACTAAACTTTTATATCGAAGTTGATGTTCTGAACACAATCATGTTTTCCAAATTTCATGGCATTCGAATTTCTTTTCTGCAAAAAAAAAGAAAATAGTACGAAAATATGCCAGGTATTTCACTAATCCATAGATATTTTCTTGAATTTTAAATTGGATTTCCCAATGGAATTCCTTTAACCTTAGCCCTTTAACGAAAGCGACTGGCTGTGACAACCATCGAATTTTGATATGTGTATTCAGACGTTTTCAAGATCTACAACATTGTATTATTGTTTCCGTTCTTCCAAAAATATATGCATGCAAATCTCTATGAAATTCTGCTCAATGCCTTACGTCACAAAAGATAAATTTCATGTGCATACTTTAAAAACTGCTTATATGTTTCTTATGATCTTGCTATCAATCATTTCATTCGCAACAGGTTTGAGCCACAGCGCTTCAGAGAATTTTCCGGCTTCAAATCTATCATTATTTAATTATTTTTTATTATTTTTTATTTTACTACCAAAAATTTGGGCAAAAATTTTTTTTTTTAAAAATGTTTTTATTTTAAAAAAAATCTTTTTAAAAAGAAAAAAAAAAAGAACTTTCAATATTTATAAAAAAAAAAAAAAAAAAAAATAAAGAATTAAAAAATACCGCAAAACAACAATTCCTCAATAAAAAAACAAATCAACAAAAAAAAAAATTCCAACATCAGTGGGTTTTAGGGAAGGAATTAACCACAGTGGCCGGTACGCTGGTTCTGGCGGGGGGCGTGGGGCAGGCGGGGGGGGGCTTGGGCGGTGCACAAAAAACCAACCCCCTAAGCCCCCCCCGCCCCCACACCCCAACCCCCCTGCACCCTTCCTCAGTACAACCAACAGCCACAGTAGACCCAATCCCTCTCGCCGAACCCCACGCCAACACCCGTCACTCCGCCGGCCCACACCACATACCCCCATCCAGACCCTGCAGTCCAGTAGCGCAGGCCGTGAGTACAGATTAAAGACCACAGACCAAGGAATAACACTCCATCGCAGAATCTCTACACATTGCCGCTGCTGACAATGTCTATACTTGATTAAGAAGTAACACAATGTTCAGTATCATTGTATTTACGTTTGTAACTTCTTAGCTTCTATTGGACAACAAATTTCTTTCCCCCCCCCCTTCTTTTTGAAAATGATTGATTTTGACATGTGGGCTTTATACTAAAACCACTGATAAGAAGACAAATGTCATGAAATTGAAAATTGATCAAAAAAATGAAAGAATAAGCGAAGTTCTCATAACCATTCATTTATTTTTTAATTAATGAACATTTTTAGAAAAACTGGAGTGAGTTGATGCTATCCAACTTGAATAATAATAAATGAAAAACTATCCGCGTTTATTGGCCACGGGCCTTTGCTCAAATTCAAGCATCAAGGAATGACAAATACAAAATTGCATCTTACCACAGAAAGACGCATGCCTCAATAGAGAGAGCAAAACGTGGTCAAGTACTTAGATAGTTATCCATTATTACGCTTAAGTAGACAGACCATCGTCTAAAGATGCTACTGGAAAGTGCTTCATTAACATTTTAAATTCTACTTTTTATCCAATGCGAGTGCGTATTGTTTGTCGCACCGCAATGAAATTGATTTCATAACTTTTTTTGAACGAGCTAGTTTTTAAAAAAATTTATAATAATTTATTGAAAGTATTTATTTGTCTATGTCTCACCGCACATTGTCTATCGCACATTGTCATCTTTTTTGCATAGCAAATTTGAATAACGAGTATATTTATCGTTTTATGATATTTAATTTCATTGGTTTTGGCTGCTAATCTGGTAAATGCAATAATAAAACCGAATGATTTATTTTATTAGTAGTATTATTGCTAGTTTCCCTTTCATCAAATCAGAAAGCCCCAACAATTTCGCACATGCATGATACAGAGAGGACAAACCGAAACTAGGATATACTACACCATGCGGCACACAGCTCTGCACGATTCGTATACGAATTTCAAACTTTTTGCGAGTCACAATGTGTGTCACACACCCAAAGCAGTATCACAATTGTCCGCGTGAATTGAACATGAAGCAAATATAGGGGGATAACAAATACAGGTGACAAGAATGGGATGCAGAGTTGGCAAGGCCAAACACACGGGAAATCTTGTGGCAACAGACACAAAATACAGATTGCACTCCACGCTCCGCAAAGAGGTCAAAGACAGCAACAGACATTACGTAAAATAATTGACTATTAGCCCTCCACAACGAAAACAAGGCAAGGAAAGAAATATAGTAGACAACTAAATTAAGGAGGGGATAAAAAAGAGACAAAAGTTAAACATGGATACAAGAGAAATAAAACTATGCAAACGGCAAACACAATAATACGGAAAATTATATATTGTATTTCGAATGCTCCACACCAAGAATCATAAATGATATAATTTACTCAGTTTTAAAGATAATATCAATGTCAATGACAGCTAGGAAAATAGAAATTTTCTCGAGATAGTACTTTAAACCAAAATTTAACAAATCCACCCTAAAAAGAAGCAACACTACCCATTTGCACCAAGCGAGAACGGAGTACATTTTTCAAAAGATCACAAAATCAAACATATCCAAGGGAAGCTATTAAATATCTCTATTAAAATTATCCAAATTTTCGTCGATAACTGACAACCTTCTGAAAGAGCAGTAGTCGAACATCTCGCCGATTTTATCAAATACGCAGAACATTCAGGAAATGATTTTTATTGATGTTGGATCAAGTACGGAAGCTTTCATGATTTTAAACAGTACATTGCACTATATATTTCCCATGTAAAATATTTTCTATTTTTTAATTGGCACTGTTCCGTCCAACACTTTGGTTTCGACAAATCGAATAAAATACAAAGTTCACAAAAGATTCAGACAGAATCCATGCTGAGAAATAAATATAAAGTTTTTGTTTTTTGAATATCCAGTACCCCGCACTCTATAACTTGCATCTTACACCCCAATCGCACAAATACAAATCCATCAATAAATATTTTTCCTTGAAAATTTGAAAAAAATCAATAAACTTCTCATTATTTGTCTTTTCAATTAAAATAAGGCTATTATGTTTTAATATTTACGAATAGGACTATTCGAAAGTTGTCAAGCATATAAGCAGACTCATTGACAGCTGGCCACAATAGATGAAAAGATGTTATCACATTTCATTTTATAGCATCTATAAAAATAATAATGCCGAGCAAGATGAGTCATATGCAGTTAGTGTTTGACAAGATGACAGGCCATGGATGCGGAACGTGGACCCATTGTTTCAAGCGAGGTCTTCTCTTTTATATAGCAAAATGAATGTCAGATGGGCATGTGAATGCCATCTTGCATAATAAAAAGAAAATATCACTTATCACCTGGGTAATACTGCTATATTGAAAACTATATTATTATTTTATATATAAAAATTAAAATTCCGTGAAATATAAACTTAATTTAAATACAGAGTTGATCTATTATATTATTATAGTTTCAAGCCAACCCCTACATGGTGCAGAAAAATAATTCTTCTCTTTAACTACTACTACTAGGCCTAAATGAAAAGAAATTAGACATCTCACCTGTAAGCTCGCATTGATGACATCATCGTTGGAACACAATTTGAGAATCATTATTGCATCGGAGTCTAGACTACGTGACCAAATGCCGATCATGAGATGATTTTCAAAGATCTTTTTATGTCAGCGAACAATGTCGGCATAAAGTCGCTAAATATGAGAGTGAATCAATGATAAAATCACAAAAATCGGTTTTGTTAAGAATGACAAAGGCAAGAAGAAGTTTAATCACGGCAACTGCCTATGTCTGCAAAACCGTTGAAAAAGATCCACAAGACATATGACTTCTTTCTGCGAATTGATTGTGAAGCTGACGAACAGCGGTAGCAGATTGAAGTTTCCTCTGAATTTCAAAAAAAAGAAGCAACAATGGTGACGAGGGCATCGTTTTTAAAAAAAAGATGGGTAGATACTATTCATTTTTTTGACGAGATAACCTGAAAGGCATAAAAAACATGTTTCACAGGACACGAATAATCGAAGACCTACCAATGCGCTACTGCGCAAGTAGAATATGAAATGACTTCCATGAACCTCCCAGCATATCCTTTCTCCGCTGTCATGTGATGATTGAGACACCGTCGAATTGAAGGTCCTCTAAAAATATCAGTAGCCCCCCAGCAGGCGGGACACGGAAATATTTTGTGCGCAAGCGATTCCTCCTTTTACTCCGCGCCAGCAACAAGTAACATGAACTGATAGTCCGCGAAAGCGATATCTTTCTCACCTGTCATTATGTCATGTGAATGAGGACGCACGAGCAAAAACAGACAAAGCCATACGCGCATCGATTGAAGGTCGCTAAATAGCCCGTGTGGGCGTATGGAAATAAATTTCGCGCACATTCTCCTTCAATAATGAAATGTGAGGTTTTGCGTCGGAAGACAAAACATAACAAGGATCAACTGGAGTGCGTTTCTTCTTATATTGAACTATTTGCAATTTACAATAAATGCAAAAAGGTGCAGAGACGCAAAATATTGATTTCATAATAGTAAATCATATCATGCGAAATAATTATGATTTCATGAATCAAATTTTTAAAGAAATTTATGGGAGAAATTTTTTGATGCATTTTTACGCAGGAATATGCAAAAAGATCAATTTGTTTTTCGAAGATGAACATTAGTAACTTTAACAAAAAAACTATATAGGAGGAAATAGAACAGCAAGAATGATTGAGGGAGAGGGGAGGACAAGAGAGGAGAAGATGAACGACTGAAGAGATATAAGGAGAGATAGAAACAAGAAGATAACAGAATAACGAAGTGAGGAAGACAAGAAAATGGAAGAGAAAGATAAGTGAGTAGAAAGAGGAAGAAAAAAGGAGAATGCCTGATGTGAGAGCAAGGAAAAGAAAGAAGAGAAGTAAGGGAGAGAACGAGGAAAAGAAAAGGAAATCAAAACAATGAAAGTTAAAAATTAGTCTTTACCAGAGTCATTCATGCAATTCCTCTGCAATAGAAAATAGTCCTTTATTAATCCATACTTTATACCTAAAGGACTTAATTTGTTCCTATACTTGCCTACTGATCTAAAAATGGACAAAAAACATATGAACTTGAAAATGAACAGGGCCTACTTTGATATCGATAGTAAAACGACCAACAATTTTAAAATAATGCAAAAAAAAAAAAAAAAAAAAAAAAAAAAAAAAAAAAAAAAAACAAAATTTAATTCAATACGCAAAAACAAATGTCAGGATTAGCTCTTCATTTTCCCCCAAATTATAAAATGTAATACTAACTACATCACGAATGGATACCCCGAAGTGCGGAGCACAGCGTCAATAGAACTGAGGTACTGTCAAAGACTTGAACAAGCTCTTCGTAAAAAGCTTCATCAGTATGAGCATTATTAGAACGAATAACATCCGAAAAAAGTCGAAGCACAAACACCACTTTTCCTTTATAAAAGATCCAGTCTCTTTCTTTTTTTTGTTTTCTTTTTGTTTCTCACTTTTCCAGCTTGCATAATGAAACCCCAAAAAATGCAATTTTTTGTTGATAACTCACTCCGACTTTGAGTTTTCCTTTTCTTCTGAGCTTTTGGCGCGCAGCCCAACATCTCCTAGGAAATACGGCGATTCCCTCACAAATGCGGGGCCATACTAGAAGTGCATTCAATATAGGCCTAACATGCTATTTTTTTACTTCGATAGCGATTATAACGAATTATAAGGAAACATTTGTCCTTGATAGCAAGTGAATTGAGAATAATCCTTTTCAAGAAATCTGGTCTTCGCTTGCCAAAACCACAACACTTGGATGTTTTATTGCTTCTCTTGCATAAGTGGGCGGAGTGACCCTTTCCCCTCCCACCCCTGACCCCTCCCTCACACAAGACTTTTGCCTTATTACTTTTCGAAATTCGAAAACGATTAAAACGACGAATAAAAAGAAACATATCGGGTAAAACACCAAAAATCAAAATCATAGTAATCCCAATCAAATTCACTAGAAAATATGAATATTCTAATTACATAAAAATGCAAGTGTCTACAAATTATTGTTAAGTAATGAATTAAAAAAGATATAACGCAAAAATAAAAATAGGCCTAATGACGGGGGTGCCTAACATAAAGCACTTTATAATGAAGTAGGCCCAACTGGTACCCGAAGAGGTGCAAAATGATGCATTTGTTAAAAATAGTACCGGAACTCCGGTAGGCTTAGGTGATATGCAAATAATTTATTCTGAAAGTTTAATCAATGCATCACATAATCGTAATTGAAAATTATTCCAATTGTGGTGAAAGAATGCATTACTTCTCCACCTTATTTGCATATATACAATGGAAACAATTCATAAGGAGGTAAAAAGATATAATACCAAACCAACGACAACACAGAAATAAGCAGAACTATTAATTGTGTTGCCAAACTCTGAGGGAAGTGGGACCAATTTCGGTTGCCAACTTATGCGCCAGCTTGGCATGCCAACTTTTGCCAACATAATAAAAATCTATACACTGATAAAGGTTCAATCAAACTGTCTAGATTCAACTGTGAGCATCATTTACTTTGTTTTATCATGATTTCTTTACTCAAAAGTACTAGATTTCGAAACTAAAAAAATATGCCGACTCATGCCAACCGGCGGAAGTCAGACCGACTTCTGGCCGACTTTGGCGATCACACTGGGCATGAATTGGTTTTTGTCG
>CAJQUW010007307.1:0-2500 GCA_907163375.1 Prostheceraeus crozeri
AAAGCGCAATCAACTCAGCATTTATGAAATCCTTGTGCATACAGCTTCGACTTTGTTTAATGAACTCGAGTAGAGACCCACATATCACATGTAAGATACGCAATTTTTACACTTTTGGAGAAATTTACACGGATTTGAAAGTCAAAAAGCCTAAAGTCAAAAGTCAAAAGCTGTTTACTTCCAAAAAACATTGGAAAACAATATTCCAAAATTACAATGTCAAGGTTGCGTTGAATGCATTCCAATACAGCGTGTGGTCAGTGCTGTAGAAAAAAATTAAGCAGATCAGGAAGGAGAGGAATCAATGAGTGAGCATTTATTGAGATTTCAGATTCTTTGTGGTGAATTCTTTCCCTTTCTTTTGTGACCAGCGATTACTCGTTGGCATTTTTTTTAGAAATCTTGCATGATTTTAAAATGCCTTGGAGTCAAGGCAATTATTTATTTTATTAACATTCAACTACGTGTTGCAGTAACATCACAATGGTGCAATTTTGTTGCCGCATATTTTGATACAGATGACATTTTACATAAAGTGATATAGAGTTTTCTCTACTTTGATTCATTGCAAAGTTCCCAAAGACGCTCTCAAAACGCAATCTGATTCTATAACTGCGCGTATTACAAAATCTAATATCTATTTTTTGTCCCTGTAAATTTAGTAATATCTTTACATCATTGAAATCGATATCAAAATTCAGATAAGATTTCAAGGTTTCCCTCAAACTGGCAAGTTCTAAAGTACGTCCAGACCAGAATGGCTCTCTTTTGCTGTAGACATCCATTTTTTTCCCTGTTATACTGACATATTCGGTCTTTTGTAATCCCGCAAGCATGCTTTTTTTATCAGAAACCGTCAGCTGTTCATACCCATAGCTTTGGAACAAGTTTAGTTTTTTGTAAGCAACCTGTTTATTCCAAACACCATGTGTATCAACACTCATTTCCATTTGATATCATATTGAGATATAAAGCATTTATACCTGTTTAATTAAGCTATTTCCATCATTTGTAATTAATCTTATCCAAAGACAATTGCAGCTTTATAGAAATGAATATCCATAGGACGTAACTTCCAAATCACAAATTCACCGATTAAGCAATAATTTGTGTAGTCCGTACTTTATCCGTGATAGTATCTTTATAAAACAGACAATTGAATCCGAACTCTTTAAGGTTATGGAAAAAAACAAAATTGTGGCCAGTATTTCATTTCTAGACACTGCAAACATTTTCAAAGGTATTTTTCAAAATTTCACAAGAAAACTTGTCCAAATTCATTTAAGTTGTTTAGTCCCCGTGAGATAACCTTGCTTGTTTACCTGTTAGCCATCAATTGTTCAAAATAATATTTATCATTTTTCGATTATCTCACAATCCTACATACTAATATTTATCACACCACTTCAATGGATATCTGCTTACTATTGTTACTGAGTAAGTAGGGTTGTCAGCCGATGCTTCACGTGTCATTTTTCTATGAAAGTCGTTCATATATCTCCCATTTCAAATTTGACGGCCTTAATTGCATAATTCGATTCAATTGATTTCGGAAAAGTGTTCAGAGCTGATACAGTGGATGAAAAGTGTGAAATTTTCTATGAAATATTTTATGCTGCGTTGACTATTATTCCACGTCGAGAAGTCGTAATGCATGAGCGAGATAAGCCTTGGCTTACTCCCCTGCTCAAGATGATGATAAATGATCGATGGGTGCTTACCCCGAAACAAAGATTGTGCCGCGATATAATCTTCCTCAAGGAAAAGATCAGCAGAGAAATCATGAAAGCCAAGCATTTCGTTAGGAGCAATAAGCGTTCTAAGCAAACGAAAACAACATCTGGGATATAGTGAATGACTTGCAAGGGAAGAACAAAAATTCGGACAAGACTGCATTGGATGTTAAGGACATCAGTGAACTATCCAAGACTTTCTTTCAGAACTTCAATAGTTGCTCTGACGACGTTCTGCGTCCTCTTGATGACGTACCATGGTCAATTGAAGTCAGTCCCGAATGCGGTGTGGAAGCTGCTCAAACGTTTTGAAATTCAAACAAGCAACTGGACCGGATGAAGTGCCAGCTAGGTTATCTGAAGGAGGCCGCTGATATATTATGTGATCCATTGACAGACATTTTTAATTGCTCCATTTCAACCGGAATCTTCCCCATACTATGGAAAAAACGCCAACATTAGACCTGTCCCGAAGAAGAGAAATCCGACTTTACGTGATTATCGCCAAATATCATTAACATCTATCTTGACAAAGCTTTTTGAACGTGCTATTCTTATACACATGAAAAGAAGCATTTGTGACTCATATTGGTTATGGCCAGCACGCATTTCGACTCTTGGATCAACTACCACTGCCCTTATATCGATACATGACGCAATCACCTCTTATATGGAAAAAAAAAGAGACATTAGCAGTGAGAGTTACTTGCTTAGACATTGAAAAGGCTTTCGACAAGGTCCTTCACAATCGCTTGCTGAACAATCTG
>CAJQUW010007307.1:7500-13149 GCA_907163375.1 Prostheceraeus crozeri
ATATTATGATTGTGACTTCACATGATACTAAATGCATATTTTACAGATATTGCAAAGTAATTGATTTGTAATTATTTTTGAAAATAAGTATTTAGGTCTAATTGACCAGTAGTAAAAAGGGCTCAGACAAGATTTTGTACTATAGTCCATCTAGCACATTATTCACACAAGATTACTTGATTACCTATGAAGAAAACAAGATGACCAACAACACAAATTATGATTAACATAAATCAATTATCTTTTTAAAGCACTTGTTAATAAAGAAGCATGCAGGCATTCATATGAGGTACACAGCGAATGCGTAGTTGCAAAATACACTTCACACATCAGACAGGCCTCACACAAACAAAAATATTGGTACATGTGCCCATTATTTATGCTGCCGAAATATATGAAGTGGCAGTAGATTCAATGTTTTACGGTATAGCGTCAAAAAAGCCGCTGGGCTGACCTGCTTGACATTACTCGGGATCGGATCGCTGATGCATGTTTTCTACTACGATCGTCTGGAGCACCAAGTGATCTCATGCCAAGATTCAGAGGCAACAAGGGAACCGGGTAATATTTTTCACCTCATTACCTTGTGTGAACTCGTGTCTCCGGTGAGATGTCAGATATGCTATCAAGCATGAAGAAAATAATCACTATGCTTGCATAACAAAATTGAAGGGCCGTCCCACTTAACTTTCGTTTTCTTCGTGGAGCAGTGCGAAACTTTAACGAAACTTAGTAATAATCATGAGCACGATCAAGGAGAAGACAGAAGTCGTTGTCTTGAAGGTAGCAATGCTTTCCTTATTAATATTTTCTCTTAAAATAGAATTGGACTATTTTGAGAGATGTTTGGAATTTTGAGACCACAATCAATAATATTTTACTAATAAAATTAAATAAATCAAACTTAAGAACTTCCTTAAGATAAATTAACATAGAATTCTCAATTCATAACTATCTATCAGATATACAACAAAAACATACGAAATATGTGAGCAGTTATTCAAAAAACATGATAAGTGTAAATACTTTTAGAACCGCTATCAGATAATAAATGAATAATATTGGCCTTTGAATTTGAGACTTAGAGATATATTGAGAGGTAAATTATGTTGTGGCTCAGGTTGGTCGTTGAAAAATGACACAGTGTGCTGAAATAAATATAATGAAAACAAAGTAAATGAGCAGTAGCTTTAAATGAAAATACAGCACATGCTTTTTCTAGAAACTTCAAATGCACGGTAAGAACTTCGAAAGGCCGATAAACTGTCAATTTGTGCCAGATTTTGAATAAAGGAAACTACAATGGTATTAATTGTGATTGTAATAACTTTTTATCTCTCGCTTATGGAGGGAAAATAATTGGCTGCAAACTTTTTCAGCACATCGTCTCAGAAAGTGACCATCCTCTGCATCATCTGTGTTTACTTTTGTTGCCATATTCAAGACAGTTCCGACTTCCATCTATCACTTCAGCGCTCCGCAGCAAAGGCTTCATCATATCGATGTCTCAGCTATCCAACAGTGGTTTCACTTTAATTTAAATGTAACTTTCAGAATGCATCTTGTCAAGAATTATTTTTTTCATTTCATTTGTGACATCTATATTTGTGTTGTTCGCTCCACATTTCCATTACTGGGGTGCTTACTTCAAAATATACGTCTTTAATATTATTGTTACAGTTCTTAATCTCGGGCGATAAAATAAAGTCTAATAGGCCTAATAACTTACTGAAATTAGTAGCAGTTGACTCTACTGAAAGAATTGCAATATGTGCATTGACTCTATAAAAGTTACCAATTCGTTCACCAATACTGCGTTTGTGTATTCAATGAGCTGTGTGTACTGTCAATATTACATGATCACTGTGTTTGATAAGGCAATTCAATTGGCGGCATTGATAAGCTAGGATGGCCGAGCGGTTAAGGCGTTGGACTTAAGTTCCAATGGACAAGAGTCCTCGTGGGTTCGAATCCCACTCCTAGCACTGCTTTTATTGTTTTAAAAGAATCAATACTTAATAAACTCAGTGGTAACATCACAGTTATCGAATCGAAATAATGCAGGCTACCATAGACCTTCAAATACATGTAGCACTATTTTGAAGTATTATTGAATAGCATATTTTAGTTTAAGTAGTAATTTTTGATTGATTTTATTTGCAAGTTTTTCAGTAAGCCTGATTAACAAGAATTTGTGGTAATGATTCATCAGTTCTAAGTGAAAATACATTTTCTCTGAATACTCAAAATCGATCAGCTAGAACTTCGAAGAACGATTCACTGTCAATTAGTGCCAGATTTTGACTCAAGGAAGCTATCGTTCTTAATCTTGACCGATCAATAAAGTCTAATAGGCCTAATGACACTGAAATTAGTAGCAGATAAATTCAATGAAAGAATTGCTATTTGTGTATTGACGCATACAAAAGTTGCCAATTCTTTCACCAATACTGTGTCTGTGTATTCAATGAACTGAGTGTATTGTCAATATTTCATGATCACTGTGTTTGATAGGGCAATTCAATCGGCGGCATTGATCAGCTAGGATGGCCGAGCGGTTAAGGCGTTGGACTTAAGTTCCAATGGACAAGAGTCCTCGTGGGTTCGAATCCCACTCCTAGCACTGCTTTTATTGTTTTAGAAGAATCAATACCTAATAGATTAATACCATAGACCTTCAAATACATGTAGCACTATTTTTGAAGTATTATTGAATAGCATATTTTAGTGTAAGTGGTAATTTTTGATTCATTACTTATTGATTTTCAGTAAGCCTGATTAACAAGAATTTGTGGTAATGATTCATCAGTTCTAAGTGAAAATACATTTTCTCTGAAAACTTGCAAGTAATGAATGAAAGCTCTGAAAACCGGGCAACTAGAACTTCAAAAGACAGTCAATTAGTGCCAGATTTTGACTCAAGGAAGCTACGTTCTTAATTTTGACCGATCAATAATAGTGAAGGCTGATTTGTTACAAAGATCACGTTTAGCTTTTTTATGTCTGTTAAAATTGATTTAGCAACGGATTCTGAGTCAAATGTGATACTGAATAAGAAAAAATGGGGTTGCATTCTTTTATTGGTAAACTTAGTACATTGGCGGCCGATTCAAATTCAAAACAAATTATAAAAAGCAATACAACTCATAAAACAATGCTCTACGAGCTTAAGTATGTATCACGCACAAATAGGAAGTCAGGTATGAGGAATCGATTGGTGACATCTGATTTGACCTTGGGTCACGGCGTCAAGGTCAAACAGACAATGATTTTCAAATTTAAAAAGTAATAATACAAGAAAAGCCATATAACTTTAGAAATAATGCTGTGAGAGCTTGGGTATGTATTATCCACAAATAGGAAGTCGCATGCGGGGAGTGAAAATGGTACCAACAAATTTGACCTTGAGCCACGGGGTCAAGGTCAATCGATTGTTACCATCTAACTTGATCTTAGGTTAAAGGGTCAAAGGTCAATCAGACATTGATTTCAAATTTAAAAGAAATCAAAAATGTGATGTAACTTTGGTCTGAAATGGTATGAAAATTGATTTGCTTCTAGCTGTTCATATTTAGCAACTTTTTGTACCAGCAACTATCTCATGTCAAGGTCAGTATCGTTTGCTTTGGCTTCAATCTCTCATTAGCAGAAGACAAGCTAAAATTGACTGCACTTGACTCATTTTGTTAATGATGTTTTTCATAATGTGTGTATTGAGTGTCATTGAGTGCTTTGCGTTCTATAAAAATTCAACATCGGCACGTTCTGTGATGTTTATTTTTCAATAAAGATTTTAAAATATGTTTTTGAACTTGAGATGAACTTTATGTACATCATATACAGGGTGACAAATTTGACAAAACAATACAGTGTCTTTGAACAAACAATCAAGGTCCATTGTTTTTTTTCAAGCAACAAAAATTACCCTGTGTAAAAGTTAAATCATTCCAGTATATGATATATTGTGATGAAATGTTCACATTCTTATTAAATATGATAATGATAAGTGTACATTGATGTAGGTCGATAATTAAAAAATGAAAAAATCTCATTGTAAAATTTGGGTGTCTTGTTAAAAATACAGAGAATATAATAGAATAATGCTTTACTTCAAATATGGATAATAATGTGAGCATTTCAGGAATGCAGTTTGAGCACACGATCACGAAGAGGCCGATACTATTCTTGATCCTACATGCTCATACTGGCGACAAAGATGCAGAAGTTAGCATTGATTCACCCGTCACAGATATCTTCCTTCAGCTCATTCACAAATATCACGAGCTGCCACCAGATACGCAGTTTATTGCTGACAAAGGAAAGTGTAGGAGAAGCTTTGTAGTCAAACCTGTTCATGACAAACTCGTAGAGAAAAGTGCATCTGCAATACTCGGGTTCCATGCTTTCACGGGAAGTCACGTATCCGGTAGGTTTGCTGGTAGGTTTCATTGTAGTTTCAATAGTCTGGGAGCACTGACACTTTCTTCATAAATTCGCGCACAAAAAGGGCTTAATAGCATGGATTTGTAGATCTTGAAACGCTGAATACAAAAATCAAATTCTTAAGTGTCACAGCCAGTCGCTTTCGGTTATAAGTAAGGTTACAGGATTCCCATTGGAAAAATTGAAGAAATATCTATGGATTGTGAAACTCTTGGCAATTTTTGTACATTTTCTTTTGCAGAAAAGAAACTATTTATCAGAATGCCATGAAATTTGAAGCATGATTGAGTTCAGAGCATCAAGTTCGATGTGAAAGTTGAAGTGAGTCACATGATTCAGTAATTGATGTCTGAAAGCCTCTACAAAATTAGTAAAATCGCCAAAATTAAGTCAAAACATGAAATTTACTCGTTTTGTGGAGGTCAACATGGCAGAGGATTAACAAGATTCGTGACCCATTTTCCTGAAGTCGACAAACTCAGGTAAGAATATTTTCCCTTGTTATTGTTTACTCTATCGTACAGTGCACTTATGCAGAAAATCAAGGTCTAGTTGACCTTGACCCCGTGGCTCATAGTCAAATTTGTTGGTACCATTTTCACTCCCCGCATGCGACTTCCTATTTGTGAATAATAGATGCCCAAGCTCTCATAGCATTATTTCTAAAGTTATATTGCTTTTCGTTTGAATTATTCACTTTTTTAAATTTGAAAAATACATTGTCTGTTTTGAACCTTAGACACCGCCGTGACCCAAGGTCAAATCAGATGTCACCAATCGATTCCTCATACCTGACTTCCTATTTGTGCGTGATACATACTTAAGCTCGTAGAGCATTGTTTTATGAGTTGTATTGCTTTTTATAATTTGTTTTGAATTTGAATCGGCCGCCAATGTACTAAGTTTACCGATAAAAGAATGCAATCCCATTTTTTCTTATTCAGTATCACATTTTGCCTCAGAATCCGTTGCTAAATCAATTTTAACAAATAAAGAAAAGCGAAATTACAAATCAGCCTCTACTATAAAGTCTATAAGTTTAATGACTTTTCAATTTAGTAGCAGTTCAATCTACTGAAAGAATTGCTATCTGTGTATTTAAGCACATAAAAAGTTGCCAATTCGTTTCAGCACATGACGCAGTTGCGTATTGAATAAACGGAGTGCATTATCAATATTTCATTATCACACTAGCCGTTCGTCACA
>CAJQUW010007309.1:0-47171 GCA_907163375.1 Prostheceraeus crozeri
TTACAAACAGTTACACACACACCTTTATTTCTAACATATACAACTATTTGAAACTTTATTTATAACTTTTAAACTCTTTAAAATTTATTTTGATATAAAAACAGATAAAAATTAATTTATAACTTGTAAAATATTTAAAAAGTTATAATTTTATTTTTAATTTTAACTTGTAGACCTGTTTGAAACTTTATTTTATTTCTAACATATAAACAGATAGAACTATATTCTTAACTTGTAAACTGGTGAAACTTCATTCTATTTCTAACATATAAACAGATAGAACTTTATTCTTAACTTATAAACTTAAAGAGATAGAACTTTATTCGTAACTTGTAAACTGGTGAAACTTCATTCTATTTCTAACATACAAACAGATAAAACTTTATTCTTAACATACACACACTATTGAAACATTATGTTAAACTTGTAAACCTTCTTAAAACTTTATTTTTAACTTGTTAACGGTTGAAACTTTTGTTTTATTTCTAAACATTACAAAACAGATAGTAAACTTTTATTCTTAACTTGTAAACTGATGAAACTGTCATTTATATTTACTAAACATAAAAAAAATTAAACTGTTATAAACTCCTATTTTGAAAGCACATAAAACTATTAAAACTTTATTTCCAACGTTGTACACTAATTAAAACTTTATTTCAGCTTGTAAACCTGTTTCCTACAGATTATTCTTAACATACCATAGCACTATTGAAACATTAGTTTTTTAAACTTGTAAACTCCTCTTGATAACTTTATTTTTAAACGTAGTGTTAACGGTTGAAAACTTTGTTTTATTTCTTATCATAGAAACAGATAGAACTTTATTTCTAACCGTACACACAATTGAAACCTTTTTTTTTTTTTTTTTTTTTTATTCTTATTTTCATAACATACAAATCAGCTGAAACGTTATTTCTAATGCACATACTATTGGAACTTTTCCTTTCCACTTTTTCATTAACTTATAAGTCTTTTTGAAACTTTATTTTGACTTGTAAACTGATGAAACTTTATTTCTAACTTGTAAACTCTTGAAACTTTATTTTGATATACAAACAGCTAAAACTTAATTTCTAACTTGTAAACTCTTGAAACAGTTATAATTTTATTTTTAATTTACACTTAGTTCCTAACTTGTAAACTAGTAAATCTTGCGATCTTATTTTTAACAAACACTTACAGACACCTTTATTTTCTAACGCCATACCACTATTGAAACTTTATTTCTAACTTGTAAATCTTAAAACATTTCATATGGACGATGATGATAGATGAAATAGTGTCAAATAAAATTAAGATAGCTTACACTTCTGATACAGGGATTGCAATCGACTGCGATCCATGTGTAAAGAGCTTGTTAGACTACGGAAGAGAGAAGTGTGTTATGTTGCGTGTGGCGCGTGAGTGTCCTCCCATTTCATTCCATTCATCAATTCGTCTCATTGATAGAGACAGGTAGAACTCATGGTTCTCATAACGTATGCAATGGAAAGTTTTAGGCAACCTTCGAAAGTTGGCTAAATGTCGCCCTGGCGCGAATGCATACTACGTTGAGACAGAGGCAATCACTTGCAAACATGACGCAGAGAGGTTTAACAAGATGACCATTGCCGAATGTCCCTTGCGGTATACATAGCTACGGGTTTCACCGCCGCCCTTTACAGGAACGCCCGTCGAAAGGAAGTATTACACCGAACTTCATTTGCAACGTTCAAGTTGACTGATAGCAGATTCAACTTAATGATAGTATTCGCCAGTCCGAAGACTGCCCAGGGCAAACCGCGAGGAGGTTCTATCATGTCTTGCCCCATGGTGGCCCTTAAGAGAGCCGATGGTTCGTTCTCGGGAGTAACGTCATCTTACACCCTACCAAATCTACTGAGAGAGTCTTTGACTCTCTCTTTGGTAGCACTGTCGACTTCCACACTAACTGGTACATGGCTAAAAAGTGGAATGTAGCGCCATTCCGTTGGATTGACAGCAGTTGCTGTCATCGGATTGCCAATCTGAGCAAGATTATTAAAAACTCTGTCTTGCTCCTCTAGCCTGACAAACTCCTCAAATAAATTTCGCGGCCTTAACTGCGGTCCGCGAGGAGAGCTGACTTGACTGTTCGGCGTCTGCATGATTGAAATGAAATGAGAGGCAGTGGTTTATATACCCCTCTAATGCGACGCAACGTTCAAGTTGACTGATAGCAGATTCAACTTAATGATAGTATTCGCCAGTCTAAAGACTGCCCAGGGCAAAGCGCATTGAAGGCTCTATCATGTCTTGCCCCATAGTGGCCGATTATACGGTAGTGTGTTAGTAGATTTCAATCATTGAAAAGGGAAGATGAGAATCATTTCATTTGTCTCATCAACGTTTATCATGGGAACAATCATTGAAGGGACATCTAATGAATTACATTTCACTCTACTCCATATCATAAAGACTAACCTTTGTCGAATGGCTGAAGTACTCTGACCTGGCGAGAGAAAGCGTCACGTTGAGTATGAAGTCGAACGCCCAACATGAGCAACGGCTCAGAGGTTTCGGTCTAACAAACGACGAACAACCCGTGCAACACAATCCCTCTACGGCAGTACCCGCCGTCCCGAAGGAACGCTCGAGCAAAGGAGGTATTACAGCGATGATGTGCTTTATGAGTAGAAGTGAATCTCTTGATAGCAAGAGACTATTCAACTAGATAGCAAGTCAAAAATAACCTGATAGCAGGACAAATGTATAGTCAGTAATTTACACTTAGTGAGGAATGATAGATTTGAGTGTAGTGAGTGGCACTCGATCCCGTCGACAGCCCGAAGGCCTTGTACTGATCACTAGGGAAGTGAGAGATCTTCCCCGATACCCGCTCTTTACAGCTGAAGACATCATTGTCACTGCCCCGAAGTGGTAACAGGAACGCCGAGTCAAAGGTAGTGAACAGTAGCTGGGATCTAACCCCTCAAAGCTGCCTTAGTCTTAGTTGAATTTGAAATCTGATAGCAGATTTGAACTTCGCATACTTGAAAACCTTGAGGAAACATCCCAAGTTGTTGCTTTGATCAGCTTGATAGCAAGCCGTAGAGAGCTTGATTCACCAGCGTTTTGCAATGGAGATGTTTAGAGGCCACCCATGACAAGATAGCTAAGACTCAACCGATTGGCGTTCAAAGTGCTACGTTGAGAGCTGTGTCAAATGCCCAACATGAGACATGAGTTGTCCCAGCGGTTACGGTCTTAAATATGACACATTCCCTTGCCACACTTATCACTACGGCATCGTCCGCCGTCCCGAAGGAACACCCTGTCAGTGGAATATTACAGCAAAACTCTCCGTGTCTTGCTCGCTTTCAGTGAAAAGCCGCTTATACCATGAGAAGACTGGCTCAGACATCATTAAAAATGCTTTCATTGACTTCAGCAGGGTCGAAAACCCCAGAAAACCTCCAAAACTAGTGAATTTAAAATTTTCAACTTTTTAGCACTACTTATGAAATTTTTATAAGTAGTCCATCACTTAGGGCAGGTCAATAGCGACCGAACCTTTTTTGAATCAAGTCAAACGGACTTGTAGAAGCAAAGTTACGAGCCTTTAAAGTTTTGGAGTCTTTTATGGCCTGGAGACGAAGGCCATCTCCTGGCGAACCTCTAAGTCTGACGCCTTAGCTGATATCAGCAATGAAATTTTCTAAGTCGGTTTCTTACAGAAACTTGGAATTTGGAATGTCCGAAGCTATCATCGGAGCTCAGAGAGACGACCTACCTCTGACAGTCGTTCTCCTCTAAATGACAAGTCTCCGTTGGTTCCCAGCTTATATAGTGTGTGGCGATCAGCTGATGACGTAATACCCATCATCCAAACACTAAAATCCCGTCTAACTCCGGTTCTAGTGCTCCGATTGAGCTGGAAATACACCATTTCCATGTAGAATTTGACGCTGAATCCGAATCTGGCCTCCGTTTTCCCATCCGATGCTTCGTTTTGGCTCTACAGTAGGCAGCCATCGCAAAAATTCTAACTCTGTCGTTTTTCCGAAAAATGTTGAAAATTTTTCTCGCCGATTGACTTGAAACTCTCCGATTGACATGAAACTCACCATATAGATAAAGAATCTGACGCTGATTCCAAATCTGAAATCCGTTTTCCAATCCGATGCTTCGTTTTGAAGCTAGAGCCCAAAACGTCCCAAATTCTAACTCTGTCGTTTTTCACCAATGTCCGAAAATCTTAAATGGCATCTCACATCTAAACGAAGACAGATAGGAACAAGCCGATTCTTTCAGTGAATTTGTCTCACTCTTAGCTTTCAAACGAGCTATCGCACGACAAAATCCGTCCACTGGAAGCTAAAATCGAAGCAAGCTGTCCAGAGGGGGGGGGGGGGGGGGGACGTCAGCGAAAAATTTTTTATCTCCGATTTCGCTGGAAACATCCTTCCTAACCCAAAATTTCACGTAGATTCCGAATCTGGCCTCCGTTTTCTCATCCGAGGCTTCGTTTGGGCGCTACACACCAAAACGTCCCAAATTCTAACTCTGTCGTTTTTTCGAAAAATGTTGAAAATTTTTTGTCTCCGATTGACTTGAAACTCACCATACAGATAAAGAATTTCACGCTGATTCCAAATCTGAAATCCGTTTTCCAATCCGATGCTTCGTTTTGAAGCTAGAGCCCAAAACGTCCCAAATTCTAACTCTGTCGTTTTTCACCAATGTCCCAAAATCTTAAATGGCGTCTCACATCTAAACGAAGACAGATAGGAACAAGCCGATTGTTTCACTGAATTTGTCTCACTCTTAGCTTTCAAACGAGCTATCGCACGACAAAATCCGTCCACTGGAAGCTAAAATCGAAGCAAGCTGTCCAGAGGGGGGGGGACGTCAGTGAAATTTCAAAATTTGATGAAAAATGTTTTGGTGACGGTCCCAGGTCGAAATTCCACACTTTGGAAAATTTTCAAAATTTTACCCATACAAAGTCACTCTGACACTTAGGATTTTTTCAGGTAAGCGAGCTCCGACCTAAAATCTTGTAACCGCTCTAACTTTTGAACGAAGACAGATAGGAACAAGCCGATTCTTTCAGTGAATTTGTCTCACTCTTAGCTTTCAAACGAGCTATCGCACGACAAAATCCGTCCACTGGAAGCTAAAATCGAAGCAAGCTGTCCAGAGGGGGGGGGGGGAGGACGGCAGCGAAAAATTTTTTATCTCCGATTTCGCTGGAAACATCCTTCCTAACCCAAAATTTCACGTAGATTCCGAATCTGGCCTCCGTTTTCTCATCCGAGGCTTCGTTTGGGCGCTACACACCAAAACGTCCCAAATTCTAACTCTGTCGTTTTTTCGAAAAATGTTGAAAATTTTTTGTCTCCGATTGACTTGAAACTCACCATACAGATAAAGAATTTCACGCTGATTCCAAATCTGAAATCCGTTTTCCAATCCGATGCTTCGTTTTGAAGCTAGAGCCCAAAACGTCCCAAATTCTAACTCTGTCGTTTTTCACCAATGTCCCAAAATCTTAAATGGCGTCTCACATCTAAACGAAGACAGATAGGAACAAGCCGATTGTTTCACTGAATTTGTCTCACTCTTAGCTTTCAAACGAGCTATCGCACGACAAAATCCGTCCACTGGAAGCCAAAATCGAAGCAAGCTGTCCAGAGGGGGGGGGGGGGGGGGGACGTCAGCGAAAAATTTTTTATCTCCGATTTCGCTGGAAACATCCTTCCTAACCCAAAATTTCACGTAGATTCCGAATCTGGCCTCCGTTTTCTCATCCGAGGCTTCGTTTGGGCCCTACACACCAAAACGTCCCACATTTTAACTCTACCAAAATTTTGAAGAAACAGTTTTTCTCGCCGATTGAGCTGGAAATCACATCACAGATGCAGAATTTTACGCTGAATCCGAATCTGGCAGCCATTTCACCATCCACGATAACCTAGACGGTCGCCCACGTCAGCCTAGACGGTCGCCCACGTCAACCTAGACGGTCGCCCACGTCAACCTAGACGGTCGCCCACGTCAACCTGGACGGTCGCCCAAGTCAACCAGGCGGTCCGACCAACTCACTCGAGTCTCACACTCTGTCGTTGCAGAGGGGGGGGGGGGGGGAGTCAGCGAACATGTTGTGAACCAACCTGGTCGGCACACCACGACAGACCTCTATCGTTCCAGAGGGGGGGGGGGGAGGGGGGGGGGGCGCGCTGTGTTTATTCTGGACCTTTTGTTACTACTATTATTCTTTTCAAAATACGGCGCTTGAAGATACCATGCAGGATTCCTCAAGATGTTTTACGTCTCTCACGCTGTAGTTTCTTTTCAATGGCGTCTTCTATCGACAAACTGATGGAGTGGCAATGGGTTTTTTGTTGAACTGTACATGAAACACAGAGATGCAGTTAAAAAGCATAATTGACCGGGAGTGTTATTTATAGCTTCGTTATGTCGACGATACACTCGTCCTTGTGAACGATCAATGTGACATTTCCAAATTGGTCGAGTGCTTCAATGATGCCTGCAGTCTGCATCTCACGCATGAGTTGGAGAAAGAATGATCCTTACCCTTTGTAAACGTGTTGGTCACTGGAAGAATGAATGGTTTACTGAAGACATCAATGTACAGAAAACCCACAACATCTGATTTTCAAATGAATTTCCACAGTTTAGTGCCCTTCGTACATAAAGTGAATGTCATACACAATCTGGCAACAAGAGCCCAGCGCATTTGCTCCTCGGATGCACTGTATGATAACGTTCGGACATCAAATCAAGACTCATGGCCAATGGTCATCCTGTGGAACTAATCCAGAGGTATTTGTTTGTGGAACAGCGAATAAGTGACCCGCCGACCTTTGGTCCGGAAAAGAAGTGTGTTTTTCATTGGCGACAAAGCAGCCTCATTCTAGAGACTAAAGATACAAGACATTTTAAAAGTCTACATGTCAGTGAGACCAATAATAGTTTTCAGCACGCAAAGAATTCTGCTACCTGCTCTGAAAGAAAAACTCCCATCTCCTTCTCAAGTCATCTACCAATTCAAGTGTGTGTGGAAGCACGTATAGTGGAAGGACTGGTCGGCGTCTATCAAATAGGATAGCTGAGCACATTCCGCGATGGCTACAACACCCCTCAAGTGGCCGCCAAGATCGACGAAAATACCAAAGAGTGCAATCGCAAGGCATCTGCAAGTATGTAGCTGTGACTCTTTAGTCGCTGCCGGCCTTTTCAAAGTGATTTTCTCATCAACGAACGCTTCCTAATCACGCACGCTCGAGACTTTGTACATTCTACAGTTTGTAGATAGTCATTCTTTACCTTGGTAACTTTTCCAATTTTTCGCATTCTCTTTCTGTTCTTTCTTTGATTTGAAGGGTTACTTTATTCATTTCAGTAGTATCATTATCTTGATGACAATAATATTAAAGCATTTCAATCATGCTATTTTTTTCAAGGTGGGAAATTGAAGTAATGCTGTTGTTATATTATAATGTATATTTTACGCCAATATATTTCAACGACTAAGCGTCGTTATCATCAGGGCACATAATATAAAAAGAAACTATTCAACAACATGAGCTCAAAATTTGAAAAGGTGAAGATGCAAAAATAGATATTTGTAGCACTGGGCTGTGTCTTTGGGAAATCATAGTTATGCGATTATACGGCAATAGCATGTGAGTGTTTCTAAAACTAAAGATAAAAAGATATAGGATCGGATTTACCGCCGATCACGGTCGTGAAACAGATAGAACCGGGTTACATGGTACCGATTGCAAAAAACATTGATCTGACTAAATAATTAATTGCAGAATTATAAACATGATCATGAGACTTATAAAAAGTATAAAATATTTATAAATTCTTTAAATCACGACATAATTAAAAGAGTATAAAAGGTGAAGTAAATGAAGGGTTCTAGTCAATCAAGAAGCATCTATACTCCTCACATTCTTGCTTATTATTGATGGCAGGATTATGGCGCTGAATCATTGCTGCCTCTTTATGTCGCACGCTAGCTTCGTCTGTTGCACTGGCAATTATTGTGATGTTGAAGTCTCGCTTACATGTGATTTTGTGTTTAAATACAGAAGAGTTTTTATTTTCAAGATGTTCTTTTATTCTAATATGCAAAGTTCTCGTAGTGCTGCCGATGTAGATATGCTGACACGATTTACACTTTAATTGGTATACGATGTTCTTTAGGAAGCTCTTTTCTTTGTCAGATTTTTGTTTAGTTGATTAAAACATTTAGTCAGATCAATGTTTTTTTGCAATCGGTACCATGTAACCCGGTTCTATCTGTCTCATGACCGTGATCGGCGGTAAATCTGATCCTATATCTTTTTATCTTTAGTTTTAGAAACACTCACATGCTATTGCCGTATAATCGCATAACTATGATTTCCCAAAGACACAGCCCAGTGCTACAAATATCTATTTTTGCATCTTCACCTTTTCAAATTTTGAGCTCATGTTGTTGAATAGTTTCTTTTTATATTATGTGCCCTGATGATAACGACGCTTAGTCGTTGAAATATATTGGCGTAAAATATACATTATAATATAACAACAGCATTACTTCAATTTCCCACCTTGAAAAATGAATTTTAATGAAGACCCTTTTGCAAAATCATGCTATTGTTGGAAGCGGCGTCATTTCATAGTCTGTCACATGTGAAATTTGCTCAGCTGTTGCAAACTTTTCCAAGCTACGCTACCATCCAGTTTTCATGTGTGCCTCTGAACAGAATGAGCGAAAGATCTCGGCAATTAGTGCTTATTTTCCTTTCCAAACCATTTACCGATTTTTTAGGGAATAATTATGAAGCGTAGCAATATCGTCAATTTTTGTGCTCCTGACATATAATTATTATCACGGTAATTACATGAATGAATAATTACAATGAATAATTATTTGCCTATGATATTTTGCGCACATAAATAGGCCAACATGAATATCTCTACCATCTCATATATGCCATTCAATCTTTATAACATTGATATCTGGCATCATCTTAATTCAGAAAAAAATGTTTCCCATTCATATTTCAGTGAGATTGAATTGCAAAGTTTGCCTCTTTTTGAGACAAAGGAAATGCAAAGTTTCGCCGATATTTATTTACATTTTTTATTTTATATGTCTATTAACCAGGCTTGCGTGGGAATGGGATTCGGAATTCAGTCCATGGGAATTCCCATGGAAAATAATGAATATTATTGGTTTAATGTGGTCCATCCTAAATCTGTTTAGGCAGTGAAGTTCTTTAGTAAAGTAATTTATTCTCTCACGGCAAAGTTGATCATCTCATTTTCGGCTTGATTGGTTGCAGTTGGAGACATCGTGCTCGATGGTTGGAGGCCGATGCAAGTGCAGACTAGCTGGAAATGGCATGCACATTTCATGCTCTCATACGCATACTGAACAACCCGCTGTTGTGTTTCCGTGCTTCTTGCAAAGTATTCTTTACCCCTGATTGGCACCTGACGCTGACTCATTATGACAGCACTCAATAAATGGAATAAAATCTTATAATTAACGTTAATATATGGAACTCTGCTGTCTGTTACTTCAATCCCGTCTGCGGTACTGGCTCCTCCGCTGCGATGTAGTCGCACAAGTTCGATGTAGACAAAAATTTTGATTAGGCCTCATGAACTGTGCATGTATGGCCTAGATAAGAATTCATAATAATCATCCTTGTTAGAAGATCCTTACGTCTACTTGACCTAACCCTACAAATAGCCTATGATAACTAGCAAAGATACACTTAACCACTGCGATTACTAGGCCCAAGTACTTACAGTATTTACTTACAGTACTTACAGTATTAAGTACTTTACAGTACTTACAGTCCCAAAGAAGAGGACCATATTAATATTTATGAAAATTCATAAGCTATGGGAATTATTGCGACATCCCGTGGGAATGGGAATTTCCCCATGCATTCTGTGGGAATGGGAATTCAAAATCAATTCCCACGGCAAGCCTGCTATTAACTGTTGTTCTACATCCATTACTTGTCATGATTACTGTTCTCCTTATGTTCAGTTCTATTGTTCTAAGAAATCTCTTGCAATATGCACATAGTTCATTCCTAGACTACATTTCCAAATTTTTTGAAATTCAATCATTTAAGTATCATCATTGGGTGAGTATTTCAGTTGCTCTATTAAGGTATTCGAAACGTTAGTAGTAACGCCGTAGTTTTATATTACGCGGAAAGCCAGAGGCAATTTTTCATTTTCAATACTTTCAATGACAATTTCATCCAATGTTGCTCATTAGATCTGATGCGAACAACTCTTTCAGGGAAATATTTATCGCATCAGTAAGAGAGATACCAACAAACATTTCCGTGGCGCTATCCAGCGTCTCATAACAATCCTCTCATTAACGTATCGAAGTAACTCAAGAATGCTGAGTAGGCAAGCATCTTAAACAATGCAAAGCGATATCAAAATTAGCATCTCAAGAAATGGCTGTGATGAAACGATTCTCAAAATTCTAGAAGCTCACTCTATGAACACACTGATCGCGTAGAGACCAAAATTAAACATTCGCGTAGAACTGTCGTGATTTCTGTTTCATTTGGACTTCACTAAGTTTTCTAACTTCATAATTTGTTACGAAGCGCGTATACACCATAGCTGTTTTCATCAGATTTCCATGTGATTAGATCCATGTAATTATGTCAGTTAATATAATGCGATCATCTAATAAAATGCAAAATGTATTGGACAAACTTGAACTATGAAGCCTTTGACTGGTTGTTGAGATAGGATTTCCCTTGGAGATACGAGTGCTCTCATTGGACGAAGAGAGACGAATCATGTGTGCGCTTACGCCCGGTTGTCTGACGCTGTATATACGATCAGTCACCTCGTACGAGCCTGCTAATAAAGATGTCTGCTTACTGTGCGTTCTAACTGTGACTCCTATTACAACATGGCGACCCAGCTCGGAAGTATTCGACCACCTGCGAACTTTCTGACTACATCAAGTTCACCTATTCAAGATACAGAATTCTACATCGAGGAGTTAGAGCTTTACCTTGCTGCTATTGCTGCAGACAAATTTACCGAATCACGCCGAACTGCGATTGTGTTAAACATTCTCGGACCATCTTGCAGAAAATTACTTTCCGCCGCAGGCTCAACTTCGTGTGTTTCGGATGTTTACAAACTTCTACGTTCATTATTTCCATCGGCTCCTTCTGTCACGATTGCAAGACAGAATTTCAGCAATCGTCGACAACATCCTACAGAATCGATTGTTGAGTACTTCGCTGAACTATCGCTTCTCGCTTCGAAATGTGACTACGGTACTATGAAAGACGATTTAATGAAAGATAAATTGATCCTTGGTGCGACTGATACGATCAAAGAGAAACTGATATTAGAGCAACCAACGTCGGTACAGTCAGCGTTGGAAATTGCCCGTCGCATTGAAACGATACAAGGTGAGCTGAACAACAATAACCTCATTCGACCTGTACATGATAGTTCTGACTTATCTGTGAATAAGCTTTGCCTTTCTGAGAAACCTCATACACAGGGTAGGTCTTCTTTTCTTAAAGAATCTAAGAAACAATTCTTTTTCTAGTAATACTAAGCGTAATGATGCAAGACACCAAAGAAGTTTTAGCGAACGCTATTGTTTTAGGTGCGGTGCGTACGATCATGTTGCGAATAGCTCTAATTGCCCGGCTATCGGGAAAGATTGCATGAATTGCGGAAGGAAAAATCATTTCTCTCGCGTGTGTTTTCACTCTTCGTCTAAAAATGTTTACCATCTCAATCCCTTATCCAATTCCGCTACTGAATTTCGCACAATTGAAGTTACTACTGACAAACGCAATGCGAGTAGCAAAAGTTCTTCTCCCAAATTCAATTATGTGATCGATACAGGTACTCCGATTACGATCCTTCCGAAAGTTGATTTTCTGAAACATTTCACTAGTAGAGACCTGAAGAGATGCAATGACCAAATATTTGATTATTCCGGAGGAAACATTAACACTAGAACCGCCAAGAATTTTACATACCTTTAACCGCCAAATGCAGTCAAAATGACTGCAACATAAAAGATAATGAATAGAACCCTGTAATTACCTGACATCCTAAAATTTCTACCGGTTATTATTGGCTCATCATTTATCATGGTAATTGGACATATTATTGCTATACTTACTTTCATAAACAAAGTGGTTTATATGAGTAAACATATATACTGTGTTATGCACTATATTTTCATTTATGCATTAAAACTAATTATTTAGAATTTGCTGCGAAAAAAATATCACTGTTTATTGGATAGTTGACTTTTTGCAAGTAAGTTATTTAATTTTGTCTAATAGCATTTATTTTACTTTTGGAATGATAAATTCATTTATTATTATTTATATTTCCTAAAGAATTGAAAATTATAATAAAAGGCAGCAAAAAAACAAAGTTCTAATTTGTACTGTAATTGGTTTTTACAGTAACTGCAAAACTGTCATGGTTTCCAAAAATCATTTGGCACAGTTTATACATGTAACAATGATGATTTTGTTTGCAGAACATGGACCACAGCACCATTTTTTGCATGTACTGCAAACATTCCCACCTTTGTTCTTATGTTTGCTTATTTGGCACTCCTTTCGCTTTAGTGCTGTTCTAGCTGGAGATTCTGAAACGGATGCAGGCAAATTGACCTCAAAAGGTTTGAAAATTTGACACATTCTCTCTCCCAAGAAAAGAAGATAATCTCGCCTTGAGATTGATTTTTGGCAAGCAATTTTATATATAATCCATGAATTTAGGGCAACGATGTCCAACAAATTGTAAAATACGTGCATTGGCCATCTGCGTGAGCCCGCCTTCGTGGAATACATACGTGTCATGCTATCGAACATGTCAACGCCATGTTTCGTTTTGTTGTAAAAATTGACCGTTTCGGGAAGATTTTTCGGTCCGCCGCCAAAAGTACAAGATTCATGCATCGACGATAGAACGCAGACTGATTTTTCTGATTTTGATTTATACACCGTCAAAGAACATTTCTTGTTAGAGTTCAAGAAGAATCTTGATTCGTAACGCATCATATCCTTTTCCATTTGAGGTAACTTTTCCGGTAATTCGCGGCGATTCTTCCTGATGGTACCAACCATGGTAATCTTTTGTTCTTCCAATGCAGAGGCAAGACTCAAGGACGTAAAGTAATTGTCACATGTGATGTTATATCCCAATTTCTTGTACGGTTTCACCAATTCACAAACGACGTATTCAGACAAAGTAACATTGCTTGGACGACTTTCCTCCTTTCCCAAATACGGTAAGCTGTTCAGGACATATTTTGTTTCGGTATCACACAGAACCCAGAACTTTATGCCGAATTTATCCGGTTTGTTCGGCATATATTGGGTAAATGGGCATCTGCATTTCGATGGCAAGAGCTGTTCATCAATCGTGAGGAATTCTTTAGGGGTGTACATGTCCTGGCTATTGTCAATCATACGTTTCCAAATATCACGTATCAAGCAGAACTTGTCGGATAAAACTCTACTTCGCCGAGAAGTTTTCTCATCAAATCTGAGAAATCCTATAATCTCACGAAAGCGGTTGCGAGACATAGTATTCTGTACTATTGGAATACCCCATTTATCACTCCATAATGCTTCAAGATCAAACTTTGAGGCTGACGTCGCACCACGAATATACATAATTCCAATTACAGCGAGCAGCTCTTCTTTGGAGAAGGACCATTCCGAATCAGGTTTTTGTCGATTGGCTTCAGTTATTGTACATGCATGAATGTGATTCACAATATAGTTATCGAATAGAAGATGAAAGGCGGAAAATACATCGTCTGAGGAGATAGATCGTTTGCAGCGATAAGAAAGTCCGGGTTTAGCTGTGAAGATATTCTTCGAAGAGATCGGTCCTCGTCGCTCACGATTTGTTTCTTGCCACAAAGTACTTTTATCTTTACCCAGATATGGTGGTAATTCGGTTTCTTGTCGGTCTCCGTTATTGTGCCCAGTCGGTCTGATTATTGATTCGTCGTCAATCTCAACATCTTCATTGTCACTAATGGATGAATTTTCACTCTCGATTATAAATTCGTCCATGGTCACCTCTTCGTCATCCGATACTTCTCCATTCAATTGCGTTATCATCTGTAAAGCAGTTTGCGCAGATATTCGTCGACGTCGTGCTGCCATCGTAAGACTTCTACTGTCCTTTTCTGATAGTCAACTTTCTTCTAAAGTGAGCGTATGATGAGAAACTAAACACTTGATCGATATGGTATATCCATGACTTGATCCTGTTCATGTTGATGAATGATGACTCACTGTTTTGTTAGCGTTAAAAATGAGATATCTAAGCTTGAAAGTTGAAGACTAATACTTTACTGATTTGCAGTCAAAATGACTGCAATTGGCGCTTAAAGATATATTGTCGTGTATTTTCAACCATAGATATATTTACTCATGAATTCTAACTTAATTTCATTCCTTGGATATGTGCAATAAATGTCATAGCTTCTGATTATCACAACTAATTCAGTTAAGGCTCTGGCTGTATTCAAAAATTGATTGCAGTCAATTTGACTGCAATGGCGGTTCTAGTGTTAAGGTGTTAGGTCAGAATGAATGAAACTGTCCTGGAATAACAGAAATACTTTTGAAACAGTGATTGTTACTGAAAGTGGAAAGGCTCTATTAGGTCTGAAGGCATTCGAAAACTTGCATGTTTACACTCTCTGGCAGGTTAACTCCGTATCTGCTAATTGCAAGCCTAAATTCAATCACAAAGTAGCGCTTCGAGATGATATCATTCCAGTAAAACAGAAAATTCGCAGAATTCCATTAGCACTTAGAGATAAGGTGAAACAAGAACTTAACCAAATGGAGCAAAAAGATATCATAGAAAAGGTTGATGAAAGTGAATGGGTTTCAAACCTTGTAGTAGTACAAAAGCCTAATGGAAAGGTACGACTCTGTTTAGACTTGAGAGATGTGAATAAAGCTGTCATTATTGATGGTTATCCTTTACCTTTCTTGGAAGAAATTTTCTAAGTGCGAGACTGTTCGAAGTTCTCAGTTTTAGATTTGCAAAATGCTTTTCTACAGCTACCTCTGCATGAAAGTAGTAGACACATTACCACCTTTGTCACTCAAGATGGATTGTATAGGTTCAAAAAAGTTCCTTACGGACTTGCTTCCGCTCCAGGAGTGTTTCAAAAGTTGATGATGACAATTTTAGGTGACATGCCCGGAGTTCATTGTTATCTCGATGACATAATTATAGCAGGAAATACTCAGGAACAACACGATCAAAAATTACACACGGTTCTTAGCAAGATAGAAGCCGCAGGATTCCACATCAACAAAGCAAAATCGCAGATTTCTCGCGACACATTACGTTTCATGGGTCACGTTATTTAAAAAAATGGCATCGAGCCAGATCCGAATAAGGTTGAAGCTATAGTCAATTCGCCTCCGTTGAAATCTTCTTCTGAAGTAAAATCCTTCCTTGGACTAATCAGTTATTACGCAAAATTCATTCCATCATACTCAGACTTGGCCGAACCATTACTCCGTCTTACTAGGAAGAACGTCCCTTGGACATGGGATAGTCATACTCAGGATGCTTATGATAGACTGAAGCAGGTTGTTACTGAAAAAACTACTTTCAATCTTCAATCCAGATTTGAAAGTACGTACTGAAGTACAAACCGATGCAAGTGATACAGGATTGGGTTGCGTTCTTGTACAGCATGACGAACATAATAAACAAAAAGTGATAGCCTTTGCTTCTCGTACGCTAACTCCGGCAGAACGTTCGTATTCTGTTATTGAGAAAGAAGCCTTAGCGATATCTTTTGCTGTCAAGCGTTGGAAAATATTTCTATGGGGACGTACATTTGATATTCAAATCGATCACAAACCTTTAGTTTCCATCTTCACGAAACGTGATACCCTTCAAGTCAATCTGCGTATCGCTCGTTGTGTTACAAATCTTCTTCCGTTCACTTACAACATTCATTATTGTAAAGGTTCTGAAAACTGTATTGCAGATTTTCTTTCGAGAGCTAGTCTTTCTGGTGACGATTCAAAAACGAACTCTTTAGACACCTCTTCACAGGAGCTTATTACGATCAACTCTATTTTCACTACATGGACTATTTCTTCTTCTGATTTTAAGAAACATGTACAGGTCGACAGAGAGGTTCTTGTTCTTCAGAAATTCCTGAAAGGCCAATCATTGACAACGGAAGAAACTATATCAATGGCGCCATTCCAGGCCGTGAAACATGAACTCTCGATCAGTGATGGATTGGTGTTTCGTGGCCCATATCGGCTTGTTCCTCCACAAGCGTTGCGACGAAGGATTATCGAAATAGCGCATGAATCCCATCAAGGAATCAATCGAACGGTAGACCAAATCTCAATGGACTTCTGGTGGCCTTCAATCAACAAAGATATTCGTGATTACATCACTCAATGCAACACGTGTGCATCGTCCAAGAAAACAGCCAAATTCTTTTCCGCTACGGTGATACCGACAGATTCTCCATGGCATACGATCGGTATGGACTATCATTCGAAGTTCCCTTTCGTGTATTTCGTCTCGGACATAACCAGTGAGCGTATTATTAACATTCTGTCTGATCTATTTGCCATAGAAGGATTCCCGAAAACCATTGTGTCGGACAATGGCCCTCAGCTGACGTCTACGGAGTTTGAATCATACCTTGCTTCCCACGACATACGTCACCATCGAACCCCAGTTTTTCATGCCCAAGCAAATGGGTTGATAGAGCGATTCCATCGCACATTGAAGTCTCAACTGGAAATCGGTGTATCCCATGGTATCAAATGGTATTCATACGTACAGAAATTCCTTGCTAACTATCGTTCGACTCCTCACTCTCATACCGGATTGACACCTTCAGCTCTCCTCCACGGTCGGCAAATGAGAACGAACCGAAACCTCTTCCAACCGACTCTGAAGGAAACGCTCATTCAGGAACCAAATCTTCAATTGGATCGACAAAGGAGGAGGACCGAAACTTACCGAACTGTTCGTTACCGACATCCTGTATATCACCAGGGTGAGCGGGTACGTGTTCTTCTTCCGAATTCGAGAACTCTTGTCAGAACTATATCTGGTCGTTTGGGTACTCATACCTACCTGCTCGGCAATGGTTGCCCATGGCATGTGTCACGCTTGTCAAAATTGCGGGGAAGTGGATCGATTTCAGGACATCCGATCGGTGGAGCCCCAGTGGGCCAAAGTGCTCAAACTCGCAGATATCCTCAACGCTGTGTTCAACCTCCTGATCGTTACATTTCAAACTCGTTTAATCCGTAGCTACTTCGTAAACTTTCAGCTACTGTTTCCGTTTCTATTTACTCTCAGTCATGAGAACTTACGCGTTTTTCATCTATTTGTTATCTGCTTTCGATATACCCCTATGTTGTAAATTTTTTAGGGGGAGGGTGTTGAGATAGGATTTCCCTTGGAGATACGAGTGCTCTCATTGGACGAAGAGAGACGAATCGTGTGTGCGCTTACGCCCGGTTGTCTGACGCTGTATATACGATCAGTCACCTCGTACGAGCCTGCTAATAAAGATGTCTGCTTACTGTGCGTTCTAACTGTGACTCCTATTACAACACTGGTGTTCCCTAAATATTCCATAAATAGTGAGCAGTCAATGCGTCTTGACTCTTTTTCAACAAATTCATCAAAAAAGGTTTAGCAAACAGTTGTTGCCGGGTTCGTAATGAAAAGCGTATTTATGACAACAATCCAATCCAAATGGGCGCCATACCCCATGAGCAACCGCTCTGTTAGCAAACTTTCTAGCTCTCTTGTGTTCCAATCATGGTGAGACAAGTTGTTACAAAATACTAAGATCTGAAAGCCAATGCAGACGATGTATATATATATATAACGCACAATGCTTTCGAAGCCAAAAAGGCCTTTGTGCCAAAAAAGCCTAAGTTTTATCTCGGGATTTCTTCGCTTCTCTTTCACTCAATGCAGAAACCTCCCGAGCTATTTTGGCGGAGAGTAAAGCAGGCGTGTGCTGCCACTCAATCTCTCGTCTCCTTTTAAGAAAACGAACTTGTGCGCCTTTTGATTTATCAGCAGATGCTGCCGATCTGATGGCAACACGAATGTCTTTATCCGGACGCGAATAAAGTTGGTCTGATCTTTTAAAATAGGTCACAGACGAGAAGTTTCGAGTTCTCGATTCACTTTTCAATCTCTGAATTGCGGAATACGTTTCCATTGTCATTGAGATGGATTACTCGTCGATCACATCACCGATCACATAAAAACTTGACTCCACCATGGGATCATGAAAACATGGTAAAAGACGCAAAAACGTAATAAAAAATGCACGAGTAAGTAATAACAGAAAAAATTGCCTGTTTAATATGCAAAATCTAAGCATACTCTGAATTTGCCTGCATTTATACAACCACCATCCCCTAAATTTTTTCACTTTTTTTGGTCGATTTACGATAGTTGACTTTTCAGACCCCTTCTTGGCGAATTTCCGCCAAATGCGGAGGGTTGGCAGTTATGCATGTCCAACACAATTTTTTTGATTTACAATTTACCTAAGTCCTACATACAATTCCAGCATGAGTGTTTGGGTTTTAAGGGCTGAAACACGAGGAAATTAATTGAAATTTAATGCGAAGTATTGGAATCAAAACATTCGGACGCATTTTATACTATCAGATGTTCAAAGTAGTAAAATTTTCAAATTCTGTCTCCCTACCATCAACAATCTGCAATCAGACAGATTCCGTAATTTAATTCACAGCTGTTTCTAAGACGCGTGGGAAAATTTTGCCCGCATTCACAGCTTGTACTCGCATCCACCGTGAATTCTTTAGTTTTTGACATTTCGATCTTTAACGGTCAAGTACATTGGAAAAGTTGATTCTTATAACCCTCAAACACATTTTGATCAGATTTAGGACACATCAACTGACAGATAACCTTACCTTCTGTATATTGATATCAGATGATTTCGACTGTGACCAGACATATCTGAAAATGGAAAAATGATTCGATATTATCGAGATTCTCTTAATGAAGGTAAAATAGTTGCAAAGCACAAATGTACACGGGCATATTCGAAACATATTAATCTACAAGCTGTCATAAATTGTGATAACTGTCGAAGAGCTGGCCGCTTCATAAATAATTGCGCAAAAATTAACATATAATCAAAAGCAATTTTGAAATGTTATTCAAGATGTGATTCAATTTAATTCAATTACCATCTCATGAAACCTCATGTTCCAAGTTAATTTGACAGATAATTCACTTCCATAAGTGGTCGGTTGTGGTCAGCAGGGCACCCAACAAAGACTGAAGCTTTTCTTTGACGTAGGATTTCAACAGAGTTTTTCAGTGGAAATTCATAAACAAGATGAACTATCAATCAGCTCTTTGATGAAGCATGGATTCTCTGAATCATTAAATGCACAATATAATTAAATTATGCGCAGAATCGCTTTTTACAGATTTAATTGAAAAAAGATTTTAAAACGTTTTATCAAAAAAATATATGTTTTAGACATGTTTTCTATAAAAATGTTTTTACTGTCCTTGCATTTGATTAAAGCGATGAAAGCTGATCCATGATGTCGCTAAATTAATAGGTTCAGCATTTACAATGAAAAATAAATTTATTTTTTATCAAAATTCGATGAAATGTCTCTCGAGAAAAAGTATTATTCAATCATAAATTAAATTTGAGAATTGTAATGATGCTTGTATTATGCTCCGTTAGCATCCTAAATAAGTAATGTTTAGATGTCAAAAATAGCTGACATCAAATTCACATTACAGAAGCAGTACACGTTTAGATAATATGACTGTAGGCTGGCCTACATCCCGTGAAAGTGAAGCATTTAAGAAATAATGGAAGTGCTGATCATGAAGTAAATAAATTATTCTTTGTACTTTCTTAGCATTATCTTTGTATTCAATTCGTATTACTCTTCGTATTCTTTGCGAAATGTCACTTAAATACAAGTCTTATTTCACTCATTCATTCATTAAGAAATTAAAAAAGTGCATGATGCTGAAAAAATTACAACAAGTTCGTATTACAATAAATCCATCGTCACTGTCATACAGTAATTTTTTGTAGTTCGTCTGTTCAGTTGTTTGCTAACGCATTTTCCCGCCTCTTCTCTGAGATTCCTCCGCAAAATTTCATACTTCAATCCAATCGTACTAAATTGACGTTCGAGAGCTGCGGTGCTCCATGAGTGCAGAATAGTACTTTGGCAATACCGGATGGTTCCGTCTCAAGGCCTATTCTCACCGGCTTCCTCTACCAAATTCAGGATGAACGTTGCCTTCAAAATGTCGAAGGAGATGTTTTCGCAACGCTTTGGGTAACTGGTACAGAAACAACAGGTCCATCACCAGCAATAAAAGTCTAAACAAGTTTCGTTTGCTCGAGAGTCATCGTCAACTTTGTCTATGAAGATTCGCAGCAAGTAGGCCTAGCCTATCGGTGGTTATGCTGCCATTGTCGTTCGCTTTTCGATTACATGCTTATAAGCGTCGTCCTTCATGCAGAATATTTCACTTATCTGCCATTTCTCACATACTTTCATCGTCATTTTGACTTGTCTAAGAAAATTGAAAGAGGACTCAAAACATACATCTTGCCCATGATCTGTCAAATGATTGCATGGTATAGTTGACCACTCGATAGGTGATCCATTTTGGTGTAACCTGATGTAAAGATAAGGAACTCTCCAAAAATTTTAGCGAACTGGCATATGGTGGAATGATGTATCGGCTGTATTCTTGTGCGATTCTTAACATTTGCATGTGGCTCCCTGGTGAGGAATTCAACATGCCAGGGGTGGAATGACATTCGAACATTCGAAGGAGTATTTTGAATCAGCAAGATTTGTTGATTTCCTCCTAGACAAAGAATTGCGAGTGCAAATAGGCTGCTAGGTTTGAAATAGACGTCGGCATTAGTTTTGGTAAAAGAAGAGAATTCGACTCAACATCAGCGTGCGCGTAGATTTGAGACTGAAGCTCACGAACTTGACACCTCGAATTCAGCAATTGTGTTGTCAGCATGAGAGTCAGTGCAGGCATCGTCTTTGGTCATTAAGCAACATGTAGCTTTTTTGTTGCAATCTTTCTTGATAAAACTTCCTAAATACACGTGGTTACATACTTCCTGATTAGTTACCTAAAAAGTCTGTATTTGAAAATATGTGCTGCTACTATCTTTTGACTTCTTTCTTAAACTTGAATAGGGACCTACTAGTATAGAGGGAGAAATTCAGCATGCTTTCAACGTTTAGGGAGTTATCTGAGAAAAAAGTCTAATAGCTACTGTTATAGCATTGAAAAATTTGCATCAATAATCACTTAATAAATGTGTTTTAAACACGTTTTTTAGCGTATTTTGAACAGTTTCAAACAATTTGCTTAAAACACTACCCACCCTGATCTCGTCAGTAACTGTTGTGGTCAACAAGCATGAAACTGCTGTCTAATTGAAAGATCAAAATTTTGAGATTTTAAAAGCTGACGTGGAATGATGAAATATCAAACTAAACTTTGACTTCAGTTTTCTCAATACCATGATATTCAGAAATACGTCGCTTTGCCTTTTAACGGCAGAGTTGCGGTCAACAAGCATGAAACTTTGATTAGTTTCTTTATTGACACCTACAGAAGATACAATACATAAGTTAAAGTTACCACCATTGAATCATAAGCTTCATAATGACATGATCTATCCTTTTTTGATAGCAATTGCTTCAGCCTCATTCAATTGATAATTCAACACAATTTTGCAGCAGTCCGTGACAGAGGGCGATATTAACTGTCAATGAGTGTCAACTCCAAATGACCTCCTTTTCATACTCGGCTTAAAATAAAATGCATGCCGTGTTATCAGCTCCATGAATATGTAAATTTTATAAAAATCAGCTCATCAGCTCTCTGGCAAGCTTCGAATCTGTAAGTTCATGGTAAGCCGTATTTTCCTCCTCGATTGACGCCATATGAAATTTGCTGCTCTAAGCGGCGTCACTGCACCTGTCCGCTTTTCGAAACAAAAGCACAGGGGGATTCTTATCCGACAAATGAAAGAAAGTTCGCTTCAATGACACGAGTGATTTGATGACATGTTGCAATTCGATAAAACCACTCAAAGATGTAAGAGTAGGGTGGGGCTAATTCGTCCACCTTTAATTGAAAGCGATTTTTCTATTCCAAACACCACTAAAAGCGCAAATAGCTCTACCCCTAATAGATAAATGACGCAATTTTAGAAAACCTACTTCCTCTTGCATCTAGTTCCACATGCTTACGGTGGCCGACTTAGCAACACCGTGGGGCAAATTCGGCTACCTTTGCTTAATCAAACATGATAATATTTCTTAGTTGAATACATCCACAAGTTGCATTTAATAATTGAAATTTACCGCTTCCTGCACCGGCCACCAGTAATATTTGAAAGTTTGAAACTGTTTACTCGAAATAATCTTTGGTAAAATAACATGTAAGTGATGGCAGTGTATTGATACAATATCAAAAAATAGAAATCTGATGTAACAAATGATGAGTACAAATGGATAATCAACATTATCCATTTATCATATCAGTAAACGTGCAAGCAGACATGAGAATGCTCGGAGATGATTTTGGCGGAAAATATTGGAAGCTTAATATTGCGCTTTGATGATCGAAATTCAATCATTTCGAATTGGGGTTGGAGGTAAAACTGTATGTCAGAAACAGTATGTAGAAAACATGCTTTCAACTGCCAGTAAATAACAGTCTGTCAAGATTTAAACATACTTTTGAAGGGTTTTATCATGTTTTCAACAGATTTTTTGATGTCTTCTTCAAGCTATCATTATCAATTTATAGCATACTTTTTAATGGTTTGAAATATTCTATATATTCTCAACATCGATAGTCATTTACCGGTAAATTGTCCATTTTGACTCACATCTGTATAAGTTCCACTTTGAAATTCAGTATTTTGTTTAGCTATCACGTAGGTATACTATTGAGCTGATGGAAAGCTGCAGTGTTATGCATGCGACTTCCAAAAGTTGGACGAACTATCCATTATTCTAAATTCAGTCATTGTCATTTTCTCATCTGCAGTCCCCAAGAAAGCCTTCTCAATTTGGAACTTACCGCCAGCTTAGAATCTCACTTGGAATTGAAAATGCCATGAGACATTTTTAAATCATCAATTTAATTTGAGTTTTTGACTTGATGATAGGAATTTATCACTTAGTCTTGTCAGAGATCCGGGTGTTTGATAGATACATGTATTTTCATGAATACTAAAATCATTTAAAACCCTTTGATGTTTTCAGCTTTTTTAAAGTAATATGGGCTTTTTAAAGGGGTCGAAGCAACGTACCATGTTTTAATGTATTCCTCAGTCTTTTTGACAGTTTTAACAGTAATAAACGATTTCTACGCATATTTATGAGGATTTCAAAATAATCAGTGCGTTCTAAAAATCTTCTTACTATTCCTGTTTTGAATGAACAGTAGGTCATACCAATTCAGAGCATAAAAATCGATATTTTGCTGGTAGTCGAGCATTTATTGAATATCAACACAGATATAACGCAAATTAAGGTCAATGAAACGATAGATCAACTTAATCGTGTACACTATGGACCCCTAAGGATTGTTATTTTATATCTTTCTTGTATTTTTGGCATCTGGGGATTGATATACATGTAAATCAATTCATTTGATACATGCTACCACTTCACCAACCTCTACAACGGCTAAATATTAATGAAAAATATTATTCACAAGATGTTTATAGTTTCGATTTTGCTATTGATACAATGTAAGAGAATGCGCACACATGACTATCTAAGCTTTTTATGCCGAAAATTTATTAAGGTACCGGTACAATGTATTTCGATGGTCAAAGCTCATGCAGGTTCCATTCAGTACAGATCGATTTAAATTAATTTCTTATATCCGAATTCGACATAGGCTTCATCTTATTTTCTACACACAACTTCGGCTTGAATTACAAGAAAATTTACATTGCGATGCATTCATTATCAAAGAATAACAGTTTTTATTGGTAATGTTCTCACAATTATGTGAGCTTTTTTTTGCAGTCTCACGGATCTAGCACCCGTATTCTGAATAGTTTCATTGTGCTTATTCAAGTTGCAAAAAGCTCAACTAAGTCGCCAAAACATGGTATGTACTGACCTTCGAACGGAGACCGACAATTTTTTAACTGAAATGCAGAAATTGTGACTATACTACATCAAACTATAATTACAGTTATCATATATATATACCGGAATATATATATAATAGCAATATATTAACATGAACTTATAACTTGATATACAACTTGCTGATAACTTAACAGCTGGTTCGATCAGTTTCAGTGATAGGATAGTTTACATTGTGACTTGATACCCTGATCAAGACAAAAAATCCTCTACATTTCATTGATTTTATTCCTGCAAAAAGTGTATGACCCACCCACCCCCCCTCCTCCACCCAAAAAAATTTTAAGGCATTTTTGAACGAATCTCGAGAATCATCATTTCGAACCCCATTTTGGCGGAAATCCGCCAAATGGCGGAAGATTCTCATGTCTGTCAAGTCAATAAAATAGTCTATATCTATTCGCTTTAAAAGGAGTTCTTCGAAGTACCGTAGCTGATGTCACGTCACCGATAACTGCTTCGATGTGAAAGATTGAGTGGCTTCTTTGTAAAAGAAGCCCCACGCGTAAAATAGATTAGGCTCTCTGATTTCTTCAATGCTTCAGTAGAAAACGGATTAGTTTCTTAGTGAATTTGAGAGTCGAATGCAAACCTAAATTCAAATATCAAGCAGTTAGCTTTGATAAACACATCATGCTGCTACAGAACACACCTATCCCTACTAAATCGATGTCGAAGAATATTCATGTTACTACCTAGCAACGGCTGCTGGGGAGCCAACATTTGATCAGCAAGGACGTAGATGGATTTGTCGTCGAATAAAGTGTCAAAACTGCAAACCACACGCAATTCAACTATATCAGTAAGTCCCAGTAGGCTTCGACTACGGATGCGCCATATCTATCAAGCATCAACGGCTGTTGTGCAAAAGTAGCTCCCACAGGAACCGCTGCTGGACAAACATATGACCACTGAAATCTTCATCATCTATTTAATGAACGTAAATTCTGAGCCATAAATGTCACCTATTTCTAGTTGCACAATCAACGAAATATTAGCAGTGCGCAGGCTTATATATACTCGTACGTACATGATGATATACATTTGATTTGAAAAATGGTCACATAGGCCCAACATACGTGATATCGAACCATGAAATGTAGATTAATCTTTTTCATAATCTCATTTGCCGCTTCAAGGTTGAAAAAATGCAAACTGAAGTAGTAAACGAAATTTTCCTGGCGACCGACTTCGTCTAAGGGAGTTGACGAATTAGCACCACATTGAAAAAACGCTCTTGGGAAAAATCAATCAAGATAAACCTTTGGGCGTACAGACAGGCGAAATGCACACCCACGACAAAAAAGTTCTAGTTTCTGGAGCTCAAAATTTTCTATGATTTTTTATGTTTATCTGAAATTATTTGCAATCAGTCTGCATCGATCATTTTTCCCAGCAAATTGCTTCGTTATAATGCTCACACCCTTCCATAATAGATAAATGAATAACACATTTTCAAGGCTTCAATTACATTTCGCATGAATGCCATATTTGAGAAAATTAGTGGTGACCAAGTAGCCCCGCGACCGAATCAGCCCCAACCGACCCTTATCAAGTAATCGATTAACATGTCATCATAATTCATAAGGAAGGTCCCGTTTGTTCAAACTGAGTGTCACGAGGATTGGCAGACACTTTGGTATTGATACATTACATGTGGGTTATGTCGCTGCTGAAGTATTCGCTTGCGATAACGTTTGATAGTCTACATACTTATAGGATAAACCTGTATCTTTATATCTGGCCATGAGTCAATCAAGACAATCAGACCGAGAAAAAAAGGATACCTTTAAGTCGGTATGATCCTGCTCAGTTCGTTTGTGTCCACCTACTAGTTGAACTGAAGGAGGAGGGCATTGGTCTGTCGTCACATGACATAATGCAGTTGGACAGTGTATACTGTGTCCTAATGACTTGTGATAAATGCTCATGAGCAACGAACTAACCGGCTGGCATGAGGGTTGTGCCTTCACACATTGTTTTGTGTCAAGAATACACGGTTCGGGCTGACCAGCTGTATTTTCGATTTCACTGCATTGGGTGGCTAAGATACTCAAACTACAATTAACGACATATTTTTTGAGCGAAAATTTGAGCAAGGTAGCGGCAATTTTTGTCGTGACGGAACGGTTGAGCGTCCGAATTTTGGAAGCAACAAGGAAACATATCATGGAGCAAGTATATTAGATAGAGTGGTAACTCAGCATTTCATTAAATGAACATGTCGAGACCAGGTCGAGACACAGCACCACCTGTGAGATATGCAAATTTTTAGAATTTTGGAGAACATTTGACCGATCATGATATAGCAATACAGAATAAATAATCGTATTCCACAAATCCTCTATGTCATGAAAACTTGGAGAGGAAATATAGCTTGCTAAATTACCAATGCGGAGCGTCACCATTACAAAAGCTCAGGTCTATTGTAATAAGATTATTTTCTTAAGCGTGATCATATCACAAGCTGCTACTGAAAAAGCAATACATCATTATAAGGGAAGCTGATCATAATTAACTTAAAATGATGTTAATAGGTTCATATTAGCTACTATTCAGATTCAAGAAATGACGCCTCATAAATCATAAAATCATGCCGCTGGGAATTGAATTAAAAACATGACATCTCAACCGAGAAGCTCACATAAGATCTCAACTCTTCCTTGAAGACTTGCAGGGACGCTTTATGATGCAGTTCATGAAATTTCCTTGATCATCAGCTGAATTTCTGCCTAATTACGACGCTTGTTATCGAGTATTCATTCGTTCTGATATCCAACTTGTTCCATGCTGCTTTTAAAGGGAAATTTATGTCGGTAGTCTATAAATTTGTGAAAATTTAGCTTTTTAACACTGCTCATTTAATTTTTTGGACCACAGAGGAACGTAATCCCCGCAAAAACTGAATCTTTTACATAAAAATTTTCAATGCACAGACACTTTTTTGAGTCGACACAACCTATATATACTAACTCACATTAAATATCATTTATATGAATGTCATTCCATCGGCTCTTAAGTTTGCAAAAATTCGCTTCGATGCATTGGCGTAGAGAATTCCCGAGAACTGTCGGTGGTATAACAGCACTAATGATATGGAGTTGGATGAATCCAAACAAGAACTTCGAAAATAAATCTACGATTATATATATTTACTTCATGCAGAGAATATCGGCATGTCCGAAGCTACACCAATCGTACATCGAAAATCTATGTGTGTTACCATTTCTTGATCATGCGTAAATTCAAACGTTGTAGACCTACTGTATATCTTCCATCTATAAAGGGACCTTGACCACCTCTAGGAGAGTTCCATCTGTTATGCATCTAAAATCCAGCCTGTTTTATACAGAGCTGAGTGCTAGACTCTTCCCGATTTGTCCCTGCAAAACAAGCCTCAGGTCTATCTATGGAAAGGTTCATCACACTTTTATTTGATACTGAAGCATGAACGGAGCAATGCTTCCGAGTTTTCATACACTTCATATATATATTCTCCTACATAGGTCAATACATACAGCTTGATGAAAATATTTATTATCTACAGATGCGAGTACGCAAATAGTAGTCATCAACCCTAAGCGCGTATACTTTAGCACATGCTGAAAAGGAATTTGTCATGATAAATAAATGCTATGAAAAATTCATTTAAGCAGTAAAACAAATGCTTCAAACCTTTTTTTTAAAAAAATATAATTGTCACAAACAACTTATTCATTACATTTTGCGCGAGACTTCATTCACGATGAACAGTTTTCAAAATAATCATGGACCTTTTGAACCACACTGTTGTTGGTTCGTAGTGCTATGGAAATCCGACTTTCGCATCTATTTTTGCTGTCACAAGATCGTGGGAGGAGAAGATACAGCAACTGTTTATATACAGCAATTTCAGTTCCTCAGTTAAGCACACATCTCTGTCAATGTTTCTGTATTCCAATGAGAAGCAAGTTTATGAACCATGAAGGAGTTGCATGTTCTTCTCAATGCGATAAATTATGGTAACACGCATAGTAGGGATACACCTTATATACCTACTCTATGGTAACGCATGCTACTTCATCAAAAACAGACACAGGCAGACATGTGATAAAGACAGTGGCTCAGATTGAGATACTTGAAATGCCTATTGTAACTTGCTTGTGGTTCTACGCTAGGAGCTACTGCAGTCTTTATAGCACTTACCATTAACGGGGGCGTCGATCCGGGCGAGTTGTCGTCGGCCTGGTCCTCCCAGCGTACACGCAGTCGCCGAGGTGAAGCGGTGCCTATACTAGGCGGGTGTCTCCACGGGCTTGCCGGTGGGTCGATCTCCTTAACGGTCGGCTTCCGTCGAGGCGAGTCTCCCGATTTGGTTCGGGGTAATTCTCCCGGCTGTCGTCGGGGTGAAGAAACAGCGGCCTCAGAGTCTCGTGGCTCCGGTTTAATTAGCAGCTGTTGTGCACGGGAAACAATCTCCTCCGCTAGAATAGAGATGTCATCGTCGTCAATAAATTCATCACTGCATTCTGCCATGTTGACCGGAATTGCTAGAACAAGCAATCCCGACCAAGATCACAACAAGAAAACTCTGCTCACCTGAACATTGCTAGCAGGTAGTAAAAACAATTCCCGCGAAAAGTAAAGGCAATTAAAAAGTAGTGCAGTAAAAGTCAATAAAATTAGTTCACTTAAAAGACCCCTACCTTACACTATCCCCTCCTCCACGAAGAAGGTCTCGCTCCTGCGAGCGGTGCCAGTCTACACACGAGGTAGACGTGGGCGGATGATCCGCTCCGCGTATCGCGCAAGTGCGTGGCGCTCCTCCGCAGTGTAGTGCGGGTCTCCCGTGTTCACCACGGACGGCTTGTAATGTATTGGGGTAAAGAAGCATGCCCCTACATTGTTGATACTGTGGAAGGCGATCTCTCATGCGCCGGTCGTGACCGAATTTGTCCGCGGGCGCGTCGATGAAGAACATCGGGATGCCGGAGAACTTCGCTGAAGTTCCTCGTTCAGGGAACGGAACCCGGCCCGGACTTCCTCGATGCTTCTCGCCGAGCGGTCATTTACTCTACACCCACGACGATTGCGGCAACGTCATTGCGGCGCACATCGCATTGGCGTACAGTGTTTGCAGCTTGCGCTGCTCGGAGCCCGGTCTCGCAATCGAGCGATATGGGGCAGCGGTTAAAAGGCAGGCGGGTGAAGTTGGAATCGCCAACCACCAGCGTCATTTTGCGGCTGTCTCGGCTTGCATCCACCGGTTGCCGGGTTCGGGCTGCAGGAGATCTTGACCTCGTCCGTAAGTCTTTCATGGATTCTGCGTCCATTCGCCGCGCTTGGATCCTCCTCATCGCAGGATGGATATCCTTCCGCATCCTATTCCCTCACCCTGTCTCGCGAATTGCCGCGGTTGGGTGGTCTTGTTGGGCCATGCCGCGGTTGGGCCTGAGGACTTGGAGGACATTCTTCGTGATCTCGGATGTCATCCGGTCGATGGTGTCCTGCGCGAGGCTTGAGTTGGTCGACGGCTGGTCGTCTCTCACGCTCCGTGGTGGTCGCAAGATGGAGCGTGGTTTGATCGTTGGCTGCGGGTCTCGCGGTTGCAGCTGGAGAAGCGTTTTGACGCCATCTCGGCAACTTGGACAGTAGCTGGGGGTGGTACCGTACCCACCCGGTCCAGCGCTCTCGGTGGCCTTGATCCGCTGGAGGTCTCTGATTGGCTGCGGAGACTTGTCAGGATCTTTTCCAAAAGAGGCCTCGGCGACCGAGTTGATCCATCCCTTCCCGGTTGGATAGGCGACTTTGAGATGCGGGGGCAATCGTGTGTCGTGGAGGCAGTGGTTGACCACACTGTACCTCCAGGACTCCAGCAGATCCTGAGGGATCCTCCCCTCCCCAAAATTGATGGCTCCGACCAACTGCTCCTACTCGTCTGACTGGAATGACAGGTGAGAGATGCAGATGTCGGAATCGAAGTCCGAGTCTAGGATAGGGTCGGAGCTTATATCAATTACTTCTCCTAATCCTATCTCGTCTGAATCCGACGGCTGGTCTGAGTCTTGCTCGTCTAGGTAAATCACTTCCTCATTCTCGATTGGGTCTCCAGACGTTGAGGAAGACTCGCTGTCGTCATCACTGTATAAGCAATGCTCGTCGATGTTGACGGTTGGTCTCTCTACTGAGGGAGGGGAACAGTGTTAGTCTGTCCGACATTGTAAGGAGAGGAGTCTGGTGTAAATGTTCGGATCTCGGGAACTGGTTGGAAATGCACCTTCCTTGTCTTTTTGTCAGTTGAAATTCAATCTGACGTTCCTAGGGCCATGGCTTTACTTCGTTGACATGCACAACAAGGGTTCTTCCCGGTCTCGCTGGGTTGCGGATTTCTATGTTGGTGCGGCTTGGCACTCGTGTCACTAGTATGGTCCATCCCATGGCCTTGAAAGTTTTGCGGACTTACCAGGTCCGGGAGTCCTATTTCTGTACCATACTAGATTCCCGACTTTTATAGGTGGCACTTTCGTAGAGTGGTGATCATATATTGGTCTTCTGGTGTTGCTTAACTAGGATAAGGTTTTTGCGAGCCCCGTCGGCAGCTGCTTTCAGACTCTCCTGTATCCACGTAGCATAATTCTCAGCTTCTATGTTGGCGCTGGATTCCGAATCGAAGAGAATGTCCATCGGGAACCTTAACTCCCTACCTATGGCTAGGCGATCAGGGGGAATACCCCGTGAGTGATGGACATTCGATCTGTAGACCCACATACAATAATGGATGGTGTCGTCCCAGTTGCGTCTATCTTGCGCAGCATGAGTGAGCAGCAAATTTTTCAGCGTGCGGTTTAATCTCTCTACCGCCCCGTTAGTAGAGGGTCTGGATGGTGAAGAACGGATCTTTTTAATTGCTAGCACCTTGCAGAAGTGCTGGAATCCTGCCGACTCGAATTCTATGCCCTGGTCAGACAAAATTTCCTTCGGAACACAACACCGTATCTGGTGATCCAGCTGTGGAGAACTGCATTACCCACATGTTTTGCAGTGTGCTGTGGTAAGGGCACAGCCTCTGCCCAACGGGTGAAAATGTCCACCAAAACCAGATGAAACGATTTCCTTTCAGCGTGGTTGGAAGGGGGTCCGACGATATCCAGCGCTATGCGGTGGAACGCCTCGCTTGACTCAATGGGTTGTAGTGGGGCTACCGTCTTTGGATTAGACCACGGCATTGCCCACAGACTCCACAGGTGTCAACCCATTCGCTTATTTGCGTTTTCATCTTTGGCCACCAGAACCGAGATTTAATTTTCTGGTACGTAGTGGCCTTAGCGTTGTGGCCTCCCGTGGGATTGTCATGATACTGGTGAATAGCAATATTTCTCCACTCTGGTGGGAGGACTAGACGCCAGTCGGTGTCGTCAGGCTTTTTGATATGTAAGAGCCCTTCAAAAATTTTGAAATAGTCAAAGTGCTTGATGTAATCTTGCTGAATGCGATATGTGGCGTTTGATGGGGGTTGTCTTCTCTCCGTGATCCAGGCACTTATCTCTGCCGTTCGGCAGGTATGCTTGTTGTGCTTGTAGGAGGTCCCCAGCAGTCAATGAGAATGGCCACTCGATTAACGAAATTTGCGCAGCATTCGGTTCGCAAGAGGGGCATTCTCCGTGGCGCCTGTGTGGCCGCCTGGATAGAGCATCGGCATTGTGTGCTTAGGGTTGGACCGGTATTCAATTGAGAATCGATATTCTTGCAATTTTTGTATCCAGCGTGCCACCTGTCCAGTAGGCTCTTTGAATGACATAAGCCAGGTGAGAGCGCTATGGTCTGTCCTCAGAATGAAATGCTTGCCTAACAGATAAGGACGGAACTCGTGAACGAAGTATAGACCATGGCTAGCATTTCCTTGCGTGTACGCAGTAATTGCGCTCTGGCTTTGTCAGGCAGCGACTCCCATACGCTACTACTCGCTCGAGACCATCAGGACATTTTTGGGACAGCACAGCTCCGATGGCTTTTTCAGAGCGTCTGTGTCGAGGATAAAAGATCCTGCGTTCTCTGAGAAATCAGGTAATGTTAATATTGGGGCACTACTGAGCTTGAAGCGGAGTTCTTCGAAAGCGGTTTGGCATTCGGTTGTCCAAACAAATCTTACATTTTTACCAGTTAGGCGATGTAAGTGCCCAGCAGTTTTCGCAAACCCTTGAATAAATCTACGATAATAACTGCAGAGTCCTATGAAACTCCTCAGCTCCTTTTGCGTTTTAGGAACGGGCCAGTTGATTATTCTCTCAATGGTAGAGGGGTCTGTGTGAACTCCCTTGCGAGAGACTACATGTCCAAGGTATTTAACCTTAGATTTGAACCACTGGCATTTCTTAGGATTCAGTTGCAAATTCGCTTCACGGAATCTCTGCAGGACAGCCTGCAGGTTTAGCAAATGATCCTTAAATGTCCTCGCCCATGACTAAGGTGTCATCGAGGTAAACGAGGCAGGCTGACCATGTCAGACCGGCGAGTACATTATTCATCAGACGCGCAAAAACAGCTGGACCATTCGTCACCCCCATAGGGAGGACGTTAAATTCATATAGGCCGCGGTGGGTGGAGAAAGCAGTTTTCTCTTTGGACTGCTCGTCCAGAGGTACCTGAAAATAACCAGACTTCAAGTCTAGGACTGTGAAATAACGTGATCCACTTAAAGCGTCGATACTCTCGTCTATACGAGGTATGGGATATGCGTCTTTGACAGTTATCTCATTCAGCTTCCTGAAGTCAACGCAACAACGAAAGAGATCCGTCTTTCTTTTTCACTACCAGAATGGGAGCTGACCCAGGGACTGTAACTGGGTCGAATTACATCATCATTGATGAGGTCATCTAGCATCGTGTCTACCTCAGACCTCTGGTGTGGCGGTACTCGGCGCCCCGGAATTTTGATTGGAGCGTGGGGTCCGGTGTCTATCTGATGATATAATAGAGTTTTGCGACCCAATTTCTTACCTTTCTCTACAAATACGTCTTCATAGGAGCGTAACAATTGGGCGGCCTCCTCTTTCTCCTCCGTGTTGAGGTCTGTCTCGTCCAACTGTGTTATAGCTGCTTCTATATTTGTAGGTGAAGCTTCAAAACTTACTTGGTCTGTTTGATCCGCCGACTCTGCCAAAACCTCGATTGGTTCTATAGTTGCAATTTCGCGACCGGCAGGTAGTCGGACATCAGCATTAGTAATGTTCATTAGCTGAAGCCAGGTTTGGTTGTCTCTGGGCTCGCATACGGCATTTGCCAAGAGGACACCGTCTGGTAACTGATCTCGCTGAGCGGTGAGTAAGTTGAGGGAAGGAATAGGAAATTCTGCGCACTTCCCCAGACGATATGCGACACTCTTGGGAGGAATTACCGTTCTTGTACTAGATGCACACTCACCTGGTATGTTTCGACTCTCCTCAGGATCGGTGTGCTGATTGCTCTATTGAAAAGATAAAACGTGTTACTTACCCAGTCAGCGCATCCTCCATATAACATAATGAAATCCAGTCCGATAATTATGGGACTCCTGAGGCGTTCACAGACTATAAATGTCTGGTTGAAACATTCGCCCGCGACTTCTATGGGTATTTTAACTAATACTTCTGCAATAGGTTTGACTTTGGAACAGTCTGGCTTGGTCAAACTTTGGCATCTCCTTGCGGGTGTACGAACGCCTGTTTCTCGACACGTTTCGACCATCAATCACGCTAAAACGATCTGCTCCGGAATCTAACATAGCGGTACGCGGTTTATGGTTTAAAAGCAGTTGAATAACGTTACAGATCGGGGTCTGGATTGTGACATCAGACGGTTTCTCACCGGCTGCGGAATCAGTCCGTCCGTCCACGAGTGTTCCAGCCTCAGTGGTTTAAATACCTATTTTTCCGAAATGGACAGTTCCTCATGAAATGTCCTTCCTCTCCACATTTGAAACATTTCACTTGTTCATTAGTTCTCTCCTCTCCAGAAAAAGAGCGTCTTGAGGGGTAGGAGGCCGTAGTGCCCGTAACAGGAGATGGACTCCTCCGTACTTCACGTAAGTTTGGTGGAGTAGGCGGTCGGATAGGGGACAAGCTCCTGCGAACATCTGCGGATCGATAGGGTGGCATATTTTTCTGGAAGGATGACCCTGACATGGAAATGATCCTCCCGTAGGCCTACTTACTTCGACCCTTGAGTCCGAATTGAGCAGGACGATTCTTTTTTATCAAATCCGCTGCGTGATAGAGATGCTCTATCGAGAGGGGTGGGCTGAACGTGAAATGTCGAGAGAGTTCGACATTGCTAGTGCCGGCAAGCATTCTTTGAAGAATAGCCTCTTCCTGTTTCCAGGAAGGTTGAGCCGGAAAAGCAATCCTTACTAATCGCCGTAATTCTCCCTCAAAATCTTGCAAATCTTCAGAATTCCTTTGATACCTGGAATAAAAAAGTTCTTGCGCCCTCGACATATTAATCGGTATAACGTATTTCCTCCTCAGAGACTCGACAAGCATATCAAAACTGTTTAGCACCTCATCCGGTCGATGTTGCCACGAACTCGAATGGTTTTGTTCCCAACTGGGAACAGAGTCTATGAATTCTCTGCTGTGGAGGATAGGTATCCAAATACATAGATACTCGGCGAAACCATATGTCAAAATCTTCACCAGATTCCCCCTGAAAAATTGGTACATTTTTCATGCTCAATTTTTCGTACTTACCTGTCTGCTCTCTCGGTAGGCTGCTGTCTATCGGTGGCTTTTGAGTGTTCCCGGTATTTCATCAGAAGACACAGCACAACTTGCTCAAAAGAACATTGACCAAGACCCCCAGGAAAAAAATCACACAAGCACTCGATAACGTTGTCTCCTAATTTTGCGGCAAAAATAGGGTAACGCTCGGCCTCTGGATAAGTATTCATAGCGGCACTTATCTGTTGATAGTAAATAGAAAAATTACCTCCGTCAAATACGAGAAATGCGTTGAGTGGAAACACGCAACCATGTTGACGTGTCTCTAGCGTGAATCCCACCGCTGCCAAACCAGTGTAACTTGCTTGTGGTTCTACGCTAGGAGCTACTGCAGTCTTTATAGCACTTACCATTAACGGGGGCGTCGATCCGGCGAGTTGTCGTCGGCCTGGTCCTCCCAGCGTACACGCAGTCGCCGAGGTGAAGCGGTGCCTATACTAGGCGGGTGTCTCCACGGGCTTGCCGGTGGGTCGATCTCCTTAACGGTCGGCTTCCGTCGAGGCGAGTCTCCCGATTTGGTTCGGGGTAATTCTCCCGGCTGTCGTCGGGGTGAAGAAACAGCGGCCTCAGAGTCTCGTGGCTCCGGTTTAATTAGCAGCTGTTGTGCACGGGAAACAATCTCCTCCGCTAGAATAGAGATGTCATCGTCGTCAATAAATTCATCACTGCATTCTGCCATGTTGACCGGAATTGCTAGAACAAGCAATCCCGACCAAGATCACAACAAGAAAACTCTGCTCACCTGAACATTGCTAGCAGGTAGTAAAAACAATTCCCGCGAAAAGTACAGGCAATTAAAAAGTAGTGCAGTAAAAGTCAATAAAATTAGTTCACTTAAAGACCCCTACCTTACACTATGATCGGCACAGCCATAGACATCGGATAACATTATTAGGACTAGACCGGACACAGCTGATTTCCCGTGGCCTTTAAAGCCGTTCGGTAGCGACATGGAAATATTGTTTGTCTAAGTAAATATCTGTATGAGGGAATTTAAAATATCGATAACAGCATGTTTCTGATCAGCTGATGATGTAATGCACGTGCCATCATTACAAAGGAAAAAGTCGGAGATAAGAGGAGGGTACGAATTTAAAATTATAAACGTTTAAACAAATACCTTTTGTTAACTCAATTCAATCAACAAAAGTTATTAACTAATAATGAGAATTAAGCAAGTAAACTAATTATATAGTAAACGAAGTAAATATTATTTTCCAACAGAATAAGCGCCAAATTTGAATAATCAGCTGTTGACTCTGAGTGAATAAATCGCTAAATTCTGTTGAACGTATCGTGAACTGTGACTGGATAGAATTTAGAACCGCATTCTCTGAAACTGTTATCTGAAAAATATATAATCAGTCACAACTTCTTTAATACTGTTTTTGCAAACTGATCAAGACTCGAGATAACCTTTGATGCGTTTTCTACTGGCAATGCAAGATTTAGGTCAATCTGTCAAGTAATTACTGCTGTACAATGGAACAAAGCCATTAATTTCAAAAAAGCTAAATTAAAATGAGTCTCTGGTATTTTATGACACCGAGATAGAACCTGAATCAGTCATGCTTTATTACTTTACATCTAGTGAGTATGTTTGCAAAGTTGGGGCTCAATCGGTTTGGGCCTCTGGTGATCGGGGACTGTAAAGGGTTCCCGAACAAAAGTCCTTTAAATAGGAGGGTCATGCTGAAAGTTTTTAGTCACGAATAAACTATTCATGTTGACGTCACGAAATTTTAGTAGAACAATAGCATGGAATCGAATAGCTCTCACGCCAAGTTTCGCATTCACACATTCATGTACAATAAATAACACTGCCTTGAAGTTGATGAAAGCTCACCCTCAGTTTAAGAGCTGGTGTCGTTGCTTCGTTTTCATGTTCAGACGAAAAATTAATTATGGAATTGTCAAGATTTGCTTTCCGACCTCAAGAATATGTTTTATGACTTCAAGAAAGGACTCACAAAGAATGTTTCGAGTCGCTGCAGGCATGCTTTGGTGATCAGTGTCCATCTGAATCCATGATCAGCCTCTGGTTTCGTGAGTTCAAACGAGGACGAACAGACTTTGAAGACGAGCCACGCTCCGGCCGCCCAGCGGAAGCAGCAACACCAGAAAATGCGGAACGCCTCCGCCTTCTGGTTGAGACCGATCAACGAGTGAAAAATGATTCAGATTCATCATCATCTGAATATCGGATCCACAGCTGCTCAGAAACTAGTTTCACGACCATCTTTGTCTCACAAAGCGGTCCGCCAGATGGGTGCCACACAACCTGACGGAAGAACAGAAGCAAGGGCCAGTCGATTGGTGTCGTTTCATGCTGCGCAAATTCAACAACGGAGCCTCGAGACAAACCGACATGATAATCACTGGCGATGAGACATGGATTTATGATTACGACCCCGAAACTAAAATTCAATCAGTCACGTGGTGCTTTCCTGGCGAGTCGTCTCGGGCCAAGGTCAGGCGATCAAGATCTGTCGGAAAACGAATGGTTGCAGTCTTCTTCAGCAAGTTCGGTCTCGTCGTGGTCGTCCCATTGAAAGAGAGACAAACTGGTACACAACCGTCTGCCTACCCAAAGTCTTCCAAAGCGTTGGAGGACCAGCGATCTGGGACATCGACTCGAAATCTGCGATCAGCAACAGGCGTCCGGGGAGTCTTACTGCATCATGACAACGCTTCCTCCCACACAGCTGCTGAGACGCTCGACTTCCCGGAAGCAGAGGGTGTTCAACTCGTCACGCACCCTCCATATTCACCAGATCTCGCTCCTTGCGACTTCTGGCTCTTCCCCAAGGTCAAGGAGCATCTTCGTGGACGACGATTCGCATCAGACATGGAGGCTCTTGAAGCTTTGGATGCGGCACTGACGAGCCTTACGGAAGACGACTGCAAGCAGTGCTTCGAGAGGTGGTTTCACCGAATGAACTCTTGTATACACAATGCAGGACAGTACTTCGAAAAAATATAATTGTAAGAACTCACAATAACCATGACCATCGTATGCCTTTGTAATCAGTCACCAGTGTTTTATGAGACAGATGGAACCTGAATCAGTCAGTCATACTTTATCAAGCGGCATTGTCTGAATATGGAGTCTCACAACATCATCTATCATTGAAATTCCGTAATTTGTATTACCCCAAATATGAAAGCGATTGTGCTATCATAGATATACGAAGCATGTATAACTGTAATGGATAAAAAGAAGCAAGAGTTACAAAAATTTACACAACATGTAAGTTTACTCGATGTCCATGCTGAAAAACTCCTTTTCAATCCCTAAGTTAACATACATACTGAGGACAATGCAGGTCTTTGAAGACAGATACCTGGAGATTCTCGATGAAATCATCCTAACCTGTGTAAGCTCCATCTCGAATGTTGATTTCACGGCATCAAGTTCTCGTCAAGCTTTATCTACCCGATTCGGTGGTCTTGGTATTCACGGGTTTCGAGATCTAGCTCTGCCCGCATATTTGGCTTCCTTACCATGAACTTCGGAGTTGACCAAGTCTATTCTGTTCCACTCCACGGATTTGCCTCTGAGTTGATCGACAAGGTGCTGAAAATTTGGCAAGATCCTGGTCTGTCGTTTCCAAACAAGGAGTCTTTCGGATATCATAAATCCTAGCTCTCCATTTATCAAAATGAAACATTCAATAATCCGTTGGAAAATGCAAACAAGGTAAACAGAGCCCGTTAGCTTGCAGCGAAATGCCCGGAATCTGGTGCTTGGTTGAATATGTCCTCCCGGTTTCATCATTACAAACTCATTTGGAAGATAATGCATTTAGGAAAGCTATTGCACAGAGGACTGGGTTGCCACGTCCACGAATCCTTGAGGACACGGTGCCGACCGCGTTAAGGAACGCCTGCTTGGTGGTGCTTGCAAGATTGTGCCCTCTGGATGCAATCTTAGCACCGATAGTAACTAAGCAACTCACCAAGTCGGGCCGGTTACAGCCCTGAAGAGCCTTGGCCTAAATACCCAAGGTGAAGACCAACGGCGACGAAGAGAGGGTGTGGCTGTGATCTTCATAGGGGTAGAGCTGAAGAGTGTACAGAAGGGTTTATTTTGTGTAGATACTTCTTCAAAAAGGATGATTTGTTGATGGGAAGTTGTGCCAATGTTCTGCGTGTGTATCTGCGAATGTCGGTTCTGATTTGTGAATTGTGGGCGCGGGGGTTTACGCTAATTACTTTATTGTTTGCCTGTGCGCTAGGTATGTGCCGACGTGTTGGGCATGTATTTGCTTCAGTAGTTGTTTTGTTGTTGCGTTGGATGACTGTGTGGAAGGAGATGTGGCGTACTTCCTTGTGTTGAAAATTGTGGGTTATTCCTGCCGTCATTTGACAATAGGACTTAAATCCATAAAACCACATTTTTCAGGAGAGCAAAAAAATCGTTTTCCGATCTCTGCTTGGAAACTTTTTATGATATGGTTATTATACTGAATTGTAGAACACTTTGATAAGATAGAATTTTATCGACACAGATTTTGTTACTACAGGAGTTGTTAACATGTAACCATGGTTACTAAGTCTTTTTGTCGATTTATTTCGGTAAATGGTACAAGCATAATAATATCGTAAAAAGACTTTTAAGTCCATTGATAGTTGAAAATCATTAAATGAAACTCCTATAATACCTATAATCCGTCTATCTACATTGTATACCATTGATTTCTGTCCGATCAATTCAACGTAGGAGATTAAAACATCACTTTTTACGTAAAGCATCTTACGTTTATTGTATAAAAACATTGTAGAACAACTTCATACTTTTTACACCACCTTTTTACGTAAACCATCGTACGTTTATTATATGTAAACACTGTAGAACAACTTGGTGTGATTATCAAAATTCGCATTAAGAAGCTCGAGTTAATAAATCCGTACTTGTTTCAGATTCGGCATGTCTTTCCCAGACGCAACGTCGGTGAGGTGGCATTTGTGGCACTACTTTTTTAGGAGCTCCTGTTTCTTGGCTTTGGATACACCTCTTGGGTTTCTTGCAACCTTCATGGGATCGTGTTTGAATGTAGTTTTCATGAGTCCGCGGAATTCGCTATACTTTTTTTGGAAGGAATTGAACATGAAAAACATTGAATCAGAATTTTTCTTGAATATGGTGCATATCACTCTTGATAGCATTGGGCGCAACTCGCCCAATTTTCTCAATTGATATTGAGACACTATGTCATCTAGTTGAAAAAAATCTTCCGTTCTCATAGTGACTCCTTCCATTCTCTCGCTTGAAACTATCTTCCGAAAGTCTTCGCTGTCGTAAACGCACTCATACTTGCTCAATTGTCTTCCAGCAAACCCGTGATCAGAGTCGGCGCTCATAAATGTATGCCCAGTCTCTAGATATTTCAATTTCACAGATTCTACTGCAAGTTCCTTTTTGTTAACAATTTTCAGCAAAGTCGTGAACAGTATCCAATTCTTGTTCTGCGAAGCACAATTGTCTGTCCATATGATGAAATTCTTGATGTCGCGATTGCGTGAAATTAATTGAGCGAAGGTGCTTGCTATTTCTGATGCTGATCTTCCTCCAGTTGACTCATCCCAACAGAAGGCGAACCCTCAGGATATTGCGCTGCTGCAAAGAGGACCGAAGGTCTCATTGAATGTTACGATGCGAGGTGTGAAGAAAACTGTTTTAGTCGGAATCTTCGGCAGTAGGCAGACTTTCATCAAGTCAGCTGATACTATGATTGTATCATCACGATCATGATTTTCGTCTTTTTCATACTCTTCTCTCGCAGCTTTGTAAGATTTGCAGTGAATATCATATGGACATATGCAATATTCGCACTGTTCACTTTGAGAATCATCATCATGAACATGGTGCTTGTTAAGTGTATATGCCACACTCTTCGTTTCCCAAGGTGCAGAACGTTATTCCCGCACCTGCTAACCGCTCTTCGGTACGCATCGTATGAAATATATTCAAATCTCTCTACGAAATCTTTGTGCATGATGGTGATATTGATGTCTGATGGTAAGTAACGCCTATTGGGAGCGTGCTCTCTCCGATAGTGACTGATTTGTGGATTAAAACTTTCAATGTGTGTAAAGATCTGCTCTTTTTGAGATTCTGTAAATGCGTGTTTCGGCTGATGTTCACCTCGTTGATCCGCTACTACAGGCCCAGTTATTCCCAAATCCAATCCGTCATAAAATGACTTCAGAACCTTGTTGTTATCGCATTTATAACCCAAAGTTGCTAAAAGCATCTTTCGGCAAACCACCACTCGCTCTGCTTGTCCTCCTTGTGTCGGTTCAGATGGCACAAAGTACTTCATTGATACTTTTCTTTCCTTCTTTGGCTCTCCACGAATTCGATGTCGCATCCGTTGAAGACGACTCACGAAATCCTCGTAAAAAAGCCTTTAGAACTTCATATGGCTCACCCCAATACGTATCATGAAAGTTTCACTCGTGAATCATGTGATACTTTCTCATAACACTTCATCCGACAATGACATGGAGCCAGAGTAGAATGTTTCTGAAAGTCTCTTTCTAATCGGTCTTTCTTTCAATCCGTTTCTTATGTAACCTTCCTGCCTGTAATAGTCCTTGAGCATCCAATTCTTCTAGAAAATCGTTAGCAAACTTTCTAGCTTCAATCTCAACATCACTTCTGTCATTATCACTTGAAAACGCCACCTCACTACAGTTATGACAAAGAGTTCACCAAAGTTATAGCAGTGAGAACTTTCTGCAAAGATAGTTTCTTGATACTGAAAGACTTAAGTCAACGTCGAAAAACAAAGAAATTGTAAAAACTTCTTAAGTCCTGGACTTAAGTCTTTTACTTACATTGTAAAATTGATAAAAAGACTTAAGTGACTTAAGTCCTTTTGTTGATTTATTTGTTGGACTTAAGTCCTTTCAGCTATTTTCGTGATCTTACTCTGACGAATTGACTGGACTTGAGCCTTTCTGAATACATTCAAAAGAATCGCAACACTATTACGAGCAGTTTGGCACTCTCAGTTTGATTTTGACCAAAACTGGACTTAAGTCCTTTTGTCAGAAGACGGCCAGTATTGTTGTGAGAGGTGGTGGTTGTTGCGTGAGGAGATGAAGAGGGTGTTGTTGATGTTTTGCTTTTTTTAGAAGCTGTTTTGTGTGTAGTGTGGGGTGTTCAGCAATGGGGAAGGACATGTGTTTCGTCGTGTAGGTGCTGTGTATTTGTGTCGCGTGACCGATCACCAACACAATGTTCAAGCAAAGAAATGGACGACTCTGGACATGGGAAAGTCCCAAACGAATTCACTATCGTATTGATTATATTCTAACAAACAAGGGAAGAAATGTCTTCAATTTCAAAGCTATTGGCATTACTCAATGCGATACAAGATCTGATCATAGACTCGTGAGAACTCATCCTAAACATGAAATTCGTATGGAGGACACAAAAGCACGCTGTAGCGAAAGTTGTCAGCACGGGAGACTGTGAAAGTCTAAGCAATATTTTAAAACACGTGACGGAAAATGTTTAAGATATCAAAGGAATCCAACACGAAGACCAAGCTGAGACCAGAAACCCTTGACATCATCAAAGAAAGAAGCGTAAGATCCTCAGAAAGAAAATTCGAGCTGACTACCAAGAGTTCACGAAAAGAAAGCAATTGAGGCTGCCCTGAACTTGAGGTTGAAAGTTTTGAAAAGCAACCTCATTATATAGCGATGCCACTGCAGGAACTGAAAGACGATACAGGAACAGCGCCAAGGAGAAAACTTAGATCATATCAAGGTTCTACTCTACTCAAAATTGTTTGCCTCAAACGAGACGTCAACTCCATAAGAGGTTACACACCTGAAAACGTTCTAGACATTGTGGCCGACGAAACAAAAATTTCTATCAAGAAATGGGCAGCGGAAAAACACCAGGCCAAGATAGGATAGCCATTAAGATCCTCACAGAAGCCCCCTGAAAGTGTACGAGCTCATCGCCAAGCATTTCATTACAATCCTACAAAATCGGAGTATCTCACCTTCTTGGTCACTGAAATCAAAATGCAATTCAATTCTATTCATACTAGCTTGTTAAGGAAATGAGTGTTGAGATCAAAAGAAAAAGTCAGTTCAGGAATATTTCAGCGAGGTATAATCTAACGATATCGACAATTATTAAAAATTGATTTTTAATGAGTTTAATAGCATTTTGATTTCTTTTATGCAGCCGCACCTTGGAGCTTGTGGGCCTAATGTAATAGAAGCTTATCCACAATAACAATATATTCAATATTGATTGATAGCTCTAAGCAATATTTCAAAGTCTATCCATTTCACTCTGATGTCAAACAGGGGGTCGGATTTCAAAGTATGGTAGATAATGTTGAGCAATCCATTATTCGTTTAAGGATATCATACAGTTTCAGAATTTCTACAGTTTTCTTCAAAATCTCCGATGTAATTAAAACATTTTTCGCCTTCATCACTATCGCATGTTTTTCAATAATCAGCCTTAAGGGACTAAAGAATTGGTCTCTTCAGAGCTATATTGACCTCATAGGGCCTAGGTGGTCCAAGTGGTATATTTTGATGACCAGAGCAGTTGGATGCTTCATTCACATCCAAAATATGGTGATTCCATGTCAGACTATCTAATTGATAAGGAATTGGTCTCTTCAGAGCTATATTTACCTCATAGGGCCTAGGTGGTCCAAGTGGCATGTGTTGATGACCAGGACAGACGGATGCTTTATTCACATCCAAAATATGGTGATTCCATGTCCGATTATCAAATTGATAAGGAATTGGTCTCTTCACAGCGATATTTACCTCATAGGGCCTAGGTGGTCCAAGTGGCATGTGTTGATGACCTGAGCAGTTGGATGCTTCATTCACATCCAAAATACGGTGATTTCATGTCAGGATTATCAAATTGATAAGGAATTGGTCTCTTCAGAGCTATATCTACCTCATAAGGCCTATGTGGTCCAAGTGGCATGTGTTGATGACCAGAGCAGTTGGATGCTTCATTTACATTCAAAATATGGTGATTCAATGTCAAATTATCAAATTGATAAGGAATTGGTCTCTTCAAATCTATATCTACCTCATAGGGCCTATGTGGTCCAAGTGGCATGTGTTGATGACCTGAGCAGTTGGATGCTTCATTTACATTCAAAATATGGTGATTCAATGTCAAATTATCAAATTGATAAGGGATTGGTCTCTTCAGAGCTATATTTACCTCATGTGTGGTCCAAGTGGCATGTGTTGATGACCAGAACAGTTACAGGCTGATGTGATTCCCCCCCCCCCACCCCGTTCATTAAATCGCACATGAATTCTTGTCACCACGTGGAAGAAAGGCTCTGAGTATCAGCAATTCATATCGAATTCGTTGTAGGTTCAGTTCTGCCTTAAAACTGAGATGTTTGTGATGCCGAACTTTTCGCATTCTTTCTGATGATGTGCAGCGGTATTCATTGTTTAGTACATGCGTTCAGATATAAATTCATTGTATTTTTATTTGAATTGAAGTGGTGGTTCGAAATGAAGTAGTGGGCCTCTTCTTGAATTAATGATTGCATTGCTCATGATTGACTTTCATTCTTTATTCAGTAATTGACATTTATCTTCTTGTTTTGCAGAAATCAGACGACATTTTCCATCATCCAAGGATCGCAGATACTTTCATTCACTCTGCATCTACGTCGATTGTCCTTTGAAATGGTGATCGACTGCTGGACTAGCGGAGCTCAATCCGCCTCATCTTAACCTGATAATGTGCTGATGATTTATTGAATGATTAACGTTCCTGTAATTTTTGAGAGCATTGTTGCTGTGATTTTGAGAGTACACAATAACGGATATACACAAAATTAAAAAATTGATCGTTCTTTCACCGGTATAATTTCAAAGCATGTTTACTAATCTACTCCGGAAATTGAAAAGTACACGGTAGTTTTTACAGGTAGGCCCGTGGATTTTCCGCATTGGGTACACAAGGAAGTTACTTATGGAGAGCTGAGACTGATTTGCTTTATAAGGAAGCGCTTACATAAAAAGAGAAGGATAACTAAGGTCGTATGTGTAAAATATTTTCTGATAATTACTTCCGTTCAAGCTTAATTTACAATCCTTTGAGAATCAGTCCATTTTGAGTACTACTAATTAGGACTAATGGAGATATTTCGCTTAAAATAAACGACAAATAACAATTCGCAGAATTGATTTTCGCTATGTTTGATAAAAGCAGATGAAGCGGAAGGAATCTTCATTCATTTCTTCTACTTGAAGATTGGCATACTTGAGTCCATTGATAGCATTGAGTCAAATATTAGCATATTTGAGTTCAACTCGAATAAATCCTTTTATTTTCAACATTTTGAATCGCGATGTCGAATGCCGTTCGACATCGTATTTTAAAGAGCTGCACTTTCTCTCTGGCATCTTGATTCAGTTGCAGGAACGCAAAAAATTCTCCACTGAACGGTAAATATACCGGCATGCTTTTGAATCTGTTCATAATGTTATTCAACAGGCCTGCAAATTCGATCCTTTGCTGCACGCGTGCATCGAATGTCAGACAAAATCGCATTAGAAAATCATATACACTCATTTTTTAGCGAATCAACTAAACAGCAGGGATGCGGAGTCGGAGTCCTATCATTTTTGCTGTAGTCGGAGTCCTATTAAATGAGGACTCCAGACTCCGGCCTATAACTAGACCCGAAACATAATACAAACAAATTATTTATTTTCTTGCTTAGCTGTCACTGTCTTGATGTCAGCTTTCTTCATCAAACAAAAGTACAGAGACAGCAGTACATGCAAAGCTTGTAATAGTTGAGGGAATGAAAGTAGTTTATAGTGTGACATCCGGCGCGACGCTTCGCTTCGCTTTGCTTCGCTTCGCTTGCGCCGGATGTCACACTTTTGCGGGGGTTTTTCAAAATTTTCAAAAAAATCAAAATTTCAAAAATTTAGGTAGATTTCAAATTTCACGTGGCCGAAGGGCGAAAATTTAAGTTGTCTCAAAATATCACGTGGTCTAAGAATTTTGAAAATTTTAGGCAGAACGAAAATTTAAGTGTGTAGCTCAAAATATAACACGAAAGTCTCAATATACCAGAAGATTGTATTCAAAATATTTATTCAAAATATTTATTCAAAATATTCATTTAAAAATGGAAGAAACAAAAGTGGATGAAACAAAAGTGGAAGGAACCTCAAGAATATATCCTTCGTTATCATATGAACGTAGTTCTACTTTAATGGACATTGAAAAGATTAACATTGAAAAAATGAATAAAGAAAAACACAAAGATAGAGTTAGGTAATATGAAAGTATAAGGAATCCTCAATTATTATTATGAGATTAGAGCATTATAAAAAGTTAAGGAAAGAGATGGTCTAGAAGTTAAGAATGTAACACAAGGTAATTGGCACTATTCTTAACAATAAGTTTAGGTGCTTTGACATGTTTATATCTTTCAGGTGTTTTAGTAATTCCAGTAGTTGCTACAGCTTTAACAGGTACGGGGAGTGTTATTTGCCATCCTAATCACATTGCTACAAATGTTAGATAAATCTTTTATAACTAAGAAACGAAAATCATTAAAAACTAAGCATTTAACATATTAAAGAAGTCTATGATAAACTATACATTTACTACTTATTCAAAGAGTATGTGATTATAAATGTTATTTACGTTAGATTAAGATTGAAAAATTTTTTTGTGATCAAATTAGCTAATGAAGTAAAATCAAATATCATTTCAAATCACAGACAGAAAAAGTCTAATTAATAAAAATAAAAAGGATGGAAAAATTTCTAGTATGGTAAAATATTCTAGTGATGGGTACAATTTCAAGTGATGGTAAAACTTTTATTGATGATAAAAATTTTAATGAAGAAAATGATAAAATTTTTTTAGAATAGCTAAAAACTTTATTAGGACAAAACTTTATTAAACAAAACTTAATACGAGAAAATTTTTAAACGAGAAAATTTTATATAACGTGAAAACTTTAAAACGTGAAAAACTTTAAAACGAAAAGATTACAAACAACAAAAGGCAATAAAAAAATAATTTGTTCAGTATAAAATGTTTTTGGCTTGTATACCAATGTTACCCTCACAAAATTCCAAATAT
>CAJQUW010007310.1:0-140482 GCA_907163375.1 Prostheceraeus crozeri
GCGGTGGAATAAATGCATGCATGGCAGGATTCGTAATAATGTTGCTTTTGACATTGGTCTCAAACAAATTGCACAATTATCGGACACTTGCATTGTCACCAACAGTAATTTTATCAATCATCTGTGTTGGCCAATTTATACCTTAGCCTCTTGCACACTATTCGGATCTTTGTAAGCATTTTCTGACAACTGAGAAGTGCTTAAATTAAACTGATGCATTCTGAAATATATTTCACCGTTTCTGAAATTAAAACTTGACATCTGAATTTGCAAGTGACCAATTCTGAATGTGAAATGGGGATTTCTGAAATATAAATGATGTATTCTGAATTACTTCTAGCGTCTGAATTATAAGTGCAGATATCTCAAATTGAAATGACCGGTTCTGAAATATAAACTGTAAATCTGAAATACAGGGCTGGAAGATATAAACCGTAACACCGTTTTATTGAAGCTATTTTTCTGTTTATTTAGTGGATAATTGTGTATTTGGCTTTTTACGATATCATATTTTCTCTTATTATGATATATTCGCCTTTGTGGTATGCGAAAAGTTAATGATAGAATATTTCAACAGTATTTACCATAAAAATATTCTTATTACATATTTCATATCAAAAAACTACGTGATCCACAAAACCTGTGAATCATAGTGGTCTGCTTTATCCATAATGAATTGAATAATTCTGTCACAATTAAAATTAAAATTCCATATAAATTTAACAAGTTTAATAAATCCGGATACTCAAGGAATCAAATTGAACGAAATTGCGGCTGCTATCCATTACAGGGGTAGTCGTGAGTCATGACTCACAAGCATTGGCTGAATACAGTCGCATACGGTATTGGGAAACACTCCATATGGCAACGGTGATGTTGGCATCCCTCTCAGAGCTCAGTATGATGTCATTGGTCTATTCGGTTCTCCAATGGTACATGTATCACTGATAAGCTCTAACGCTTTCCGTGATTAATCCAAATTCATTGACTGTGGGCTTTTATACGCAATGCGTTTGTCACACGACCAACGTATCCAAATCGTGACGCTTCAAGAGACTGGTTGGAGCTATCGGGCTCTGGCTCAACATTTTGGGGTTCGTCCAGCTACAGTTTCCGATCTTATCAATAAACATCGAAAGACAGGCTCCGTCAACGATTTGCCACACCAGAGAAGGCCCAAGAAGACTACTCCTAGGCTAGATCGATACATTCTTCGAGAGACTGTACGATGTCCACAGTTGAGCAGTCGCGCCTTGTCCCAGCAGCTGAACCAAGCCACAGGTGTTGAACTCAGCGCTAGATCCATCCGTTCCCGACTTCTTCACGCAGGCTTCCATTCTTACGTTGCTCAAAAGAAACCTCTTCTGACAGCCAGACATCGTCTTGCACGACTTCAGTGGGCCCGGGAGCGAGTCAACATGACCGTTGAAGAATGGCGGGCAGTTCTTTTCAGTGATGAAACTCCACTTCACTTGATCCAGAATTCCAGACGATATTACAGAAGCAGGCGGGGTTCCGGACGTGTCGAAGATGTGGTGCGACCCAGACTCCAGGGAGGAGGCGGGAGCATGATGGTCTGGGGCGCCTGTTGTGGAAATGGACGGTCTGTGGAATTGCACCGAGTTCCAGCAACACTAAACGCAAGCGGCTACATCGAGATCTTGGAGGACAAAGTTCTTCCCTTCATAAATGAAAATCCAGGTGTGGTGTTCCAGCAAGATAACGCGACTTCATACAAAGCTCGAACAACAATGGCATTTCTCGAGGAACATGGAATTGTGACGATGACGTGGCCCGCCTGCAGCCCAGATCTGAACCCGATCGAAAACATTTGGGCTTACCTGAAATCGGACCTGGACAAGCAAACGATTACGATTCTCGATCGCTTATTCCAGAGTGCTTTCCAGATCATGCGTGAAATCCCGCATGAAATCATCACCAATCTGATGGAGTCAATGCCTGAGCGCTGTAGACAAGTCATTGCACGCCATGGACGATCAATCAACTACTGAGTGCGGACAACACACTTGAATTACACTCTTGATGGTGAATGCTGTTTAATCGTTTCTCAAAGCTTTAACGTTGTATTGTGTTAAATAAATTGGAAGAAATCAAACTTAAGTTAGTTTTATATCCAATAATTAAATGTGAGTCGAAAGTAGGAAATAATTCGTTTCTTAAACATTGAAATACGACTTTATTGTAATTAAAAGATAATATCAAAGAACAAAATAGGTGTTACGGTTTATATCTTCCAGCCCTGTATAAATGACACTTTCTTAAATATATATCGTCTTTTCTGGAATTCTGAAATATAAATGACTAAAAATGAATTATAAATGATCATTTCTGAAATATAAAGTCTATTTCTAAATTAGAAATGACAAAGTCTGAAATATAAGTGTTGCATTCTCAAATATAAATTATTTAAACACACGCACAAAAATTCTCTGAAATTAAAATGTTGTTGTTAAAAATATAAATGCTTCAATCTGAAATATAAACTTGAAATGCTGAAATAAATCTGCTGGATTCTTGAATATAACTGCAGAGTTCTGTAATTAAAGTGGAAATGTTGTAGTTCTCAATTTAGTGATTATCCAATTCACAGCAAGATACGCGTGCAAAGCTGCATTGCGTTTACAATGTTGAAGGATGAAGTTTATCAGATTTATCTCTAAGGTCAACCCTAGGCTGAGGTGAAGGCGAAAAGTCAAAAAAACGCCAAAGATCTGGGTAAGCTGGTCAATAAAACAATGATTATTAATCGCTCTGAGATTACATCATTGTATTAGATGAGGTCGAATGTCAAATCATTCAAACTTTTTGTTCAAATATCACAAAAATCGCACATTTCAGTATTTAGTTTCTGCAGGTGAAGAAACAACCCAATTCGGTTACTTATCGGGCACTGAGGCTAAAGGCAATATACTTCTGAAAAATTCAATAATTACTGATCAGATGCAGAACTAAAAAGTACAAGAATAATAACAAAAGTCATACTTTACATTTGAATTTCAAATTTCAAACATGCATACATAATAAGCAGATAATTTCAAATTCAAAGTGAATATTTCTATATCAGTAGGAAGAATCCTTTATGTGATCTAAACTTATTTCATCAGGAATATGCATTATAAGTGAATGTGCACCAAAATCAGCCAAAATATTCCAAACATTCAAAGTTTAAAATAGCTCTCACGCCAAAAGAATTGTGTGAAATTTATTATCCTTCTGTCAAAAGTTGCATAATACAAAGAACGTAAGCTACTAGAGATCCGGTGGCCATAGCTTGCTTGGTTTGAAAGATATTCAAAAAATTTGGCGGGGGAGCGTTTTTCGCACCACTGGGGCGAGAGTTAACAGTTAGTGCGGATGAATACTGTGAACGAAGCTGCTTGCCTACATTTTCTCGTTCAATGCTGTGAACGCATCACAGGAATCACGTCACACTCGCCTGTATCTACAACACTGAGACCCTGTCATTCAATTGACAAATGAGCGATGACGATCGATGGCTTACCCCTCACTAGGTGACATGCCACGCTCAATTACGCGTAATTCACGCGTAATTACACATGACCTTAACATCCATGGCTATGCGTGACATTGCGGCAACATCTGTCGGCAGTCCTGTTATATAGACTTTGCGTCTCATGTGTCTGCATGTATCAGAGGCTAAACAATGTGATAGGACCTCAATTTCATGCTAGGGGAAGACAGAACATGCTTAGCGATTCATACGTGGTTCTAACGGCAACGCAGACAACCGTAGACGACGCGCAAACTATAAACGCTCGCCCGCGCGTATTCATAAACATTCCCCATGTTTTAACAGCATCAGATCACATGATTTCTGACTCTTAGTGCAGCGCGCATGTACGCGGGTAGAAGAATAGAATGTCTTTAACCACGGATGTTTAGGGTGTTCCGTAATTACGCGTGAATTACGCATGGCATGTCACCTAGTGCTGACTGTTTGCGTTAACCTTACTCATTGCTTGCTATTGTCTTCAGTATGTCTAGAAAAAGTGCCCCACCAAGCTGGATGGGAAGAGAAAAAAGGCGATGCAATTGCATCAACACCAAGCTACATACAAAAGCAGATGCATAAAATTGTGCTTCATGTGACAACTGACACAAGTGAGGATCACGACATGGTCAGCTTTCTTTATTTATCTCGATGTTTCGTTGCTTAATTTATTAACGGCATGGGTAACAGATTGCCATCTTTTGATACTGTTTTCACAAATGGCAGGTTTTGCTAACCTATAGCTCATAACCATTGCGGTGGTGAAAAGGTTCTCTTCGTGCTCTTTCTCATAAAAAGTCCGAAATTTTTATGATATTCTTTTGATATCTCTTGATATTGATCAACAACTGCCTATCGGTGCTGGCAATTTAGAAGACTTGCTCGTTGCTTATGTTAAGAATACATGAGATCCTCTAACATCCCTCTCTCAAGCAAATATAAAGGCTAGAAGCCAAAGTAGGCCATGCATATTTCCACAACCATATTCGACTCTGAATCTGCTGATTCGCAGGTCCCTAGATAGAGGATATTATACACTTCAGCTTTTACTGTAATAAAAATCCATGCGAAGCAAACTGATGTACGCACAAGAATTTTGAATCATGATACCATAATTCCTTCTGCATTACTATCATGATCATTCAACTCCGTGGTAATTTCTTCAGAACTGTAAAACTTTGCATATCTCACACTTGGTAGCAATTACCAACTATATAGACTAATACGTAAAAAATGAGGGAAAGTTGCATTTTGGGATGACGACCAAGGGCCTCTTAGGTCAAAAAATGCCCAATAACAATGAACATCAAAATCAAAACACTTTAATAAGAACGTAATCCAAGAGCGCTTTCGTGGTCTCTTTTCATTTACAACGACCAAGTGAAATGAAATGCAACAAACGGGTCATTTCACTTGGCCTTGGCACATAAATGGAGATCACGAAAGCGCTCGTGCACTGCGTTCTTATTAAATTGTTTTGATTTTGGTGTTTATTGTTACTGGGAGTTGTTTTGGATTAATGAATAGGGCGACTACCTTTATTTTCAAATCCACTGGCCATCACAGCTGTTTCAAAAGCCTCCGAGGTGATTCTAATTACACATTATTTGTATTTAAAGGCAAGGAAATATAGACAACGGATGCGAATCAAATGCCTGTTACAATGGCAAAAAAAACATCCAGAGCAAGATGAAGAAGAGATTGGAAAATTGCGTATATCGAAATATCAAATTAAATATCAATATTCTCATTGGAAAAGCAATTTCCAATCAAAATTGTCAACGTTCCTTTTAAGTGCTCATAACTCCTTCATCGGTGAAGAAAATGTCGACCTTTAATAACGGAACAGATATTCTCACTTTGATTGATAAGATAAAGCTTACTCCATGGCTCATATTCTCCGTTCTGATTGCACTTGGCGGAACCCTGTCCAACGGTTACACCATCTTTATCCTCGGATATCACAATGAAATAAAAAAGTCCCATTATTTCTTGGTATTTGCCCTGTGCATTTCTGATTTCCTTTGTAACGGAATCTTTGTTCCCATAGAAATCTGGAAGACTTATGTCTTCTTCACTGTCTATCACATGGTCATAGATTCCGACTCCTCCTTCTGTTTCAGCAGTGGAATCATATACAATTTAGTTCTATCAATTTCTGTGTGCACACAGTTTCTAATAGCATTCAGCAGATTGCTCGCGGTGTTCGCGCCGATATTCTTCAAGACCAGAGTCAATCAAAAATCAATTGCTATTCTATGGATTTTGGCAGCAATTGTAGGCAATGGAATTTATTACATTATTCTCACTCTGTCAGGGTCGCTGAATTTTGCTCAGAATGAATCAATGGGAGATTGTGACCCGTCTGGAGAGAATAGTCTGATGGATTTACTTTTCCGGATGACGGCTGGCCTGTTTCCCTTGATTCTCACGATTACATTCTATACGTTCATTCTTTTCCGCATCATTTGTGTGCGGACTACGGAAAAGAGAAAAGCAGTCATCAAGAGAGCAAGTGGATGTTTGAGTATGTTTGCTCGTGCGGCCTTGTACGCTATCCTTATTCTACCAACCATAGCTTTGAGAGCTCCGGGAATATCGTTGGATTTATGGTTCAAATTGTTGTTTCGAATCTCTTATGCAAGTAATCCGGTAAGAACATTTCGATGCAGATGTGTGCTTTGTTTTCCGCAGAAAATGCTTCACTCGAAAGTGAGCTCTCATTTGATTTTTGCTGTAAAGACGTGATTACATGTAATGTTGAACAATATCTTCAGAAGATACTGAATGATGAATAACGCATCTGTCAGTGCATAATCCTTTCAGCTAAGGAGTTGGCAAAAAGCATTCATTGACGGGATTTTCGACCTAATGAGCACGATGCACGGTGAATTCATCTCTCCATCTTTCCATAATCGAGATGGGAACTGTATGGGAATCTTAGTTATCTTTCAGTGGCAACAGGGAGGCCTGTATGGATGCATATGATGTAGCTATATGTCTGTGTAATGGGTTATCATGCCAAACACTCTTCCAGACGTGCTCAATGATTCCGAAGTCACAAATGCTCCATTTGTTTACTTCAGAGTAAATATATACACGAGTATTCGATGACTCTCGGCTCACCTTGCATGTGATTAAAATGACAAGACATATCTCGACATGCCCTCACCTCGATTGATCACCACTAGCGAAGACACCCACGGAACCACAGCGATGAAGAAGCAAACGCGAAGTGGCAATCAATGAACCAGAATAAGATGATAAACACCGAACATGATTACGGCAGGAAATGCGATAACGTACCATAATGAGAAATTTACCGCAAAGTCATAAATTGAAATGATTCCTAAAAGCTATGTGCAGTTTATACATGTGCATCAGCATTCAGCTGCGACGAAGACTAAAATAAAATTCAATTGATCAATTTAAGATAAAATGATTCCAAATGCTATTAATTTCAGCACCAGTGTCAAGGTTGTACAGAAACTCCTTATACCCACGGATGTAGTGCGTTGTTTTTTACTTTATTTTGGAGAATTCAGTGGGAACTCTATTCAAACGAGCTCGAATTCTGGTAAACATGCACCTAAAATCAAAACTACGGATGACGGCAAAAGCAATGAACTCTATTGTGTCAACTACAATGACTGTCATCAGTATTGCATTGGAGAAATTGGCAGACGCTTGAGAACAGATGCATTGCTTACCTATATTTCTAAAACTATGGTGCAATAATATAGAGTAATGGCAGATTGTACATTGTTGCCTGCTGTCGGCAGGCAGCAATATGCATCACCCGACCGTGATTTTTCAAATGCTACTTGTAACATGCATGTAGAAGTTGATGCTAAGATCGCAGACTTATAAACTGTGGACGAATATAACTTTATAGCAGGCGTTTTAAAAGCAGAAATATGAGAAATCTGAGGCCACGCAGCGGTCGAAGATTTCTTACATACTGCTTGAAAAAAGCGTGCTATATTTCTATTGCCTCATAGTTCAGGGCATGGAAGTAGATCATAGAAATCTACATGTAGTATGGAAGTTTGATATCTTGCCTATGTACAATGATGGCACATGGAAAAATCTATGGTTTGTAGATCAGATTCGATTTAAAACAATGTATCATAGTCAAACTATTCGCCAAGTTGGTTGTGGAACTTGTTGACAGCAAATTGCAGGATTTTCTTGAAGAGAATTTTAAGTGAGATGGTGGCATTGTTTCATGTGAAATAGCCTACTATTCCATGGATCAATATGCTGTGTCTATTTGTAGCAGTCATTGACAACTATTATGCAATTTTTCTACACTGGAATGCGAATTAAAATTTGGTTCAAAGAGTCATAATTGAAAGTGGTCGGTGTACTGGTTGTAAGAATATCTCAAAAATTCACAGATAAAATTTCTAATTATTGGATAAGTTCTCCGTCAAGCGGTACACCCAGCGCCTGGAATAAACACACTGAAAGCTTCTCTACTACTATCATTTCTCAGATAAACAGAATGTCCCTGGAACTCTTCAATTGATCATTGAATGACGTATGTGATATACTGTGATTATGTTTTGGCAGCTGATATTCATATGCATGCATAGATTTTGAAAATTGTTCAGATATAATGTACAAGGGAGCCCTTTAAAGTAAAATGAATGGCTAAAATTTATTGGCCTCTGATTTCAAGCTAGAGTAATGTACGAGGGGCGTTCCAAAAGTATCCGGATTAAGCCCATAACTTTAAGAGTAATTATCTTATGCCTCTGAAGTTTTGATATGTTGAACCCATTATCATCATTAATAAGCACAAAAAAATTTCATCCCGATATCTTTATTAGTTACAAAGCTGCAAATATTTTAGTAATGTCACTACTTAAAATTTAATGACGACCAAAAACAATATTTTGTCAAAAAAGAAAAATGGATATTTAAACATTCTTTATCAAAAAAGAAAAAGGGATACACGTTACAAACTAACAGTCTTCTTGTGGCAGAGCAACCTTCTCAATGTAGTCACCTTGCAACATGATGCACTTCTTCCAACGATCTTCAAGTTTGCGAATGGCAGACTTGAACCATTCAGGTGAGATGGACGCCAACACTGATCTCATCTTCTGTTCCAACTCCTCCCTTGTGTCGAAATGCATTCCACGCAGAATGCTTTTCATGTGAGGAAATAAGGCATAATCCGATGGTGCCAGGTCTGGGCTGTATGGCGGATGCGGTGCGATGTCCCAACACAAATCATCTATCCTCTCCATTGTTTTCCGAGCGGTGTGGGGTCTGGCGTTGTCTTGATGGAGCAGGATCACTTTCGATTTCTTCCCTGGACGGCGATGTCGAAGATGGTGATGGACTTCTTGCAATACTCCACAGTAGTAATCCGCATTGATTGTAGTGGAGTCGGGAAGAAAGTCCAAGTGGATGATGCCTTGTTCATCCCAGAAAGCAGTCAACATGATCTTCTTTGCCATTGGAGAAGACTTTGCTTTCACGGGGGGCGTGGAACCTTCGTCAACCACTGCTTTGATGCTTCTTTGGTTTCGGGAGAGAAGTATGGCAGCCAAGTTTCATCAGTTGTCATGAAGCGTGCCCAGTATCCATCAGCTCCCTCGGTTTGAAGCGCCAGCACATTTTCTTGTGAGCATTCCTTCCTTCGAGTTCTTTGGTCTGAATTCAGCAGTTTTGGCACCCAACGAGCACACAGTTTACTCAATTGAAGATGGTCTTTCAAGATGCGGTGTACAGTTCCACGAGATAAGCCGAGCTTGATGGTGATTTCAGAAACTGTAGACCGTCGGTCTTCCATTATCACATTCTCGACATTCGCGATTGCATGTTGGCTAGTGGCATCCGCTGGGCGACCCGATCGACTTTCATCGCTGATGTTCTGGCGACCTTCAAGAAATTGTTTTGCCGCCCATGCAAAAACCTGAGTTCGTGACAAAGCAGATGAGCCAAGTTGATTGACTAGCCTCGAATGAATTTCTGTTGGTGTAGACCCCTCGAATGTCAAAAAGGCGATGATTGCGCGCTGGCTCTCCGGTTTCTGTATACCCGTGCTTATTAATGATGATAATGGGTTCAACATACCTAAACTTCAGAGGCATAAGATCATTACTCTCAAAGTTATGGACTCAGTCCGGATACTTTTGGAACGCCCCTCGTATGTTTTGTAAATCGACATTACAAGTTGCAAATGTGTCTGATTATACTCTTGATAGATATTAGAAGCGATATTTCAAAATGATGAGCGTACAAAATGTGTTAAAGGATTTCCTTCTTTGTCTTCCTGTCACCGCAATATTTTGTAAATTCATTATTGCTTTCGTGTCCATGATCTTTGGGCAAAGGGCGACAATCCAGATTACAAATTGGTTTGATGAATATAAATGTCATCAGAAAGCTCGGAAACCAGATCGCACAAGTTGCATTTTGCACCAACTAAGTTCCACCGACGAGTGCCATAATTTTCATGCAATTTCCATTCTAGGACTTTCTATGGTATTGTTAATTTCTATGGTTTAGGGAGTTCATAAATCGTGCAGGAATCATGAATGATGATGACGTGCATGGTTCATACCAATTATCATGTTAATACACTTTCTTAGTACAAATATTTCAAAATTTACATGGTACCCATTTTGAATGAATTTCATTATTTCAAGGATGCGGAGTCCTATCATTTTGATAGGACTCCGACTCCGGGGGTTGATAGGACTCCGACTCCGACTCCGGGTGGCAAGTATATATAGCCTATTTTTTTGAAAAAAACTGGTAACCTACATCATAGATCATTATAGCCCTACCTGAACCTATTTTTGGTGATCACTGCTGTATCAATTACCAATCATTATCGATAAAAGTTTATCAAATGTCGCTTTAAGTTGGATGCAAGCGACTCGGCTCCTCCCATCTTCTTGATGAGAGCTTCACACGGTTTTTCTGCAGTCTCTACCAGGCAGGAAAATTCCCCATCCTTCTCCAAAAAATATGAGCACACTTTCGATTTTAATATGCGCCTTGGAGGAGCCATCACACACGATTAACGTGAGGGTAAGAGGTAATGTTCTCAAACAAACTAGAATTTCATTTTTGTCTCTGACGTGACCTTTGCTGCGCAGGTGTGGCTAGGAAGGCTTGTCTTCTCTACTAAATTACCGAGTGAAAAGACAATCATTTTATCACTATCACGGTTCATTCCCTCAACTATTACAGGCCTTGCATGCATCAGTGTCTCTGTACTTTTGTTTGATGGAGAAAGTTGACACCAAGACAGTGACAGCTATGCACGAGAATAAATAATTTGTTTGTGTTATACTTCAAGTCTAGTTATAAGCCGGAGTCCGGAGTCCTATCATTTGATAGGACTCCGACTGCGACTCCAGCAAAAATGATAGGACTCCGACTCCGACTCCGCATCCCTACATCATTTTAAGATCCGTAGAAGGAGACAGTCCGACACCAGAAGGTAACAATGATGAATTTAGACAATTTTCTAGTCGGCATGATCAGTGGAGTCGATGATTCTCTTCTTGATTTTTTCGTGAATCAATCAATCCAGTTCCAGATTTATTACGGAACTCTCACATAGATTTGTAAATGAAATTGGAGAAATTGAACATACAGAATGTAGCGATGAAGAAAAGCACCGGTTGACACACTTAGAAAACGAATGTATCCATTTGTCGACACAACAACAAACAAATCAACATATAAAGAAACTGAAAACTTTTAGGCTTGTGTGCAGACATCCCAATAGTGACGGAAAAGATATTCTGCGATTATCTGCGTCTATTCTACTCCGAACTAAGAACTGATAAATGCGAAATTTACTGTCCGAGAAGCTTAATATGTTTCCGTGCTCCGATTCAACAATGCCTCACTTCTCCAGAGATCAGTAGCACAATCAATATAATAAATAGAAACAACTTCAAAAGGGCCAATGGTGTATTGCAATCCACGGTTGGAAAATATTTGTAAAGAACCCAGAAGAAAAACAGTTTATTCCAGGCAATTAATGATAAAGATATGAGCAGAATAAAACAATATTTTCGAAGAGATATCCTCCAAGCACAGAATTAGATTGTTTAACCGTGTCACTTTGCTAGAAGTGCAGACTGATTCAAACAGATGGCACATGCAGGAGTTTACAAAGTGGGCAAAGAGAAATTTTTAATACATTGCAGAGATACGAAAAGTAGTCGTGCGTCGCTTGCGGATTGCTCTAAATTCCTTCAAAATGCTCCGATCGCCACGACTCCTTCAGATTCGAAGAATTCAGATCATTGCGCAAAAGTTTACTCGATAATGTTGGGTCCTCCGATCATTTTAAAAAAAGTTAGCAGGCGCATGAAAAAACGTTCACAAACTTCTCTGTAGAACTTGACATCGTCTGTGTCTCTTTGCTCTGTGATCCGGTTGATAACAGTCACAGAAACTTTGCACAATTTGGCGTGTTTAATGTTGAACTGGTTGCTCATTGTTCGATTGCTATGGTATTTAGTCAGGAGATTGTGCAATTTCATTAACGTTACATGTTCCAATCACAGAATTGGACAGGTCGTCTCTTCTTCCGTTTGACTAGAAGGGAAACATTGGAACATGTAACGAAAATAAAATGGCACAATGTGCTGACTAAATACCATAGCAATCGAACAGTGAGCAACCAGTTCAACATTAAACACGCCAAATTGTGCAGAGTTTCAGTGACTGTTATCAACCGGATCACAGAGCAAAGAGACACAGACGATGTCAAGTTCTACAGAGAAGTTTGTGAACGTTTTTTCATGCGCCTGCTAACTTTTTTTAAAATGATCGGAGGACCCAACATTATCGAGTAAACTTTTGCGCAATGATCTGAATTCTTCGAATCTGAAGGAGTCGTGGCGATCGGAGCATTTTGAAGGAATTCAGAGCAATCCGCAAGCGACGCACAACTATTTTTCCTATCTCTGTAAGGTATTAAAAATTTCTTTTTGCCCACTTAATAAGTTCCTCCATGTGCCATCTGTTTGAATCAGTTTGCACTTCTAGCAAAGTGACACGATTAAACAATCTAATTCTGTGGTTCCAATGCTTCCCTTCTAGTCAAACGGAAGAAGAGACGACCTGTCTAATTCTGTGCCTCCAAGTCCTCCAAGATGAAGTTATATTCATTACTATTTATCACTTCTGACTGAGAGAAAGAGAAAACCTACGAAGTTTAATGTATTCTACTTTTGAAGTGAAAACAGATGGTTCTGGAAACAAACAAAGTAAATAAGATTCATCAAATAAGTTTCCTTGAGAGCGAATGATACCGGGTCTGTTACAAAATTAGTTGCATGATAGTGAAAAAATTATAGCAGCAGAATTAAGTTCTTCATGTATTCAGTGATTCATTCATACGGTATATGAACACAAACCATAATTAATTGGGTTCACAGCTGCCTTTCTCCGAATTACAGCTATGAGTTCCTGCTCTTTTTTTATGTGGGACTAAATATTCTTTATCTTAATTATTTTTACTAAATAGACTTCATTGAAGTATTAGCTAAACATACAACGTTCGCTATGATTGATACTCAATATATGTATCTGAGGCATTATTAATTAAGTATGCTAAGGACAAAGGTTTTCAACAGATTTATTTGATATCTAATAAATAAATTTTTCCAAACTATCAAATGTGTATGCGCACTGTGATAATAATTAAATCTTAAAGATATTGACATGTGCATCACATGGAGATATAGGACAAATTTAAAGATTGTGTCCGTTTGACATAAAACCCCTTTAATTTCTAATTTCATTGTTTACTGCATCATTCATTGTTCATTAAGTTGAATATAAAACACAGGAAGCTCTTCATGAAGTTTCTGAGATTGATACAAAGGAAAACTGAAGCAATTTTGTAATTCCAACTCATTGGTCATTGCCAGACCAGTCATCGTCAACATGTGTTCATACTTTTTCAGTTAGATCTTCGCATCGACTCCTTTATGAATGTAATGTTAGCCTACTTCGGGCATACTCAATGTAGCATATTTATTGCAATTACATGCAGACGCAGTTGCACCGTCGAGCTTCTCAAAACTTTTATACCATTGTCTCAGAAGCTATGTAGTGGTAAATCTCGAGTCGCTGTTCACACTTTGTAAAAAAACGGATTACAAGAAAGGATGCACTTGTATGCTCTCTGCTAGACCAGTATCCATGTATTTGTTTTGCAATTCCGAAGTCATAAAGGCAGTGGCAGTAGAAACGCACCGCATCACCTTGACATCCCGACAAAAATAATGGTGGACTGATTAGGCGAACAGATTTCTCCAAATGTACATATAGAGCAACAACATTTCAGCCTCACATTTGACAAGCAATTATCAAATTTCAATTTTCAACAAACAGTCGTCTAAATATTTGTTTAGCGCATCGTGAATGTCATTTTTATCTTGACATCCACTACACATTCTGTTACGTTTTTAATTTACTTGTTTTCTTGACTGCAATTTTTCAACTGCACAAATCAAGAAAAAAAACTGCACATTTGAATTCAGAACTGTACGAAGTGTTCGGTTGCACGTTACAAAGCCCGCGCTCATTGTAATAGCAGTACGAAAAGAATAGTAGCATTTTACTAATCCTTCATGTCATGACAACCTTGGGGAATATTTAAGTTTTATTCAAATACAGCCATGGCCAAAAGTCACCGGACACTGACATTTTTATGGATATTAGTTGAAATATTCGGCGCATCGCTTCGCTTCGATACTCTAGAATAATATGTTTGTATCACTGCGTCATCTACCAACAGTAGCAAAATTTAAATCAAATTTCATTAACCCAACCTTTTTGAGCAAATTTACGTTTTGGCCATAAGTCACCGGACAACCAAAATGTGAACATTCATTATTTTAACTGGTCCATATTTTCTGATGTAGGAACTCAATAGCTCCGTTGTTTGCTGTTTCCTATTCTTCAAGCACATCATTTTCAATAACTGAAAAAGAAAAAATTCAAATTTCAAATTTGAAAGGGAACGGCGGCTTGGCCAAAAGTCACCGGACACTTTCTTTATCAGCTTAGTGAAAAACATGTTCTTTAGACCATTTCTGTGATAGGTTATTGTGTTTAATCTAATGGAATCTTTTCACATGCTAAATAATATCTATGAAAAACATCGTTGTTATGTTAGATTTTCATAAAGTGATAATATTCAAATATGACTTTAAATTAACTAGACCCGAACTTATTCAAATGAAATTGATTGGGAAATAAATTCATTTTAAAGTTAATCAAATCAAAGTAGACTGTTATTTGACTGTTTTGTTTTGTCTTTGAGAAATCCCCATCTACACCCATTTACTTTGATCTACACAAATCAAAATATCGTTTTATGGAAAAACATTTCTATTAGGTTTCTACATCAGGATTCGAAAATAAACAATCCATCACGAATTTCAGTACCTGGTAGGAAATCCCTTCGCCTGAATCACTGATCTCAGTCGTCGTTGCATGCTGTCAACCAGTTGTGTGCAAGATGCGGGGGTGATGACATGATGCCAAGCTTGAATGATGGCAGAAATGATTTCTGATCTGGATTTTGGGGCCCTCTCGTAGATTACACGTCCAACAACAGCCCAAAGATTTTCAATGGGATTGACATCTGGACTTTGACCAGGCCAATCTTGGATGTGCTCCACCTCGTTCCTTGCGAGCCATTCTTTAATAGTTTCCGCCCGATGACATGGGGCATTGTCATCTTGAAAAATTGCTCCTCCTTCGGGATAATGCTCTTGTCGAGTACGAAGCAGCTCATTCTGGAGAACGTCAAGATAAACTTTCTGGTTTACCCTCTCACCATTTTCAAATATTCTCAGCCTGCCAACGCCTTTGTTGGAGAAGCATCCCCACACCATCACACTGACAGGATGCTTAGTCGTCGCCATTGTGCACTTTGGTAGGTAGCGTTCTCCGATTCTTCGTCTGACTCTGAGCGACCCTCGATTACCGTGTAGATCAAAGGACGATTCATCCGAGAATATCACTCTTTGCCAGTACTCCGGGCCTTTCTCAGCATACTTTTGGGCAAACAAAACTCTTCTACGCCTTTGAAAGGCATTCACGAAAGGTTTCTTTGCTGGTCGTCTAGAGCTGAAGCCTGCATGTTGTAGTCGCCTTCTGATGGTTCGCTCACTCATTGAAGCTCCGAAGTCTCCGAGGGTCGCCTTGATTTGCTTCGAAGACAAAAATCGATTTTGTTCACAGCGCCGAATAATCACTCTGTCCAGTCTTTCAGATGAACGTCGAGGGCGACCCGTTCGTTTCTTTGTAGGAGAACCATGACCTGAGGGATTAGCAAGCCAACGACTTCTTATGTCGGAAACTGTTGATTTTGGGACACCCACTTTGACAGAGATTTTGCGAATGGCGTAGCCTTCTTTCAAGAGAGTCACAATCTCACATCTCTTCTTCGGTGAGACTTGCTTTCGCATCGCCATCACTTTCGTTAGACGATCACTTCACTTGCACAGTTCAGTCAACTTTTGAGAATGAAATGATTCAGATTTGTGACATGAACCTTGAATTTGAATTTTGAATCGGAAGTCGAGAGGTAACATAGAAATATGATTGCTTGTCAGGCGTCTCTCAAGCAAACCTGAAAATTGCAATAACTTAGTCCATAGAAAGCGAATCCCTGAAGTGGTGTAGAGTGCTGTACTGCGGTTTGACAGATAAAGCAAAGTTCAAGGTGGGATGCAAAATAGACCATAGAAAGCCAACATCTCATACGTGCAGCTGGAAGGCACATCAACATTGTAAAAACCTGGAAACTCCGCAAAAAAGATGAAAATGTGATGTCCGGTGACTTTTGGCCAAGCCGCCGTTCCCTTTCAAATTTGAAATTTGAATTTTTTCTTTTTCAGTTATTGAAAATGATGTGCTTGAAGAATAGGAAACAGCAAACAACGGAGCTATTGAATTCCTACATCAGAAAATATGGACCAGTTAAAATAATGAATGTTCACATTTTGGTTGTCCGGTGACTTATGGCCAAAACGTAAATTTGCTCAAAAAGGTTGGGTTAATGAAATTTGATTTAAATTTTGCTACTGTTGGTAGATGACGCAGTGATTAGAGTATCGAAGCGATGCGCTGAATATTTCAACTAATATCCATAAAAATGTCAGTGTCCGGTGACTTTTGGCCATGGCTGTATATGCCAAATAGTTCTTTTTCAAACTTCTTCGACATTTTTATCATTTCCGCTAAACTACACAAACAATCAAGGTAGACCATCGGCAGTCGTGTTCAGAGAACAAAGACATGCAATTGCTACTTGTTTTGCTTTGAACCCTCGTTCTCCTTACATTGCGTTTGTGTCAAGGATGATGAGTCAGAGTCCCGGAGTCCTATCATTTTTGCTGAAGTCGGTGTCCAGACTCCAGCCTAAAACTAGACCCGAAATATAATACAAACAAATTATTTATTCTCGTGCATAGCTGTCACTGTCTTGATGTCAGCTTTCTCCATCAAACAAAAGTACAGAGACACTGCTGCATGCAAGGCCTGCAATAGTTGAGGGAATGAACCGTGATAGTGAAAAAGGATTGTCTTTTCTCTCTGTGTTTTAGTAGAGAAGACAAGCCTTCCTAGCCACACCTGCGCACCAAAGGTCACATCAGAGACAAAAATGAAATCTAGTTTGTTTGAGAACACTACCTCTTACCCTCACGTTAACCGTATGTGATGCCTCCTCCAAGGCGCATATTAAAATCGAAAGTGTTCTCATATTTTTTGGAGAAGGATGGGGAATTTTCCTGCCTGGTAGAGACTGTAGAAAAACCGTGTGAAGCACACACTTGATGAACTTTCATCGAAAATGATTGATGATTAAGACAGTAATGATCATTAAAAATAGGTTCAGGTAGGGCTATAATGATCTATGATGTAGGTTACCAGTTTTTTTTCAAAACACTAGGCTTTATATACATGCCACCTGGAGTCGGAGTCGGAGTCCTATCAAAATGAGAGGACTCCGCATCCCTGGTTTTTGTACTTTATCGGAAATGATAAAATGTTGAAGAAGTTTGAAAAAGAACTATTTGACATGTTTGAATAAAACTTAAATATTCACACTCCTCACCTTGCAATGATTCCGAAGATACCAAACATGAACATTTTTGATAAAAAAGTGAAAAGATATCATTTTCAGCTAAAGGAGCCATAATTTTGTGACAACTTCACGATATCACTGATTTTTTCCTAGTTTACCGATTTTGATGAGCAAGGTATCAAAAGGGAGCTCAGAAAATGCTCGTTCTCCCCAAGACTGATTCATAATCATACTCACGTCTTCTTACTGAACAATTGCGACTTGTAAATTGAGCGATTTTCATATTTTGAGCACTGCTCAGCAAATGAAGCAGCGGATACAAGTCTATCATAGCTCATTTTAAAGCTGAGAATACTAGCTTTCAAATGATGTATGACATTTTGCACGACGCGAATGGAAGGCATGGGAATCGATTGAAATAGGTGGTCCGTTTTTTATGATCATTTCTGTAGTCCTTTACATGTACTATCATAGTATCAGATTTCTATGTTTTTCCAACTTTGAAATACTCGATACCCGTTCAATTTCGCTTTTTCCGTCGAATTCTTTTGCTTAAATAGTTTCCTGATTTCTGTTTCAGTTCTTCTATTTCACTCTTGATGGAAGGATGAGGAGGTTGTATTTGCATCCCCGAAAAGCGAAAGTCGGAGATGGTGCGAACTCAACATCGACAAAATAGGACTTCTAAGCACCATTTCCCTTCAACTCACTCTCAGTGACTTTCTCTGCACGATGTTTTACTGATGCACAGATCCTATATTCAGTAGCAAAAATACCATGCGACATTCGTTGTAAAATATATTTCAAACTTCACACTCGTCTTTTTCACCAAAATTCTAAAATCCAGACACCTAAACGTTTCAATGATAAGATTACGCTGTTGATGCAATAGAACGAAACATTGATTGAAATACAAGAATAAATTAATCAAGAAGCTATAAAACTGATCTGTGGAAGGACAAGTTTTACAAGAGTCAGGGCGCAACAGAAAGTTGTGTTGATGTTTGATGTGAGCCGGCGGAGGGGAAGAGCTTCTAAACCGAATAATGAGAGTATACATCATTACCAAACGGTGCCATGTGGTAATGCAGCATATCAGCATTGTCTTGTACGTGTTGCTGGTCACGTGCATTGACTATGAGCATCACTTGGACCGATGCAGCTCTTCGACAGCATCAGCACACATGCTGCTTAGAAATAACATTATTACGACGGGCTTTGAAAATTGTGATATATCCGATGTCTTCTTGCTAGCATGCGATTCCAGCAAGGCATTTGATTAGTTTGTTCATGATAAAATAATCGATGCACTTTTAGTTAACAGTTTTTCGAAAGGATTTTATACTGGATTGATAGCCATGCTCGTGATCGAACTCAGTCAGTTAAAGTAGAAGAATTTATAAGTTGCCCAGCAAAAGTATTGCCAGGAGTTCTCCAGGGCTAGCTCAAGCCGAGGCATTGTTCGAACATCATTATCGAATACATTGACGACTGCACAGTTGTTTTCCCTGTCTGCAATGTCGCGAACATCGATTGTGAAGATGAAAAGTGAATCAAATATGCTTGAATGGACATTTTCTAGCGGTATTACAGCTTAACCTCACAAAAGTAGATACACTTCTATGGATCCCCAACACCAGCCTAAAACTATCCACACCTTCCTGTGATAAAATTGAAGCTGCTCGAAGTTCTTTATCGGATAATCTCAAGTGGTTGGAAAAGAGCCTCTCGACGATAATGTGCTTTAATAGTCCGGCAGCCAGAGCGAGTTTCTGCAGGCAACGAGGCCGAAACTGAGACTTTCACAGAATGATGTACACCCTATGCCTACTACGAATCTGCACGTCTGCCGAGTTCTAGTGAGTTCCTCTTCCTGTCAGACAGGCTCAAAGAAAACGTTAATCCAATGGAACGCCGATTGCAGATTTTGGAAAAAATGTGATATATTTATATATATTATATAAATCTGAATTTGTTTTGGCTTCAAAGATAAAACCTCCTCAACATAGGAAATGACCTGCACCTCCTGCGCCCTTGTCTGAATGTCATTTATCTTGAAGCATGCATTGCGTATTTATACGTTCATTAATCGAATATTGTTCTCTCTTCGTTGGTGGGAATGTCCACACGAACATCACTTTCCTCGAGAATCCTCATTAAGGTTCCATTGCGAACCTCGCGAAGACGCAATTCGTTCTTTCCGACATCAATTTTGCCTGCTGTAAATACATGGCGTGACTGACTTTTTTGCACTTGGTTTGCTTCACTTTCTTGCGCACTCACATGCCACATGTACAAACCTCAGTAGTTGTAAAACTTGCGTCACTAACGGTACATCCGTGGTGTCCTCTTTCAGTCATTCAATCAGGTTATTTTCTGATCTGTGAGATTTAATAACTTCAAATATATAAACAAAATGATGCGCTTCCGCAGTGTACATTCCTATAGGAAATTGGAACTTCCCGATGTGCGATGCATAACATCATAATTACTGTGCGACACTGTTTTCAACAACTGTCAGCCATTATTCGCAAACTTTTGTTGATGTTATGGATAGAACAAGGGGAACTTCCAATAATCTCTTAATACATTCTTGCGATTAACTTTTCGCCATCCCTTTTTATGTATACAAAAAAGTTCGTTTTCTACTCATCTTTGCTTTTACTATATTTTTCCTGACTTTAATAAGTTCTCTCCACATATACTACTTATCTAGACTGCTCTATTTGTTGGTTTACGTTAGACCAAGCTTCCACCACCACGCATGAGTTTGGCTCTCCTGTTTGTCAATTGTGAATTTGCTTGCATCCAATGATTGCAACATTCATTCTGTCGCAGATGTTCTGTAGAGAGTTAGCGTGGCCAGAGCATCGATAAATGATCGAATGAACTTCGATGTTCTAAATCGACATTGGCAGAATTTATGAGTGTCCATGCACTTCAAAGCACCTATCTAGGAGCCGCTATTCAATGCTGTTCAGCAGCGCTTCTTTTGGTCACTGGCTCCTTCCATGAACTACAAGAAGAACAGCAATTCAAGCTTTGTTGAAAAAATAAGAGATCGATATGTCTGCATTTATAGACAGTCCTTTCTTTGTTATCCGAGTCAAAAATTAAAAAAACCAATTAAAATTAAATAGTTTTCAATTTTAATTCGGACAGCCGAGAAATGAGACTTCTTTCGAATACAAATCATCTTTGCAAAGCGTTTTGCATGAATCTTAGCATCGAAAATCGCCTTTAATAATAATGGTAATGATATAGAAACTTAATGGCTCACTTGTTCATGCATGTACATTCGGCAAGAGCACAACAATTTAAGAGAAAGAAGGCAATATAAAGATAAACAATGGATCACATAAACACGTACTTATAAAAGAATGTTTAACTCTCAGAGGTCTGAGGGGGGTCCAGTGGCCCCAGAGCCATATTTTTCTATTTCACTTTTTGCGCTGAGGATATATCAACAGCTCATGATCATGTAAAATCGTCATTTTTCACATTGATTCTGTATGCGTTATTTCATTTCAATTGGATCCGTAGAAGCATGGTAGATAGGCCAAGGGGATCCACTGGAATTCCCATTACAAAATGTTTACTATCAGATGAAAAATGAATTTGTGCGTGTCCACGGTGGTTCATGATGAGTGAAATTCATTTATTCAATGTTTACATCATGCTCGTGCATGTACGTTATGCTAGGAGGTCGCAAAATATGAATACTTTGTTTTCGCACATGATCGTGCATGACTGATTGGCCTACATGAAAAACTCAGCGAAAATCAATGTTCAAATGAGAATTATCATTATATTCATGCTTCAACACTAAAAACAGACTATTGGCAAAGTTTTCACAGCAGTAATTGAAGAGTTTGAGATCTCCGCAGATGTTTTGAGGGTCTTAAAATGCAGTAATTATGGCTCAGTTTAGGACTATTTCTGATTGATGCGGATAAATTTGAAAAATGGCTAAATGTAGGGGTCATGCTGCATAGAATAAATCAATTTCATTAAAATCAACTATCTGAGGTTACATGGCGACAGTAAACATCGTAAAATCGACTCTCAGCACAACTGATGCTGTACTAGATGTGGTTGACTTACAAAAACACCATATTTTCTCATCTGTTTGCTGAGAAGGCTGAAAGACACTCAAAGGATTAGTTATATCGACTTGCTACACGCAAATATCATCGCTTTACTTAAAATCAACTTTCCTAATGATTTGATATCGATTCAAGCAGGTATCCAAGGAATTTGTAAAAGGGGTCCACTGGTCCCCCCCTCAGGTATCAGAGGGTGTGAAAAGCTCAGGTCTCTGAGGGTTAAACCGATTCTTCTTAGCAAAAGGTGGTCGCAGAGGGCATACATTTCTTAGTGTGATGTTTCTGTGTTCAAGCTTCAAACATGCTGGAGCGCAAGGGATGATTCGGATAGCGCATTATTTGTCGAAAGAGTTCCAACTTATAGTGGCCCTCCATCCCAACTCGGTTGCCTACCACTGATGTAGGCCAACTGGTCATGCACGAGGATGATGCAAACAGTAAATCAATGAATTTCACTTACTATGCACCATCATGGACATGCGCAAAATTTTTTCTCATCTGAAAGTAAATTTCTTGAATGGAATTGCTACAACGTCTGAGGCCTGAGGGTGGTTCCAGTGGACCCCTTGGAAAATTCAAATGAAATATGACAATCACATGCGGAATCAGTGTCAGATATGATGATTTTACATGGGCCTGAGCGGTTAATACACCCTCAGTAGAAAAAGTGAAATAGAAAAATATTTGGTCTCTGAGGGCCATGAGCAAGAAAGAATGGTGAGTCCTTTTTTGTCCAAGCTAAGACCTACCTCTCATCGCACAGCACCGTCCTTCCTTCGTAGCTTGTTCTTCTTAACTTTGATACTTTCCGTCACTATTGAGCTTCCACTGAATTTTCTACAGACTAAGCATTTCCATTACAGAGATCTTCATTGAGAATGCTCTGATGCTTTGTGTTGAAAATAAGACAACGACACATTTTCCTGTCACCAGTAGCAGACAACTAAAACAAAAGCTCAGAAACAGCTGTTTTTAAGAACTCAGATTCGGTTACGGTCATATGCAGAAGAGGAAGTTATTCTACAGCTTGGAACATTATTTGTCCATCTCTAATCCACGCGGAATGCATTTAACTCAGCAAAGCCTTCCTATTCACGAATATTTCACATTGCACACCTGTGTGAGAAATGAGTTAAAATTACGGTATTAAAGAGATCATTAATATGAATGGTCGGTTCAATAAGGAGAACCTCTTTGCAAACATTAAATTAATCGCTGTAAATTCTGGAATTGAGTTGTAACTACCTCATAGTGACCACCCAAATGAAAGTCACTTCTCAATCCGCTTTTAGACAGTCTTAAGAACACATGAAGTCATGATTGTCTTTTTAAAATCAGACGCAAGGTTCACGTGGCAAGGTGTGTAATAGTGAATTCTCAATGGTGCATTAAACTCTTATGTATGTTTGTAAGGACTAACAAATTCTTGTCTGTCGTGGAACTGTTTTCAGACAAAAATGCGTGCAATATTGAGCACAGTCATGCAGGCATGTAAATCACGAAACAATTGATTTGCCATGCCCTTCTTTCTTAGCCTTTCTTTGGTTTGAGATATTGAGTTTACAAGACAATGTTGAAAGTTAACGGATATCATTGCATGTCATCATGTTCCATTGAACCAGTTTCACTGCAATTGCTTATAGCAGTGTTTCATGACCTTAAATTATCGCGGACTAAGCGCTCACCTCAAGTGAAATGGATTAAGACTTATTCAAAAAAAATACGGATATGTCACACGCAACGGCGTCTATTCAATCGCTCTGAAATGCAATTTTGCATTTCTGTCTTCAACTCAGTTTCTACAGACGATGTCCTGTATGTCCTGCATAAATAATGATCGCGAGTCAGATGTTACTAGTCATTACGAAGCACACAGCAAAACAATACTATTTATGTAGCCTATACACAAATAGCAGCATACCATACAGTAGCACGTCAACTGCGCGAGGCAATAGGAATAACGCATTCCTTAAGCAACCGTAAAAAATCGATGAACACAGTGAGTCACCCTAGTGGTGGACAACTGATGAAGACTGAATCGTACGCTCGTAATTTCCAGTAAAGTAGCGCTATCATTGACACGCATAGCAGTGTCAGCGTAGCCTCATATGGAGACACATGATCTGTGCTAATTACATTGAAGTAATACTTCGTCGACTCTGAGACAGCGTCACTGCAATAATAAACCGTGGAAAACGTCTTTGGACCAAATCCGCTATTGATTAAGCGTTTTATATAAAAAACGATCTTTAGTTCACATTAACTTTGCGGACTAAGCTGACCTGTCCCGCGGACGAATTTCAGTCCTGTCCTTTAGTCCGGTTGAGAAACACTGGCTTATAGCTTCGTAGATCTGAACATCACATGGTACACCTAAGTAATCCCGGGTTGGAACCAGGCAGTGGCCGACCGGTTTTAGCAGCACCGGCCGGCCATGAATTTCAAAGATACACCACTCAATCTAAATCGGATTTATGTCGACCGTTGACGACATGCAATATTGAACAGTTTTTTTAGAATAGCGAGCTTGCGGCAAACTTGGTCTCATTGCGAGAAGTTTCTGTCACCAAAAAGTGAAAAAATTGTCAACTTACAGTGTTCATGTCCGGGTCCGTCCTGTTCCAGAACACGGCAACATATTGTGGTAGCCTCATAAATCAAATTACATCGATCTGGCCGAGAGCGTGCAAAGACGAATGTCTAGACGATTTCTAATTTTAAACATCCTGAATATCGAGAAAGTTTCAAAGAACTAAATCTCTTATCCTTGACAGCTCGCCGAATTCGCTATCAGCTAATATTCATGTACAAGAGCGTTCATTGTCTGGTTGACATTAATGGTGATGACTTTTTTCATTTCATAACTGCTTCACGAACTTGTGGCAATCATCTCCGTTTATTCTCAGAATTTAGCCAACACAATTATCGACACAGATTTTTCAGTGTATTCAATCGTGAAGTATTGGAGCGTGTTGTTTGATGATGATTTGATCATCAACTCTATTTCTAACAAATAGAATAGTCATTCAAATGTTTTCATAAGACTTGATATTTTGAAACTTCTTATCTTATATTTCATGAATGATTTTATTATCTCCCACTACGAATCATGCTAACACAACTTGGGCATCTATTTGGGCTATGTACATTTATTATATCATTATTATATTATTATCATTATTACTAATCTTGAAATTATAAACTTACATGTGTACACGTAGATTCAAGCCCAAGCTCATAAAGTAAAGATTCCAGAATCGTGTATTCTACCCAGTATGAATTTATATAGAATTGTGCATTCTCTAGCCCACCTATTGTGAGATTATTCCATATCATGAATAGAATATAGATGTCATTGGAGCTAAAGTGATGCTAAAAATGATGAATTTCAATGCAATCACAGTAATACCAGTAGAGCCTACTACTGGAACATGGAACGCGCAACAGTGTTTGATAAGTTAGAGGCTTGCGACAAATTGACGCTGTACAGATATACCGCTAAAAGTCTTTGAGCTTTTACTGAAATGAAAAATTGATGACGACATGCAAGGAATATCAACCCCGAAAATTCTATGCCCTCAAAAACTCCTTGAAAAAACAGCATATTACAGGTGCAGGAACATTTAAAGATTCTCAAGGAAAAAACTTATTTATAAAGAATCATGAACAGATGGAAACTATTCTGCTTGTCGCGTATTCCTTGTTAGAAAGTTTACATGCAATGTCATCACGACACGCTTTGTTCACTCTCTGTCGGAAAACCTTGAGAGGTAGAAATACAAAAATGCGTCACGATGAACTGAAAAATATTCCCAGCCAGTACAGAACATGTGTCAATTAAGCGAGTGAACTTCAATTGTGATCAACAAAATCCTTTGAAGCAAAAGTCGTGTAGAGAGCAATCGAAAGTCTCGAAAAAACAAAATACACCGTATCTCGAGCACATACAGTGAAACATCAAAAAAAGTTCCGCATTTTTAGAAAATTCAGTACATCGTTCATTTGGGTACATGCACCGATAATTTGAATTATTCATTTTGGAAAAAGCCTAACTGTAGGTGTTGTTTGATGACTTTTATCGCAGAGCAACATGAGTTTCAGTAAACTTTTAGCCGTTTTGATTGACACTGAAAAGAGGCTGTCTGATGCTCTTTTAGTGTAGGATGTGATCGAACTTTACTAATCCTTATGTAAATACAACTATTGAATGAAAGCCTACTTTATTGGCTCTCAATGCATCATCTGAAGAAGCACAGTCACAGAATTAAATTCATCTGCGCGCGCTTCGGTCTCCTAGAAAGGAAGAGTTATATGTAGCCTTAATATCGAAATGCCACATCACAGACAACTTGCTCCTTCTAGAATGGATAATCACCAGAGTGCACCAGAGTCAGTGAGAGATGCGTGTGTGTTGTGATATCACTTCGCACACACTAAAAACACACATCGATGCCTAACTTCGATTCAGCGTATGCACTATACAGTGAGAAATGCCGAGGAGTGGATGTGAAATCATCAAGTGAACTAATTTTAGTACGCCTGCCACTTTTTTTGGTAATGACCGTAAGGGCCAATATTGTGGAGAAAACTTGTGCGCAATGATCTGAATTCTTCGAATCTGAGGGAATTTTGGCAATCGAAGCACTTTGCTGGAACTCACATTGATGCGCAAGCGACGCACGACTTTTCCCTATCTCTGTAAGGTATTAGGAATTCCTTTTTGCCCACTTAATAGGTTCCTCGATGTGCCAGCGATTTCGTATTAATCAGACTTCTAGCAAACCGAAGCAGATAAACAAAATATCTAATTCTGTGTTCGAGATTCTTATTCATCAGCGTGTCAGTACAATATCTTCAGCGTCTCGTAAAAGTGGAATATTATTCATTCATTAGATCGCATACAATCGTTTGCAAATGCTACTGTATAGTATTTTCTAAGTTTTGCAATTTTTGAGGTTTGATCCCTGATAGAAATCATGCATTTGAGTCATGTTTTCAACCAAATGCTCATGAATTTCGCGTTAATTCGTGTTAATTGATGCATAATTGGGTTTTGAATGGATGATCACGAGTTGTAACAGCGCAAAGCATGAGAATTGTACTTGAATTATATAAAACATTTCCTCACAACCTGCGCATTGAAAACGTTTTCTTCCAACTTTAATAATTAACAAAAACATTTCATTCAATACTGCGATGCTGCGACCACAAAATAAAGCTGAACGAGAAAATGGATTGCGATGCCAAACTGCTGAATGTGCTGAAAAGTTAGAGAGCAGAAAGAGATTAATTAAAATGGTTTGTGCATTGAATACTTCCAAAATATGCGCAAATGAAAATTAGATGATTTTCTTCCGAAAGCAATTTCCAATTTATCTGTGAAATGTTTTTCTACATTTTTCAGTAACTACAAACGTTATTATAAAGAAGAAAGACGATATGCAGATACCCAAAGAATTCAGATATTCGGAACATTTGCAGAACTGATCGCCTACATCAGTGGTTCCCAAAATTTTCATATTGCTTACCCCAAAATAGAAAATCATGGGAATTTTCATTATTCCACGTAATGCCCTCACCTATAAATATAAAATTAGCAAGAATTCAATCATACTAAACTTCAATCACGCGTAGAAATATACGAAATTCGTAATTTTATAAGACAACAAAATTTAAGTCGGCGTAGATGATGCTCGCCTGTGTGACAAAACAAGCGCAACGAAAATCAGGCTTCAACATCAAACGGGCTCTTTGTTTGCCAATAATCATTACTATGGTGGAGAATCCGGATTCGCATAAGTATGTGGTTGAGGTCCAGTTGATGATTGCTAATTAACAGATGATGACAATCCAATGCGGAATGCACACAAAGTTAACAGTTCAACTGACCCATGAACAGGAAAGTTATCAAAGTAAAAATGAATTATATTAAATCTCCCATATTGTGCGTACCAGGGTTGGAACCGGACGCCGGCCGCAGGTGCTTTTTCAGGCTTTTCTGTCAATTTCTTTCGAAAGCATTCATCGTGACACCTCAATTCACATTTGATGATTGCCCCTCGCTTGCCAATCCTTCCTTCGTTGCTGCTGAGGTTGTATGCAGATCGCCCCGCGTCCTCATGTTGCCCAATATCGTAGCAACAAATGTCGGTCGCCTCGGAACTAGAGTTTGTGACCAAGTAAACAACAAGAAATGGCATCCTCTAAACTTTCCTGAGAGTGAATAATTGCGAGCAGGGTCAACATGACACAAGACAATTAAATCCTTGATGCTATTAAGAAACGTCAAGTCCTGTGATAGCCTAAATTATTATGCTAGTCCTTTATCAAGTCTCACACATCGGAGTTACATTCATTTCATCAAAAATGTCATGCGGTTACTTTGGAACATACACGTAATAATACTTATCTACACGCTCATGATCTTCAATGACCATGAAAGCATCAGAATTTTAAATAGGCCGGCCTCCGACCAGCCAGTTTTAGATATGCCGGCCTCGGACCGGCCGCTAAAAACCCGGCCGGTTCCAACCCTGGTGCGTACCCTTCAAAAGTCCGTGGCGTACCCTAGGTTGAGAACCCCTGGCTTACATGCTGTCATCACTAAACATTTCTATGAGAAGAAATCACAAAATCCTATGCCCATGTCACATGATAGTGATTTGTCTCATATTCATAAAATAATATAGTCTGTAGAAAATCAGTGCGCACTCCGTTCAATATCATGATTCAAAATATTTGCCTGAACGGACGTCAAACCTCAGAAAACACTGCGTTTGAGTAGTGGTTAGGACAAGGGCGTGATAGCCATTCTTATCTTATTACTTAATTGAGGGAGACAGTAAGTGAAGCTGATGATCTTCGTAAAACTCCTCCATTTACCGATATCATTTTGACAGTTAATTTTGAAAAATTCGTTTTTGTTCTCCTGAAATTCACACTTTTGCTATAAAACATAGACCCCTGCGCCGATATATTTTTTATCGGCGGCGGCTTTTATCGGCGTACATCTGTTGAGTTCATGAGAAAGCAGTTGGATCTCTCCTTACTATCTAAGTTGCGGCCTATTCTTCGCTATTCTTCGCTTAATCGAAAGAACCGATAGTCTAAATCTCATTACTGATCAAAATTAGTACAGAAGAATTCGGTGAATATTCACCATCTGAAATGTTGTGATGCATTTAGCATTTTTTTTGATGCATACCAAAGCATTTTTTTGGTATATTTCTGGATTCTCTTTGCATATATTTGTATACTTTTCGTATGTTATTTCAAATGTGGTATGCTTTACATACTAAAGCCATACCAGAACAATGTTAAAAGAAAGCATCAATCATATCCAAAGTATGTTGATTTAAGGCCTTTTGTCAATAGAGATCACACTAATGGTACTACTGTTTTGTAAGTAGTGAGATGATGACATTCAACAGTCAAACTTCCAATACTGAATTCGATTTTAATACACGTAAGTCTAAGGCATTTCGTGACTAATCAATAAATATTCAGCCATCAACAATTATGCATTATGTAATTTTGAAATTAAGCAAGCATATTATCAATCCGAAATAAAAAAACACTATAATTCATGAACGCAAAAGTAGTTATGTTTGAGATATATAAGTCAACATGATTGCACAAAAGACATCGTTTGAATGAATTGATGTTATTCAACTTGGCTCATAAAGTAGAGCTAACTAAACGTCGCTAGACAAGTTCTAAGAAGTTGCTAGACAAGTAGCAACGGCGTCAATATCGTGGAGCATAAATTACACAATAAATCTACTTAAATAACACACTATCAAAAATATATATTCACAACTGGTATCACTGAAAAATGTTATTTGACAGTAGTATGTAATATAGACATATTTTTTGATATGTGACTTAAAGCTGCTCATACGAAAGACATACCAATTTGCATCGGGTCTCGTATATAAAACATACCAACAACTCGTATTTCAGTGTAAAACAGCCAATCACAGATAGAATAGTTCGTATCGCTACATACCAATCACATACGAAAGTAAGTGAGATGTGGTATGAAAAACATACCAGATCTCTGTAAGCATACCATAATCTCGTATCAGATGTTAGTTTCAAATTGTATGTGATTTTGGTATATGTTTGCATGTAATTTTCGTATCCAGCGATTTACAGTGTACATCCTACACTTGAATTCTAGCAAAGTGAAAGTGTTATAACTTGACCGATCGATGCCCATACAAGCTTATTCACCGACAGCTTTGTTCCTGTCAGAATGTAGGGTTACTCTCTTGGTTATACCCAACCAGAAAGCATTTAGACTTTTCCTCAAGAACAAGCGATATGTTCATAAGTTCCAGTTAGAAATGCAGTGAAGACAAAATAATCCACAAATTAAAATCAAAAATGTCTCCGCCGGCGCGACGCAGAAGAAGTGAACGACGGCGCAGGGGTCTAAAAAAACATAATCCCCTAGCATTTTGTCCTGTTGAAATATAATGTCCCGGTTGTAGAAATAAACAACACATGAGTCAGAATTCAATGTCATCGTGGTTGGTTATGAAGAAGATCCATCTTTATGTACAAAAATATCATATGCTGACTTGAAAGTTGTATCAAAAAATATTGCGATCATGCATTTCAAGCGAACAAAGCATGTACAAACATAGACATATGTAGAGAACATACGACTGAAAATATGTGTAGAAACTATAGAATGCCAATTCATGTAATGCAGCTTCACAAATACTCGTTTTGTAGGTGCCCATTTATATATTCCAAGTAATAATGGAAAAGACATTCTTCTTTGCTTGGCGTTTGGTCCGTTCTCATTGAAGAGCATACACGGAACTGATTAGCATTACGTCAGGCACAGGTTCTGCAACTGTTGAGATCTGGTCTGTAAAAGTCAATGATTTCTGTTCTCCGTCAAATGAATGAAGATTGGATGGATGTAAATTACAAAAAAACCCTTGAAATCTATATTTGTGAATTGTTGCAGCCCCTGTGATTATCAACAGTGAAAATCGAGTCTTTCCACATGCGTTTCAGAGATATTCATTCTCCATAATCACCGAAAATCTTTTTTTCAATCAAGCTCTTTTGCACTGTGTTCTGCACATCAGTAATTTTTATCAGACATGGCAGTTGCAATGATTGACAAATGTGAATATATAGTTCACAAAAATTGTGACATTTTAACAATAGACAATAAAAGACCTTGATTTTATCGAGAAAGATTAAAGACAAAGGCGTGAAGAAGCCGAAACGTTGTCCTGCTATTTTCATGCTCAATAGTACCCGTCGTAGAATCTGGTTTCAACTTGCAAAGTCTGCGTTCGTGCTGGAGAACTCGTTTCCGTTTCCAGGACCTACAAGTATGACATTTTGTGAAAATGTTTGAAACGCCGAAAAATGATTCGGCCTTATCATAACAGATTCTCTTCTGATAACTGATATTTCAGCTTCCAGATGCTACTGATCGTCTCGGAAGAACTGTCGTTTATGCTTCAGGGGATCACGGCCAAAATATCTCATTCTTATTATTGATTTTTTAGTCAGTCCTAGATCTGATGCATCGAGATTTTTTACAGCACCAGAATGTAGATGACTATTCGGTAGATAATACCATTCAGGCCTACGACACACCGTCATCCAAATACCTTCACTCCCCACCTGCTCTACTCGACTATCATAAACGTGCCCGAACTGTAATTTCGGTAGTTTTCGTTTTATCCACCAGCGCTTGATCGCTTTGATGCACTCGGAGACGCTGATAAACAGAAAAGCAATTGCAATTCCAGCTGCAAGCATGGCATTTGCACTGGCCATTTCATACCACTTCTTGCCTACGGAGTAGCTTTCGCATTTGCCTGCAAAGCTCCAAGCAGCCCATAGTTTGAAAATTCGGTTATTTTCCTTTAAGTTCATGATCACTGTATTCACTGCTTCCCCGTGGGGCCAATCATTTCTGTATGCTAATCGAGCATTCCTGGGCAAGAGAATGTCTGACCCAGCTAGTTTGCTGCAATATTGATCTGCGGCACTGCTTGTAAAGTGGAATTGGCTGATTAAGATGCTTCTCACTCTTGTAGGAATCAATACCCGACTGAGGGCTTCAGCTACAGAGCCGACTGTTGCTCTGGTTGGCCACGTATCTTGAGCATACTTGCTCATATTGAATGCCAAATCAGGAAAGACCTCCGCTATAACATCCATTTCCGGACTGCGCCTTATAGAAAACCATTCCACTTCATTCCTGGCAGCGTAGAGCTGTTGTATTGTTTTATAGGGGTCTGGTTTGAGAATGGTCTTTGGTAGGACTGCAACTGTGTTGGCCGCATATGAAGCCACCAAAATGATAGCAGCTCCCCAGAGGAGAAAGGCGAAGATCCTAGCGGAGATCATTCTTGGTTTGATGTCCATTTTACTGATGATAAGAGAATTGAAGACAGTGAAGCAGACTTCTCCGATGGACATCTTCTTCACAGCTCTGATGATTGGCTTATCCGTTCCATCTTCATTCTTCTCAACTATATCTGCATCATCTTCATTTGCAGGCTCACTGACGTAGCTGGGACTAATTTGCTCTATCAGATACAAGGACAAGGACAACACCACGAAAGAAATGACCACCAGAATCCAAACAGTGTATTCAAAAGGTTTCAGAAACTGCAACCAATCTATAGTTTCAACTGGCGCTGAATCTAACAAGCTGATGCCGTCCTTCAAGACATCGACGGTAAAGGAAAAATTCACACTCCGAAGGCTGGTCTGAAACAAGGGTACTCCCACCATATCGGCTTTATTGTCAGCCAAAGCTTTCAAAAGACCTTCCCACTCATTAGTTTGAGGATTAAAATACCCGAAGACAGAGTGGTTGAGAAACACCCATTCTACGTCGAAGTTAGAAAAAGCCTTTATCCTGTTAAATAGATCCACTGTAAATCCAGTGTACTCTCCATCTTTATAAAACACATAGGGTGGAACAACAGCAGCTGCAACTCTCAGCAATATCTTCTTTAATGAGATTCTTCTGCTATAAATGGTTACACGGCTGCTTGCGTCCAGGTCTGTCCACTGTCCAATCGTCTCCAATGTGTTGGTTGCTCCGATGGCTGTCGGAGAAACTAGTGGAAATATCAAATTTTCTCTTTGTCCTTTCGAGTTGAACGAAAATATACCGCTAATTCCATGGTAAGGTGTTGAACGAACCTTTGCAACCAAGTCATCTGTCGTGCCGTTTCCAACACTCTCAATCAATTGTTGAACAATATCCAGACATTTATCAGCTTTGAATCCATCTATGTTGACATTTTTTCCGTTCGGGTTCCGCAGAGTGACAATTCTTGAATACGTGGCGGCGAATTTGAGGAGAATAACATCTGGGACATGAAATGAGGCGATGACCCATAATTCATTGTTTGATAAATGACCTTTATATAATGCAGCTTCCAAGATGTCTGTAATACGCGGCATACTTTCATCACTTGGTACGATGATAAATGCTTCTCTATCAAGTTGACTTTTAATAGCTGCCATTTCACTCAAGAGGTATTCTGATGTCGAGTTAATGCTGTACCACACGATTTTCAATTCAATATTAGGTAATAATTTGGTTAGCCTCTCAGTAAAATGAGATTTTTCAACATCAAGAACAAGGTTCAGCAAAGTGACGTGGGGGAAGAAGGAGATGAAATCTTTCAAGGCGTGGGGAAGAAACATGTCCGTAATATCGACATCAAACATATTTCTCGGGGTTATATAATCACGCTTGAGCTGAGTAAAATAAGGAATGTTCATCCAGCTGGTTAGAAGGGCCAAGTCATAATTGAACCAGAAAATCACTGCACTCAAATTGTAAGACTGAAATTTGTCGTACGTCGAAGATGGAAATAGTTGACTCACATTGCTCCCTGTAAATTGGAAATTGATGACTTTGACACTCAAGAAAGGATAGCCAACTGTATTGAATGTTTGATTTGTTAGATTGTGACAAACCTGTTCTTTATCATCAATAATTCCAACTCGCAATTCTGTAATGTTGACTTGGGAGGAGCAGACGATAAATAATAATGGAAATTCCAGAAGGACTAACCACGGCCTAAAGGACGCAGCCATGTCTGATGAATGACTAAGCCTGAGGTGTGTCGATGCTGTTTTAGAAGTGTGATAAAGAGAAAGAAGAATGCTTTTTTGTGTAGAGTTATGATGCAACATCATTCTACCAATGACGTCATGAGCGAGAAACATTCACAATTCATTCATTTGTTGACGCACATAAACGGTTCATTGACTCTTTCATTGATGCCAGATGATTGTAACTTAGTGAGACTGTTGTCGAAGCAATCAGGGTAAAGGAAGAAGGAATTTCAGAAGAGTCAACTTTAAAGTGATGTTCTGTTTCGACATACAAATTTGTTTGAACTTTTCCATGAAAACCCGGCGATCTATAATAATAAAGTTATTAAGCAAAGCGAAAAGTAAGATTCCCTTCTACGGCTTTCCTATAATGAAGAGCCTCTTGTTGGCAGCAATGCCATTCAATATGGAGGCTCAATAGCAAATTGCTTTGTCTACGTATTTGGGTTTATAGATGACGTTCCTCAATGCTGCTGATCACTGTAGAACTCATAGATCTCATAAATTCTCTGTCTCTAATCTTATCAGGTTTGAGGAGAGATTGGATGGATTATCTAATAAGGTTGAATCTTTGACAAGTTTGTTACATACCATCAATAATTTTTTATTAACACCTTTAAGTCTGAATAGATTACGGAGGTACAGCCCTTGACAGATGAAGTGAATGCCGGCTTAAACGGTGTAACAGCACGTTTACAGAATAAGATGGGATATGCAAATGAAATTAAAGACGAAGAGGGAATAAAAAGCTCCAGCAACGAAAATTCTCATATTATGAATTCCTTAGAAATGAGTCAATTGCATCAATATATGGCCTCCAAATGCAAATCGCTTGGACAGAGAATTTAAAGAAGCTATGTTTATTTGTTCCATCCGTCCCTAAATGCTTCTTAATGTCTTTTATTTAATTTATTTTGATATCTACATTTTTATGTAAATTTTGTTCAATATGTCAGTTTGCCTTGATAAGCCGCCGTGGCGGCCGAAATCGATTGGCAATAGCAAACTTTTGCTTTTGATTTTGTGTGATATAATTTCGTTTTATCATTTCCCATTTGGGCTCTATCATTTAATTATATATACATGTATATATGTACCAGTATATACACTGGAATATTGGTTGATAGGAAAGAGACATCTGATTCCAAATAGATTTACAAATGATTTCATATTTGGAGGGAATCAGCCTGATTTTGAACAATAATATCTTTACATTTGATGGAAATTTCTTTACAAATTTCTGGAACGGCCATGAGGACGAAGTGCCCCAGCTAATGTTAACTTAGTATTGGGGTGTTTGGAAATTACATATTATTCGAGAAAATGAAAGAAAGGTTAACAGATACTCAATGTGAGTCGTTTAAAGGAAAATGGATACGTTACTTGGACGATTGTTTCATTATTTGGCCGTGAGAATTTGGTGACATTGAATTTATATATCAGTCTTTGAACACATTACACAGCAGTATAAAATTTACAATGGAAGAAAATTCCACAAGCATTCATTTCCTCGACGTTAAAATATGTAAGAAACACAATAGAATCCAAACTGATGTTTATCATAAACCTACAGACAACAATTTATATGTACCTTACAAGTCGTGCCATCCGAAACACATTTTGAGGAGTATTCCATTCAACTTGGCTAATCGTCTAAGGAGGATAGTTTCGGAGAGCGAGATACTTAATTTACGAACTTTGGAACTTTGAAAGTACTTTGAAATCAGAATCAAACAATAAAATTAAAAGTGTTAAATCAAATCGTTTTGTTCACACGTACAACTCGAATAACCCAAGATGTTTTATGAAAGTGATACGGCCGTCATTTAACAATTTACAAATGCTAAAGCCTTTTAACTGTTATGCTATTCAAGCCGCTTGCAGACAACCAAAATCATTGTTATCACTATTAAGAAGAAATAAGAAAGAGGAACTTAGAGGTGTAACGAAATGTCACGACAAAAAATGTAAATGCTGTTATCACATTATAGAAGGGACAACATTCCATTTACACGACACTACATTCAATATCAAGCGAAATATGAAATGCTATTCGAACATATGTACTCCGTTGTATGGACTGTCAACAATATTACATCGGACAGACTGGGGACCAACTCAAGAATAGGCTGACAGTCCATAGACATGACATCAAACATCCTGCTCAAGCATATAGCTATCTGTGCGAAGTACTATCCCGTCAAGTTCAAAGCTATATCAATTTTCCAGCTTTCTTGGAATGCCACTAAGTACATCAGAGAGGCTATTTTATTTCCAAATTTAAACCTTTGTTGAACTCTATGATTTCTATATGCTTTTTGGTACTTTTATCATTAGTTTTCATGTTACTTTGACTTCCTGTGTGCATGATTAGTGTCAAAAATAGTACATCGAAACCGGTTGCACTTTACAGGTTTTTGGTTTTGATTTTTGATTTTTATTTTATATCTATATACAAGGTGTTTCAAAAGTAGGCTAACAGTTGATTTTGCCCTAGGAAATCTATGTTGACCGTTCTATTGGCGATTTACACCTGAATCAGTCGATGGATATCCATGATCAGTCCAACATGAGCCATAGACTTCGAAGTAATTGCTACTATCATTTAGAAGTCTATGCAGTAGCATTCCATTGGCAAAGGAATTTTGAAATCTATCATGGACAAGATATAGCACCAATCTGACATTACGTACATGGATATGTTCAATTAATTTGATTTGAATCAAACACTGTTAGTTTGACTTGAAGTGAATTAAACAAGCTTGAAGCTTTTTTGAATTTGCTGCTTCTGTCATGTCAGGTCATCTAAAAGATGATCAGAGAAAATGGATTTTGAAATCCTTTTGGAAAAACAAGAATGCTGAAAAGATGCGAATGGAATGGAGAGATGCCTTTCACAGCAATCCTCCATCAAGATTTGCTATTTATCGCATTCGAGATAAATTTGAAAAGACCGGTTCGGTAGAGAATGCACCGAAGTCAGGACGCCCTCGATCAGTTTCAATAACATCAAACGAGGAGCTAGTGGCCCAAACATTTGTTCAAAGTCCGAAGAAGTCAACAAGAAGAGCCTCATTGGAGTTGGACATTTCTCTAAGCTCTACTTGGAGACTGATGAGGAAAGTTGAGTTGAAACCATACCGACCCAGACTGTTGCAGCACCTTCTACCGGATGATGCTGAACGACGCTTGCAGTTTGCTGTGCTCATGTTGTCGGAAATTCGGGAGAACCCAGATTTGCTTGACAAGATAGTTTGGTCTGACGAAGCCAGTTTCAAACTATCAGGTCACGTAAATAGACATAACTGTGTCTACTGGTTCCCTGAAAATCCGCACATGGTATCAACAAATGAGCTGAACCAGCCTGGCTTAACCGTCTGGGCCGGTATGTCAAGCAACGGTGTGATTGGGCCAGTATTTTTTGAAAGAACTGTGACGGCGGAGGTGTACCTTCAAATGCTCCAATCCTTTGCGATTCCTGAGATGCAGTCATTGAACAACTTCAATGAGCTGTACTTTCAGCAGGATGGTGCACCAGCGCATTTTGCAGTGAGTGTCAGAAGCCATCTGAATGACACTTTTCCAGGAAAGTGGATCGGGAGATGTGGTAGCATCCTTTGGCCTCCTCGCTCTCCCGATCTAACTCCGATGGACTTTTTCTTTTGGGGCGTTGTAAAGGAGAAAGTGTACGGACGAAAACCTCACACACTTTCTCAACTCCGCTCCTACATCACAGATGCCTGTCAAGAGATCAGTGATGACAGGAACTTATGCAGAACTGTGTGCCACAGTGTGGCCGAAAGACTACAAGAATGTGCCGATGTCCATGGTGGACATTTTGAGCATTTGCGTTCGTGAATTTTTGCAACTTTAAGTTGATTAATTTTTTGATATGTTGAATAGGCCTTGGTTATTCATTTGTTCATTTTTTTGTTAGGAAACCAAGCAAACAAAATGGTAGTTGTTTTAATGTTAATACCTTTATTAATTTCAGCCTCCTCTAGGCCATCGTCAGAAGCTTCTGACGATGGTCTAAGAGGAGGCTGGAATTAACAAAGGTGAAGGACATTGGATGTCAGCTGTTCTTCCTTCTTCGCCTCCCTGTCTTGTGTTGACGACAGCGTCTTCGTGCACCAGGCTGAGGGGCGCGGAGGACATTCGAATGTCAGCTGTTCTTCCTTCTCCGCAGTAACACTGAAACAACTACTATCTTGTTTACATGGTTTCCTAATAATTTTTTTTGATAGATGTTGGATAGTTATTCGACTTCTCATGATCGGTATAGATTCAAATTGGGTTGTAGTGAAATATGTAGGCATGAAAACACTGGAGATCATGAGATATTTTAATATGATTTACGCGATGTCAAAGAGTATTGAATTTTTGCCCCTTACGAATACAAGGCATATTAGCTATCTGTGGCATCGTGAAAAAGATTATTATGACATAGCTTATTAATCTATAGCATTAAGACATAGCTTTTCAAGGCCAATTTCTACTGTTAGCCTACTTTTGAAACACCTTGTATATACACGTATGTATGTATATAACAGTAAGGTAAAAGGATGGAGTAGGTCAAAATAAAAGTAAAATAAAAATTGAAAACTGAAAAGACGTCTTTTCAGTTTTCAATTTTTATTCTATTTATATATATATATATATATAAATATATATAAGAAATAAATGAAATACAAAATGGTAGATAATAATTCCAAATAAAACCCGGTAGAAAACTGAATAAAAAAAACCATTTTTTGTTCCCTTACCGGTTTCACCTCATGGGGGAGGCTTTTCAAAGGGATGAGGTGAAACCAGTAAGGGAATAAAAAATGGTTTTTTGATTTAGTTTTCTACTGGGTTTTATATATATACGAGTATAATGAATGCCAGGTATATTTCTTCCCTTTATGCTTGATCTAAGAGTGATACTCGTTTTCCGGATTATATCTTTTTTGACAGAACTTACCTTAGAACGATGTTCAAAAAGAATTGTGATGTGAAATCATCTTTTCATCTTCGTGTATTTGCCGGGAAATTCAAATTGTCTTTTCAAGATGGCGCGAAGGAAATTTTCCTTTTTATTAGTTGAGAAAAATATTCAACATTGAACTTTCATGATCATTCTGTGTCCATGTCTATTTGGCGTATTTTCTATGGGTACACTAGGTGACATGCCACGCGTGATTCACGCGTAATTGCGGAACACCCCAAACATCCGTGGTTAAGGACATTCTATTCTTCTACCCGCGTACATACGCGCTGCACTAAGAGTCAGAAATCACTTGATCTGATGCTGTTAAAACATGGGGAATGCTTATGAATACGCGCGGGCGAGCGTTTATAGTTTGCGCGTCGTCTACGGTTGTCTGCGCTGCCGCTTAAACCACGGATGAACCGCTATGCATGTTCTGTTTTCCCTAAGCATGAAATTGAGCTCCTATCACATTGTTTAGCCTCTGATACATGCAGACACATGAGACGCAAAATCTACTCGTATATAACAGGACTGCCAACTATACTAACTAATATAACTTATATTGCAGCAATATCCCGCATAGCCACGGATGTGTTGGGGTCATGTGTAATTACGCGTGATTGAGCGTGGCACCTAGTGTATGCACCAGTCTGATGTTCAAATTCGACTTAGTTCCGTGGCAATGCAGCAATAGGTACTGGAATATACACTGTTCAAGAAAAGTCCTCGAACAATTTTTTTAGTCCTTTTCTAAAGCAATTTTTCATAGGTTCTAACAATAGTTTGACGCATAGAGTAAATATATTAGGTATAGTGGTAACTCCGCATTTATTAAATCCCCAATGTGTATACACTTTCGATTTTATTACATGAACTCATGGGAGTTACAAGAGGCATGCACGAGGCATTGTCACCAAATGTGGAGAGATCCAAATTTCTGTAGTTTTGAGAAAATTGCAATGGAATTGAATGATCATGACAGTAATGCAGACGGAATTATGGCATTTCACAGACTCTCGGTGTCATGACAGTCTTGAAGATTTAATGTTTGTTGAATTAGTAATTCGATATGTTCCTATTACTTTCATGCTGAACCTCAAGAGTATTTTCTTAAGCGTGATCATATCACAGGCAATCTGCCACATGCAGAGCAAAATCACATAATCAAAGACAATTATTTCAAATAACTTTGAAAGATGTAAATGGGTCCATATCACTATTCAGATTCAAGAAATGAAACATGAATTTAGTGACTCATAGAATCATGCCGGTGAAAATTGAATTAAAAACTTGAAATTTCAGCCAAGAAAGCACGAACGAATAAGATCGCTACTTTTTTATGAAGACTTTCATTATGATACAATTCATTAAAAATTCCCTTGATAATCAGCTTGATTTCCGCTTAGTTGGGATGCCTATTAGCAAATATTCATTCCTTTTGATATCCAACTTGTTTCATACTACTTATATAGGCGAGTCATCTCGGTAGTATATAAATTGGTAAATTTTGACTTTTTTTGAAACTGCTCAAATAATTTTTTGGACCACGGGAGCGTAATCTCAGCAAAAAACTGAATCTTTTGACATAAAAATTTTCACTGTATACAGATATTTGTTTGAGTCGACACTCTACCTATATATCCCTACTCTTTGGTTTGACGTTTCTCTTTAGTAGCCTACAATTGCAGCACATACCCGAAACTTTCTCTCAGTCACTCGAATTTTCAAAAATGTCTGCTTCCCTGCCTGGTAGGTCCTTATTAATAAAACCGGGTACTCTTTTTCTGGGCTCGCTCCTTACTAGATATCTTTAAGCATCAAAAGTTTAAAATATTGCTATGATAGATAATGATCTGCTTTATCTGATGGTGCAGAAATGGTAAAGAAAGATGAAGAAATGAGGTCAGCAGAGTTATTAGAAAATCAGTTACTTTTTGAGATTTTCAAGTTTGCAAACTTCAAAATCGCAAATTTGCAAATTTGGCAATTTTAAGGTTATGTATCAACTTTAAAGAAATATATGGCTATTCTGAGCGGCATTAGATCTTAAATTGTCTTTTCGATTGACTGTGTATGGCTAGCATGTCGAGAGAATGTTTGAATAACCATGTCATCGATATGTGGGAAGCCTGCATGAAGCAGGCAACTGTTGCCGATAGACAATTCCTCGATCCACTATTAACCCCTGGATCAAAATATTTAGCAGCGTGGACACTTGCGATTTTACAAAAGGTCTGGACGCCCACGAAAGACGTCTTAGAGGAATGATCGCCATCTTTTATATCTTTCTGAAGTCAAACTGATTTTTTCTAATCAAGACAGCTTCATTTAGATTGGAATGAAGCAGTGATAATAATAATAATAATAATAGACGTATATTTGCATATTCCCAATAATGAGAATCGTAGGAAATCAACACGGTTACAGAAACGTAATATAAACATAATTGAAGACAAAACAAGTAATGAAAGTAAATTTGTGGCACAAACTTAGATATTGAATCCACTATTTGAAAGGTTTGACATCGTGACGATGAAAGAGTTTCTCAATAATGTGGTTGCACATAATGGGATGCGATACTTCTGGGAGTGTGGTAGAATATCTGGGATTAAGTGATGTATCGGGTGATTGATGCCACTTATAATGTTCTGAAAAAATCGGAACCCATCAATCAGTCTTCGATAATCCAGCGGCAAAAAGTCTAAACACTCACTATCTGATTCAGAGACACCGCAAATAATCCTGTGGCATCTGCTCTGCACTCTTTGGAGTCTCAGTGATTGCTCTGAATTTAGGGGCATGAGAAGTGGAGATCCGTACTCAAGTACACTACGTATACAATTATTGCATATCAGAATCAATTGGTTTTGAGGCAGAATGGGCTTAAGTTAGCGAAGCACAGATAGACGAGATGACGCCTTTTTGCTAACCATTTTGGTGTGCTCTTTCCAATTAAGATTTCTATCGAAAATCATTCCGAGAATTTTCAAATGAGGGTTGAGAGAGATATCGCTTATCTTAAAGTCATCATATATGAAATTTCTATTTTTCGTAATCATAAGTTGCCGACATTTTCTTACATTGATTTCCATGTGGTTGTGTTCAACCCATTTGAGTACATCGCTATATGCCTCAGCAATAGGGCTAACGTGGTCTATTTTTCGAATATTTGCCACCAACGTAATATCATCGGCATATTTCACTGTCATTATGTCCGCTCTGTCAATTTTAAGATCCGAAATGAAATAGTTAAAGAGGATCGGCCCCACGCAAGATCCCTGTGGAACGCCGCTAGCCACTCTGCCGCATGAGCTTAACATTTCTCCAGACTTGACACGAATCAATCTCGAATTCAAATAATTTTTGAAAAAATGAACAATGAAGTCATCCAAATTCTCGTTCTTCATTTTTCTCAACAAGGTGTTGTGCGGAACTTTATCAAAGCCCTTTCCCAAATCAATGGTGAGGACATGGCTCGCAGTCACATTATCATTACCCACGTTATTTACTGTACTATGAAATTTTCGATTTCTAACAGTGCGCATATCGTTGAGCTTTTTCATCGAAAGCCGTACTGTGAGCTATCCACTAAGTGATCAAACCTGTCCTTGATGCGTTTCAAAAATAACTTTTCAAAAATACGTTCTGGAATTGGAAGGAGACAAATGGGTCTGACGTCTACCAGTTTCGGCGGCGACGTTTTGGGCAGCGGGATTACATGCGCAGTCTTCCACACCTTTGGCAAGTCCCCGATATTCAAGCATGCATTGAAGATGAAGCAAAGAGGTTCTGCTAATTCAGATGAAAACGTTATTATGGCTGGTACATTATCCGGTCCAGGTGCTTTCTTTGAGTTCAAATTTTCCAGGTAGCGATGTAATTCTTCTCGTTTGAATTGAAAAGGAGCGGGTGCATGTTTACATTCTACTTGAATGTCATCACGGACATAGTGTGATACGACACCATTCCTTACCTCTTCAAGAATATCTACCGGATCTCGATTGGGTTGGCATCGAATTAGCCAGCCACTCCCTGTGGGAACGCATCTTGCTAATATCAACAGATTATCTGGCGAGGTAGCGATTTTGTGGATAATTTCTTTAAAGGTTCATTTTCGTGTAAAAACTATCTCCGCATGTGAAAATGGTCATCATTTATCCAAAAACATGTGTAAAATTAAAAAACGATAGGTGGCGAAAAAGTTGCTATAATTAGTTGGTAGATATTTGTTTACTAATGCGAGCTGTTTTTTCACCAACCGGCGAAATCGTGGATATTGTAGCAACTAATTAGTGGTAAGTAGTCATGTTCGTATATTACCTTCACATGAAAATATATTGTATACTCAGTCTGATCTGATAAAAAGGAATCTTTTTTAATTCACGAAGGCTTAAACTAAAAAAAGTATTTATCTTCCATAAATGTCGCAGTAAATACTATTATATTATTCAAATATTTGTCATTGTTGTAAATTATTGAATGTCAAGAGATGTTATGAAAATTGATATAAGCGGATTCTCTATAATCTTATCATTATCAAAGAATGATAGTCTGCACTTATTTCTTAGATAGATTAGCCAAATTTGGGGGATGGTGAGGAGGTGATGGAGAAAATAGAGCCTCGGCTGTAGAGGCGGAATACTAAAGAACAAAAGAGAGAAAGTAAAAGGTGGCATATAGAGCGCGAATTGTCGCCGGCGAACTTCGCCAGCGAATATGCCGCAAATATGACTGAACTGTAGCTGACATGCGCCAGTTTTTCGCAAGATTCGTTCCCACAGTTGGATATCCTTGATTTTACATTAATTTTCGAATGAATCTGCAATACTGATTTATTTTCCGATGTCATTTTTCGTCCCAAGCTTTGCTTTGCTTCCAAAATAGATTCCTTGACTTTATCTCGAAGATAATTATAGACAACCCAATTTTTACTTCTGTAGGCTTGGTACCGTTTATTGATCAGCACATTTATGACATTGTTCATCCACGTCGTGAATTCACAAAGTAATGATTTTGCAGACATTATATTTGAATCACGTAAATCTAGCACTTTGACGGTTTTGAAATCAAACTTCAAATTATGAGCCGGCTTGATAAACACGATTGAGTGATCACTATGCCCCAACGGAGGTAATATTTGTGGCTTTGAATAATGATCCTCAAAGCAATCTGGAATAAGTGCCAAATCCAATGTTGCTTCATTTCGAGTGGGTTGATCTACAATATTCACCAGGGAGAAATTTGATACAAATATGTCAGGTTCAACACGATTAAAGTCACCCAAAATAAATAGATGTGAAGACGGATACTGCCTCAATATATTGTCTATAACATCTACGGCAGATAAGCATGCATATTGCTTTTGCACTGAGTTCAATTTCCCTCCGTGTCACCACCAAAATCACCCTAAATCACCACCAAAATGCAGTCTATAAATTTATGGCAAGCTCTTATCGCAAGCATTTCGGTGTTATCATCATCACAGTGTAGTGCTAAGACAATGGTTTGAAAATCGGAGCAGATCCAACAACAGATTCCTCCACCTTTACCACTTGATCTATCAGAACGATGAAGATTATAGTTTGGAACACTAATGGAAGAATCATCAACAGAAGAATCTAGCCAAGATTCCACAACACATACAAAGTCTGGCTTATTTGAAGACACGAATAATTTCAGTTCATCGATTTTATTTTTGATGGATCTTGCGTTGATGCAGCATAATGAGGGTAGAGGAATTTCAGTTTCGCGTCATTGAGATCCGGCCACTCTCTGTACAATCCTACCTCTTCGTAGAACAACATCTTAACCCGCTTGATTTCTTTGTTGATATTCATCGACTAGAATTTTGTCTTCAGCTAGCTGTTTTCGTGTGAGATCATTCTTGACATAAACTTTCCTCAAGGAACCGGATGCTGATCATAATTGTCGGCTATGCCTTAGGCATGCCACTTTGTGGTCAAGCGAAGAGAATCGTATTCTTAAAGGCCGTGGTTTTGGACCTCGTTTACCAATTCTAGAGAATTGCAATACATTTCTTTCATGAATACAAGCTGTCTCACAAATCTCGCCGATCTTCCTCATGTCATTTCGTGAATTCTCTTCTTGATCTTCTGACTCTGACTCCTCAATACTGAACATGATCACATTGTTTTTCTTTTCCATTCTTTCCATTTGTTCTTGAATATTTTCGCTAACAACATTTCCTATCTCTGCAACGATTTTAGAATTCAGCTGATTTCTTAAATGAGATATTTCTTTTTCTATAGCGGAGAATCTGTCCAAAATATCTGCTACATTAATTATTTTACACGCATTATATGCATATGACATGTTATCGAAAGAGGCCAAAGATTTGCTGATGTTTGCTGGTATGCTAGAGCAATCCTTTTTGTGATTAAACACCCGACGACATATTCCGCATGAAACGCTATCTCCGTCGATATTGGCATTGCAAGTGTGACAACAAACTGGATTCTCACTTGGTCTTCTGGACATCATGGACAACGAAAATAGAACAAAATGACAGTCAGGATTCGAACACACCTAGAACAGACTCGAATATCGGCCTTCGTAACACTAGACCACTGCCGGGTCATCCGTTAATGATGCATATACACAAATTGACCTCATACAAATTGATATTTTGAAACGTATTACGGAAAGCTTTATAACGTAATGCATGCACTTAGGCTACTAATTACAGTTTTTTCAATAAAAAAATCGTCTCCAGCGAATACCACACTAATACATAAGAATTTTGATCTATACAAGAATCTAAATATCGACACAAAATACAAAAATGTACTTCTTTTACGTGAGTCTACTCATTTATTGAAACTTGGACTAAGCTTTGGGGTTTTGACCCAGGTTTTTGCCCAACCTTCATGAAAGCAACAATACGGAATGCTGCTTCAAACTGGACACGGAAGTGCTCTCATATCAACACAATGGTCAGGATCTTTCCAGGATATGACTCCATGCAAACAACAATCCGCACGGCATCCGCACGACAAAACATCAGCGAATGTGAAAGTGGCCTGAGAGTGAGTTCGTTGTAGCATTCTCTCCTTGCTGTGGAAGTTTCATAACACGGATTATGGCTGCGTCATTCATTCATTCAACAATCATTTATTGCGTCATCATCCTAATCCGCGAGCATTTACCTTCTCTTAGATGTAATCATCTTCTCGCTCTCGAATGCATGCACTTTTTCTTTTTACAAGCGATTTAGAAGTCTGATTAGTCAGTAGTCATTAATGCATATTCGGTGCTCGGAGATCTTCAATGCTCTTCCTGACAGATGATTGTTTTGAGGGCCATTGTCATCCTCATGTTCTCACCATGCACGAGGATGAATACGAGCTTTACCTCCATAAAGATGGATCATTCAGTGTCTGATATTGTGCAAAGAATTTTAATGTCATGAATGAAGAATCATTTAATCGGTGATTTAAATACAACAAGAAGCTAAATTCAATCTGAAGAGGAAATTTGGAGTTTCTTGCTAATTACAGCAGGCTTTTTTTGAGAGGGTGAACAGCGGCCATCCCGCCAAAAAACCCGATCTTCTCACTAGAAATTAAAGAAAGTGTATCTCCAATTTACTTGTACTCTGCATGTGCAGGTACAGAAGTGCATCGATGGTGAGAGCCTCAAAGGGGAACAAACATCAAAAAGACGCGATCGGGTTCAGTTGCTAGTGTTTCACTCGCTGATGACATCAAGCAGCTGCTGAAATAAATAAAGGATCCAAAAAGAGTGAATTCATTCAGTGTTTGCTATAACACAAAGCAGGGATGCGGAGTCGGAGTATAACTAGACTTGAAGTTACACAAACAAATTATTTATTCTCGTGCATAGCTGTCACTGTCTTGATGTCAACTTTCTCCGTCAAACAAAAGTACAGAGACAGCAGTGCATGCAAAGCTTGTAATATTTGAGTACAAGAAGCGTGATAGTGAAAAAAGGATTGTCTTTTCACCCGGTGATTTAGTAGAGAAGATAAGCCTTCCTAGCCTCGATCACACCTGCGCACCAAAGGTCACGTCAGAGACAAAAGTAAAATACTAGTTTGTTTGAGAACATTACCTCTTACCCTCACGTTCATCGTGTGTAATTTCTCCTCCAAAGCGCATATTAAAATCGAAAGTGTTCTCATATTTTTTTTGATGAAGGATGGGGATTTTCGTGCCTGGTAGAGACTGGAGAAAACCGTGTGAAGCACACATCAACAAGATGGGAGGAGCAGAGTCGCATGTATCCAACTTAAAACGACATTTGATAAACTTTCATCGAAAATGATTGATAATTGATACAGAAATGATCACTAAAAATAGGTTCAGGTAAGCCTATAATGATCTATGATGTAGGTTACCGGTTTGTTTTTCAAAAACTGGGCTTTATATCCTTGCCACCCGGAGTCGGAATAGGGGTTCTATCAACCCTCGGAGTCGGAGTCCTATCAAAAGCCGGAGTCCTATCAAACCCCAGAGTCGGAGTAAGAGTCGGGACTTGACAGGACGCCGCTTCCGACATCGGTGTATGATTAGACTCCGACTCCGGACATGGCTTCCTCATCAGTCGTGGGTAGGTTAGAACCATCAACGTTGGTGCACGTCCTCTAGCTCCAACGTCGCTGGTTCAAACCTACCCACGACTGATGAGGCCCAACAGGCCGAAACATGTCTCGTGGTGGTTACATCTGTTGAGATTTGATAAATTTATCAATTGCCAGGTTACTTATATAAATATATATATATATATTATTATATACATTATTATTATTATATATTATATATATATATATAATTACATTAATATATTCTATCTATAATTAATAATTCATAATATTTAATAATGTAATTAATAATTACATATAATATATTATTACATTATATTATTAATACATATATATATATATATATATATACAGTATATACCACGGATGCAACCAATATTACATTGGCGAGACTAAAAATACAATAAGGTGCAGAACAAGAAATCACAAACAACAGATTAACAACCCTAATTATAGACAGATAAGTTTAAGTGAACATTTAGATGTATGTGGACGAAAATCTTTTTCTATTTTTCTTTTTTATAAGATGTTTTCTGATTGTGATGTAGAGAGAAAAAACAAAGAAAGATATTTCATTAAATCCTTTGATCCATCACTCAATTCGACCTAATTATCTTACCCTCAACAGAAATCTATGGTGTACATAATCCTATGACTTTGAAGATATGTTCCAAATTTCCATGTTATTTCTAATGACTAACTTTATGATGTATATTTCAAATTTTGTAAATAGCATGTTATCTAAATCTCATTACTTATAAAGCATCTGAAGAAAAGAAAGCGCTTATGCTTATAATCGTGTTTTCAATTTTAATTTCATTATATTTTTCTCCGGTTGCTGAGTATAGTTATTAATATTTTTCTTGTTATATATATATATATATATATATATATATATATATAAGCCAAGTTGTTAACAGAAAACTGCTTGAATTTCGGCACTTAAAGTTTCATGTTATAAATGTATACAATCATCGGCCGAATGTGCAGTACATATCTCGCAAGCATCTTTAAAAGGAACAGTGAATAAGATTCAAAAAGTGCAAATCACGCGACGAAGCACCGACGCATTATGCACTAGACTGCATGTATTTTTTCCGATGCCGGCACTTTGACACTAGCTCAGTACGTTTGTTCAGCAAATATGCACTTTGATTGTCCATGATGAAGAACTTTTCACTTAGGCATAGATCACATCTCCTCGTCGCCGGATTATAACTCTTGCAATGTTTCTTGATTGTGCATTTAATTACCGGATTATTGCCACTTTCTTTGATTTTCCAGTACTCCTTCGACAATTCCGTATCATTTCTGTACTTCTCATGCACGAACGATTTCTTGTGGTTAGCATAGCGTAATTTAAATCTTCCTTCACAAATACCAAAATACTTCTTCGGCAACTCGTCTGCATTTTCTTCTTTTGACATATTAGCTTCGTACACAATGTTCTCCCACAAGCATTTCCCATTCATTGGACATCTTCCCTTGTTTTGGCAATTACATTCCTTTTCTGGTTCATTTTTCTTCTTCTTTGTATCAGTTTTTAGCACTTTTCTGTTGTGGGCACTAACTATTGATTTGAAGTTGGGTACTGAACAAACGTACTGAGCTAGTGTCAAAGTGCCGGCATCGAAAAAAATACATGCTGTCTAGAGCATAATGCGTCGGTGGTTCGTCGCGTGATTTGCACTTTTTGAATCTTATTCACTGTTCCTTTTAAAGATGCTTGCGAGATATGTACTGCACATTCGGCTGATGATTGTATGCATTTATAACATGAAACTTTAAGTGCCGAAATTCAAGCAGTTTTCTGTTAACAACTTAGCTTATTTTGCTCCTACATAGTTGGGCACTCTCTTGAGTTGAAAATCAAAATTGGATTATATATATTAGTTAATAGTCATTACCAATAATTATAAATTAGATATATTATTAATAACATATATTTCAGTACATATGGCCCATTGCGCAGAATATGCGCAGAATGAAACCTTTATGGACACAAAAAGATTACGAAAGCTCAAAATTGAATATTTTGTTCAACCTACAAAGATGCATGAAGATGAAAAGGTGATTTCACATCACAATTCGTGAACATCGATCTGGGTTATATCTTTCAAATAGAAATAATCCGATAAGCGAGTTTTCACTCACGAGATGCAGCATAAATGGAAGTAAGTTACCTGGCATATAAATGTATTGCAAAGTTAATGCTTTGTTGCCTAAATATACTCAAATCATTTGTATACCGTACAGTAACAAGGACTGCTGATGCAGGCAATATTGATTGACAGTGTGAAGAAAAGGCTTCATCATAGATTCCTAGGACGAGAGCTACTGACACTTTCTTCCTAAATTCGCGCACAAAAGACTTAATAGCATGGATTTGTAGAACCTGAAATGCTGAATACGAAAAATCAAATTTTTGAGTGGAACAGCCAGTCCCTTTCGGCTATAGGCAAGGTTAAAGGATTCCCTTTGGAATCCAATGGTAAAATTCAAAAAAGAAATATCTATGGATTGTGAAACACTTGGTAATTTTCGTACATATTCTTATGCAGAAAAGAAACTATTTATCAGAATGCCATGAAATTTGAAACATGATTGAGTTCAGAGCATCAACTTCGATATAAAAGTTGAATTGAGTCACATGATTCAGTATTTGATGTCTAAGAGCATCTACAAAATGAGTAAAATCGTCAAACTTAAGTCAAAACATGAAATTTACTCATTTTTTAGAGGCTAACTCAAACATCAAATACCGAATCATGTGACTCACTTCAACTGTTATATCGAAGTTGATATTCTGAAGTCAATCATGTTTCAAATTTCATGATTTTCTGACAAATAGTTTCTTACGAAAATTGCCAAGTGTTTTACAATCCATAGATATTTCTTGAATTGTGCTATTGGATTCCAATGGGAAACGTTTAACCTTGCCTATTACCGAAAGCGACTGGCTGTGACACTTAAGAATTTGATTCTTGTATTCAGAGTTTCAAGATCTGCAAATCCATGCTGTTAATCCCTTTGTGCGAGAATCTAGAAAGAAAGTGTCAGTAGCTCCCGGACTGTCTATACAGGGCGATGAAAAGTAGGCATCATACATTCCGCAATCACAAGGCCATTAATCAGAGCAGTGAGGGCGGTCTCTACAACTCTGCCAGAAACATGCATGCTATCTCGTTAAACAGAAGAAGAAATGAACGTACTGACATATTAGTGAAGTAAACGATGTATGAACTGATCGACTAGCCCATTTTTTCAATGATCGGCAAGCTGAGTGAAACGATACAATTGCCTTGTTCGAATGCACTGAATTCAACACTTTAGAAATCAAAGTTTTTTCTCCACATAGAATCGGTTCTGCGTAATGAAAGGTAACAATACGAAATGCTGCTTCAAGCTGGACACGGAGATGTTCTCAGATGATGCTCAGGATCTTTGGAGGATATGACTCCATCATAGAGTAGGGATATATAGGTAGAGTGTCGACTCAAAAAGTATCTGTATACAGTTAGAATTTTTGTATCAAAAGATTCAGTTTTTTGCGGAGATTACGCTCCCGTGGTCCAAAAAATTATTTGAGCACTTTTGAAAAAAGTTATAATTAGTCAATTTATATACTACCGAGATGACTGTCCTATATAAGTAGTATGAAACAACCCACCCAGAACCGAACGTTCATAAACCGAAAACGAACTTGAGTTGAACGTTCAATCAAAGTTGCGAACGTTCAATAAGTTGCAAGAACGTTGAAGTAAAGTTCGTGTACGCGCTTCATCTAGAAACGTGCGATAAACGTAACTAAAACGTTACGATAGTGACAGTTCAGTTTAAAACTTCCAAGGAACGTCTCAATGAAAATTAAATAGCAGAAATGTTTGGTTTGCACAAGATCGTACGTAAGTGAACGGTGATCTCGCGTTCACCTACAAACGATTCTATTGTAACGTTTCCGACACGTTTGTATAGAAACTGCTGATGAACGAATACCTCTATAAACGTTAGGATCTTGACGTTTCTGTTTCAACGTTATCGTGACGTTGGTATGCAAGCCTTGGACATGGCTGATTAGACTCGTTTCGTTCAATATGTCAAAACGTCTCACGATCATGTGACGTTGACCATAGCGGATCAGGCTTGACAACATCATTAAAATTATCCGGATATTTTTAATGATATTGTCAAATCGGTTTTGAATTTTATGCCGTCACTCTCAGTTTGTGGGTGCGATCTTCGATGAGAATCCGTTGACATGTGTATTTATATTTAATAGCTTCATTCCAGGCAGTCATAACGATATATATATATATACATTAATAAAAATTTTCGCCATTGACCAAACATAAAGTTTTGAATAGAAAGATGACACGGTCAATAAACAAGATCTTATAATTGGACTGTCTTACTTCGACTGTCTCCTTATGAGTTATTAAGGATGTTACGATGTTATTAAGGAATAATAATATAACAACTCAATAACATCGGACTCATAAAGAGACAGTCGAAGTAACAGTCCAATTATAGGATCTAATATTTTGTTGACCGTGTTATCTTTTTATTCAAAAAAATATATATATGTAATCAATGAAGTGCTCCAAACAATTCTTGTGTTCCTTGCAAGTTTGAAGAACAGCACAATGCATGCATATATTTTTATTGTGCCATGATTCACATTTGCAAGGAACATAGGAAGGAATGTTTTGAACATTTCATTGATAAAATTTCCTCTGCTCAGACACTTGTACAATAAACACTTACTGTGTGATGAATACACTGAGATATATGTCTATATAGAATATGTCATTTGTTGACATCGTTTCCAAGCAATCAGCTGTTTTTAAAAAATGCAATATTTTAAACAAACTTTAATTAAAAAATTGCCTGTTCAACAATCACAGTGTATTGGATATCCTGTCACCTCTCTATTTGATGTTTGCTTCATTGATGTCATGTGTGTGCCATCTTAATCTGTGGAATGTAGTTACTTTAACTTAATAATGTAATCCAATGAAAATGTAAGCATTTCAAAATGATTGTGAAGTTTTAATTCCGTGTCAATAGATCTATTGGCCCCCAGTATAGAGCCATTAGCCCATGCATGCTAGGCATGCCATCAACGGTGTATGTTTCTTGCCCACTGATGTCCATCAGTCCCAATTCTTAGAAATTTTGCCATTTCACGTCTTGGATAATGTGAATATACTTGAATATGTGAAGAATTAATTAACAAGCTTGAAGTTATAGAGAATGTTGACGATTGATAACCCCAGATGATCATATACATCATATACTAGCTGCATCAATGGTGTTTTTGTCATCATTGATGCTACCTTCTTTCTTCCCAGAAATAAGTAAGTAGCTGATTTAATAAAACTTATTTGGAGGTGCGCATCGTTTTGCACAAACATATGTAAGTACATGCCATGCACGCATGCGTGCTCTACTCGCACTGATGTAAAATGTAATCATAGTAAAATTTTCTTCATTTGATAGCTGCAGTCAAAGATATTTAATATTATGCTATAAAGGCATAATAACATACACGTATATTATGCTCCCTTTATGTACATTAAATATCTTTGGCTTCAGTTGCTGGTCATGCTTCAAGCCATCGATATTTTCAATGTAGACTGCTTGTAGATATGCAAAATCACACACATATCAGATGTACAAAATGAAACTAAATAAAGGAAGCAACAGTTGAGGTGAGAAATATTTTCCTACACATTCTATTCCTACGAACAATTTTGTGTTGTTGAATTTCTTACTTTACAACACTAACAAGATAATGGTAATGGCAAAAGAGCAAACCAATTTCCGAATAGCATGTGTTTCATGTGTTACGTATAACTTCAGTGAAATACCTCATGTCTGAAATGGCTGAAATGTTGGATTTATTATTAGAGTTCATATAATCTCGATGACAGATGCTCGGCATTTGACATTTCCAATCACTACAATAGTCAAGGTCCTGTAAGTTTTGAGTATTAATTTTGTTATAATATTATTCAATTCAAATAATTTGGACACTTTCCAATACGGGAGATTTGCAATTTGAGAGGCAATTGATAGATCTCTCATCTATCGATATTTTTTAATTGCTAGTGTCGTGTTGTCGTGGAAAACTAATTTGAAATAATAATAGATTGAGAGGTTCTGAATATCATGTTATATCTAACTAGGATCCATCCGAAAGTATTATTTAATCCAAGAAACCGTCTTCATTAGCCAAGTAAAGAGCATGTGCGATATAGAGATAATAGATATCATATCTAAATTTGAAACGTTGATACAAATAAGAGGTGCTATGTTAACGCGACTCATTTTTTATAGTTAAAGACGTTCACCTGCCCCATTGCGTGTGTGGTTCTGTTAGAATTTTGCAGCTGCTATTGCGCCGGCCGATCCGGTTCATTTTTGGCCTCCCTGCCATCACTATCTTCGTTCTAAGTTCCGGTTTTAAATTTATATTGCAACTTGCACACTGAAATGTTATAAATGATTGGTCCAGTAAGTTTCTTATCTATCAGCCAATATTTCTGAGACATTACTTTTGCAAACTTAAAACTCTTGAAATACCTGGAATCTGTAGGCCTAATCAAATGTTTATGATTTTTGTTACTAGCAACCCCCGTTCTTTTAACTGAACATCAAACATGTAGAAGTGCGATTTCTCTTATTTACTAGGTATGACAACATATTTAGTAATGTATAATTTCCGCCGGTCAATGGTCGAAAGACCAAAAGTACCGGTTGGGCCGTTGCAGTAGCCACCAGACTATTAAAGTTCGATTTCTAGATGTAATTTCTTAACATCCCTAACACCCTACCAGTCTTGTACGCAGGATTATAGGATTCACTCGACATAGAACTGAAGATATGACTCGGAAGCTTTCCAATTATATATATATATATATATATATATATATATATATATATACGGTATATACGTAAACATACATACATACATTTACAGTATCCCTGGATTCCCCAAATTAATAACTCTCGCTAAATCCTATTTGGGATGAATTAGAATTAGCGATTTGTAATCATTGTTCTTTCAAGCCACACATGTTTCCAATGACCACTGTCATGGTCAGTTGGATCTTTCCCGTTTCATTCGAGAAAGTTCCATTTCCAAGCAGCCAAAATCTCGCATCTCTCAAGTCAGCGGATTACTTTATTCTTCCATCCACTTCTTCAGAAGTACATAAATGTCTTTTCGAACATTGACGACTTCCTGGCAACTCACCAGTCATTTTGATACTCAGGGAGGTGTTTCACCAACCTCCGTTAGTGATTGTAACAGCGCCGTTAAACGGAAGCATAACGGGGGTAAACGGATACCCATTTAAACATTATCCGTTAGAGCTCCATTTGACTTACTAACGGTGATCTCTCTCCGTTAGTCGAAAAGCTGCCGTTAAGACGATGCTACCGTCATCATGACGTCGGACCCTGTCACCGATGACTATTCCATCGTCATTTCTGATGCAGTGGTCGCGTCTTAAATAATTACACGATGAGTTCAGCCAATTAGATGTTGTCAATCAATGTTAGGTCTCGTTTCATTCTCTCGAACATGGATATGTGGAATGTCACAGTACATGACATGTACACGACAATGTAGAGTCCGACAAACAAAATCATCACATGAACAATTGTAAACAGCTGATATTGTTCAACAATTATATAAAAGTGAAATGGAGGCGCAGTGTCTAGACACAATAACCTACAATCTGCACGAGATAATAAATTAATCAATAATAACTCGCAAAAATTAATGTATACATGTATATTTAAAATTGCTTCCTGAACGGACGATTTTTGAGATGCTTTCACATGATTTCAGGAATTGTTTTATATTTGAAGATGGTTTGAGTTTGTAGACTGCAAATTTATTTAATGGCATATCTTTCCAACCGGTTGTATGGTTATGATCGCTTAACACCTGCCTAAATGACTAACTAAAAGTGTGCATTACAAGGTCGATCAAAATCATTGTGTAGAATTGAACAATAAATGGTTGGGATCATAGTGTACCGGTACTGCACGGTTAGAATTCGACTTAATTATGTATACAGTACAATACATTAATTGAATTTTGCTAGGTTAGATTAAGTAATATTACCTTGAATAAATCAAGTTTTTTATTTTGACTGTCAACTGACTTGAAGAATATGTCAAAAAAGGTTAAAGTTCATATGAGCACATCTAATTATCTTCCCTAGTTATGTTGGCAATGTTCTGACAGACAAAGTCATCTTATGATGAGTGATTTATATTGTATTAAACACGATCATCAAGAATTCAACCTGAATGAGTGCAGATTATATTCTGCTGATGCTGTGAGGCCTGTTGAAGTTAGGTTTATCTTCAGGTCATAAGCCCAGTAGACCTACATTTTGATGTTTTAATTATGCATGAGATGCTAAATTCGATCCCAAAAACGTCCGCAAGGTGGTCTTCAATATAAAAGGTTGATAGGCACGAAAAGTTCTCAGCACCCGCTGATAACACGGGCCGTATTCACAAATGTTGCTTAGCCATTAGCATAATTTCTATTCTCACACGGACGTAAACTGTGTTTAGCGCTAAACAGCCCTAGTGAAAACGGCTTAAATGTAGGAGTTTCTCCGTACATATGGTTTATTATCGTCAGTATTTTTGAAACTCTGGTCTGATCTGACAGACGCACATTTTGGCAGTTGGCAAGCGATGTTCATCAAAGTTTCGTGTACGACTGCGCAGATTGGCACTAGCTCTCGGATTTTAACTTTTTTGTTACTTACAGGTAGGCCAGATAAACCGCCCTTTTTAGATTTTTTAGAAAAATTAAGATAGTAATATATCGTTTCTTATTTCAGGCACGCAATGTTAATATAGTAATATACACTTACATCACTAACTGATAACTTGAAACTATATCGCTAATGGATGAAGAACATATCGAAGATCTAACTGCTGGAGTTTCCCTGAACGTTACACGTGCTGACAGATGCAAACGAAGAAAAGAGTACTCGCGTGAGTGGGTTCGATCGAAGCGTAAAAGACATTCATATCGTGCCAGTGACGTTTGTGACGAACTTTTTTCTATCAGTGACTCGGAAATCGACGAAGACCAGGCTTCCATATCTGTCCCGGATAATCTCAAACTTTCGAATATAACAGAGGCTGATGATGATTTTGGAAATCGTATTCACGGTTTCTCCGAACTTCATGAATTCAAAGATGAAGATCTTGAGCTAATAGAGCTAATAGAAGAAAATTATGGAGTAGATTTGTTTGACCCCACTGGAGAGGCTGTGACTGACTCAGAAGAAGAAAGTGATGAAACACATGATGCAGATGACTCAGTTCAATCAGATCAGGATGTTGAATCAGATATGCAGGATGTATTTACGCTGCATTGCTCATCTAGCGTTCAAACGGCATCCGTCTCATTGTTACACGATTTGTCTGCAACTTTCATGAAATGCAACATGACAACAGTTATGATGGATGAAGTTTTGAAATGTCTTGATCGTCATCGTGATGTAGTAAAAACCCAACTACCCTTAAGCTATAAAACACTTTTTCTGTTAACAGATATTCACTGAAGAGTCAAATAAGAACGATTTCCGGTCATTCTTACTTCTACTTCGGGTTGCGAGAGCAAATCTTACGTCACCTTCCTTTGTTTGCAAAAACCGAATTATCTGATTTGACGGAACTTCAATTAGTTTGGAATACAGATGGATTATCTTTATTTAAAAGTAAACGCCGAATGAATGCGTGGCCGGTGTTGGCTTATATTGCAAATATCAAACCTAGAATAGTATTTGAAGTTGTGTTGAGCGTAGGATTGGGGAAGCCGAATAGCTTGCAATTCATCGAGGAATTTGTAGAGGAAATGAAAAATGTCATGGAAGAAGGTATTGATTTCGAAGGTAAAAGAATGAAAGTTACTCACAAAGCGTGTGTTTGTGATGCACCAGCCCGGGCTTTCATAAAGAATATGGTACAATTTTCAGGAAAGGCTGGTTGTGATCATTGTGAACAAGAGGGACATCACGATGGTAAACGCATGGTGTGGACAGGTTTTAACTTAGGAACACCAAGAACCAATGAAAGCTTCAGATCAAAATCACAACTTTTGCACCATAAGAAAAATTTACTAAATTCACCTCTGCTTAAGCTTGACGTCGATATGATTACGGAATTCCCTGCTGATTTCATGCATCAGGGAGGTGGTGTGACAAAGAAATTATTGGCGTGGCTTACTGACGGACCAAAAAGAAGTGGTAATAATAGATATGCTTGTAAGATGAGTGCTACAAACATACGAATTCTGGATGAAAGGATTGCATACATCTCAAAGTTCATTCCCAACGTGTTCTCACGAAAATTGAGACCTATAAATGAACTACCAGATTATAAGTATACGGAATTAAGACAGGTGCTGTTATATACGGGAAAGCTTTTACTATATAATATTACAGCAACACAGCTGCAGTACAATCATTTCTTGTACCTTAGTACAGCTTGCAATTTGATGGTTGATCATGATAAAGCAAAAAGTTCTTTTGAAACAACATCACGCCTCATGGAACGTGTTATCTTGGGATTCGCCGAATATTATGGAAGGTCCTTCCTCACGTATAATGCCCATGTTTTACAACATTTTCCGAGTATTGCAATGCATCATGGAAGTCTTGATCATATATCAGCATATCCTTTTGAAAATCATCTAGGGATGATGAAAAAGTATATCAAATCATCGCATGACCCAATGATATCTCTGCTTCAAGGTGTGCGTCGTAGTCAAGTAAACCTGAAGCTCAAACAGGAAATTGGAAAACCGGCTGTTGTTATACATGCAGATCCACCGAACAATGTTTATGTCGACCGTGTGCGTCATAAAGTGTATGAAGTTATACGTCTTGAACGCGATAGTGCATTTGTAAGGGAACATCTACGACTCGATGATTTCTTTTCGGATCCCATACCTTCGCGTGTTATTGGTTGCTATTTATCGAAAACAAGTAAATTCCGTTACACACAATGTCAGAGGTCAGAGCTATTGAATTTCAGGCAAGGAATGAAAATTGAAATGGATGGATTTCCGGGTATGCTGGATCCACGTTTGATCAGAGATCGTGCGTTGATAATTTCGTTGCTCCATAATCTTGATGAATCATTGTTCTGACCTTAGCGCATTGAAGTATAATCAGTTAAATGATGTAGGTGTATGTTATAACAAAATTGCTGAAATCATGCAGTAAGTGATTCAGACATGCGTGATGCATTTCTATATGAATAATGAAACAATTTCTTTTTGATTTTATAGAAGATATGATTGACAGTGACATGGAAGATAATGTTGGAACCACCGCATCAAGCAAACGGAAGTCTGAACGAAGGCGTAAACTTCCACCTCCAATTGTGGTAAGTAAGTCCTGCCTGCTACTTCACATCGGATCAAGTTCAGGAAACCAACTTAGTTATGTATGTCGGGCAACATTTTACATTTTTAACACATTTGATTTTCTCCTGGAATATTAGGAATTTTGAGAAATGAAAGCCAATTTAGGAAACTACAGCGAATGGCCTTTCCTGTTGATATACTGAAGTTTTGTGCATCATTTCTGTTTTTTATTTATCTTATTTGCAGGGAAATACCTTACTGAAAAGAGGTTGTGTTGTGACTTAATTATAAGGTTACAACAGGCTACGTTTGCTTCAAACTAGGGATCAATACGATTTTTGAGTTACGATTCTAAAAAGCTTGACCTAAGTTACTGGTACATGTTTTAAACTAAATGAAATTTGCTTTTTAGGATGAGTGGGTTCTGTTCAATTTCAATGATAACTCTCTGTTGAATGTTCCCAAATCATGGATTACGACTAGAGACAAAAATGGAAATAGAAGTGATTGCCATTATTGCTGGTGGCCTAATGTTCAAGATGATGCTAAGAATCTCATTCGCAGTCGATCGGATCCCGATAGAAAACAATGGAAACGAATAAAGGGGAAGAAATTGGGTACATTCAATTCATTAGAAGCCGCTGAGCGAAAGTTGAAAAGACGAGACGGACTGTTCCTACGGGAGATGAGGAAAATTCCTGTAGTACTCCACAATCGCAATCCGTGAATGACGCTGGAAGAGTCTCGACTTGGTTTGAAGGCTTTTCTACACCTACAAGTAAGTGAATACCAATGAATTTGTGTTAAGCAATTTGATGCACAAATTATAAACTAGGCCTACATCACTCAGTATCAGCACTTCGCAAGAATTTGACAAGATATTAACTAGTTTTGAGTAAATGTTAATCAATAAAAGGCTAGTCATACCTCATTGTCTTCACGTTCAAGTGCCATATCCCCGCGATCTAAGTACTCGTGTACTGTAAGTACAAGATGCCCATAATTAACTACAGATTTTGGTGGGAGAGACCATGTTTTTATTAAATGTTTGAAGTCATTTCAGCTATATCTACATACATTAACCTCGTCAGTCGCCAGTCATGCTGCCATTTCCTTTAATTTTTTACTGAGATTGATGAGACAAATCGATCGTCGTTTTTCATTTTACTTGTCTGTCGATTTTCAGTTCCATTAGAAATATATTGTAAAAAAATATTTGAAATTCATCTAATAACGGCAGTGGATATTTGCATGAACCGGTGTATCTGTGTTTCAGGTCCCAAAGTCAGCCGAACAGTCACCCCAAGCAGTAGTCAACCTATTGATCAGCATGTCATTGAAAGTCCATCTAATGATCAGCAAATTCAACATGTCCTGCAGCAGCTTGAAAGTCAAAACAGGAAGATAGAGCTTGTACTATCAAGGATCAATGAAGTGCAGGAGAAGCAAAACGTCATTTTAGGCAAAATCGGTCATATCCAACCGATTGAAGATACGTCCCTATGTTCGACAGGTGATGCTCGATCACCGATGACAACAACTGTACGAATGATGTCAAGCTCGAAGAAAGAAGTCCGTGCTGCCGTCAGTGCCACTAGATGTCTGCTCGATCTTGGGTTTCCAGTGTCATCATCCACAGACGAAGTAAGTTGTGGTAGCGAAATTAAGAAGAAAATTGTTCTATGCCAATAAGTCGTTGATGCTAGCATCAACACTAGCATTATTTTTTCAAAATAATTTGCCCACATCTGGCCAATTAATTTTATTGGAAAGTGCATTTCTGTGTTGAAGTGGCATTACATCAAGTGATGATACAGATTTAGTGAATAGTGATGAAACAAACTCATAGTGCACTTGTGTGACATTGCAGAAAGAGTGACTTAGACGTGCAATTACGCATGCCGATTTTGTATTATCTTGTGTTATATACTGCAATAGTGTTGACAGATGATATTCCTTGCCATTTTTCATGCAACTCATCTATGTAATTATGTGCGATTTTATATTTGCCTTGTGAATAATCCTTGCCAATTAATTTTATTGGAAAGTGCATTTCTGTGTTGAAGTGGCATTACATCAAGTGAATTTCTGGTACTCAGTTTTATTTGATATTTTTCTTCTTGATAATGTGTTTACTATTTGTAATCCAAGAGTATGTATGCATGTACGAATTTGTGTTATATTCTAGTCATTAAATCCATAAAAATGCATAATCGTTTTTACCCTTATAGACGAGTAGATAATTAGCTGCTATGTTCATGCAAACACATAAGTGAATGTGACTCTTAGATTCAGTCATTAGCGTGCAGCTTCCAGATGAGCACATTAGGTGATGTGTATTGCGTTTCATTATCATAGCTCGATGTTTAAGGAAGGAATGAAGAACTTCCCAATTTAGCCTTATTGAAAATTATGTAAATGCTTTCGCAACGTTAATTTCTGATGGTTAAATCAACTATCATCGTCGACAAACGATCGTTTATATGTACACTAAGTACAAACGTTGCGTAGAAGTTAGCCCCCTGACGTTGAAACTACGGTAGTCGCGGAAGGTTTAAGAAACGTAGCGCTTCCGCCCTAACTTGTCGACAAATGAACGTTCGGATTCGGTTTGTCCTAGGCTCTTGAACGTTCAAGACCGAACAATATCCTTCCGTTCTCAAAACGTTCGTGTTCTGGGTGGGAAGTTGGATATCAAAAGGAATGAATATTTGCTAATAAGCATCCTAACTAAGCGGAAATCAAGCTGATTATCAAGGGAATTTTTAATGAATTGTATCATAATGAAAATCTTCATGAAAAAGTAGCGATCATATTCGTTCGTGCTTTCTTGGCTGAAATTTCAAGTTTTTCATTCAATTTTCACCGACATGATTTTATGATTCACTAAATTCATGTTTCATTTCTTGAATCTGAATAGTGATATGGACCCATTTACATCTTTCAAAGTTAAATGAAATCATTGTCTTTAATTATGTGATTTTGCTCTACCAGTTGCAGGTTGCCTGTGATATGATCACGCTTAATAAAACACTCTTGAGCATGAAAGTAATAGGAGCTCATCGAATTGCTAATTTTGCAAGCACTACACCTCCAAGGCAGTCATGAGAATCTGTGAAATACCATCATTCTTTCTGCATTACAATCATGATCACTCAATTCCGTTGTAATTTCTGCAAAACTGAAAAAATTTGCATATCTCACATTTGGTGACAATACCACCTGTATCTCCCTTGAGTTCATTTAATAAAATTGAAAATGTATACACATTGGGGATTTAATAAATGCAGAGTTGCTTACCATTCTACCTAATATATTTACTCTATGGACATGACTCCATTTAAACAACAATCCGCACGGCATCCACACGACAAAACATCAGCGAATGTGAAAGCGGCATGAGTGTGAGCTCAAAGCAGCAGCTTCTCCTTGCTGTGGAAGTTTCATAACACGGATTATGGCTGCGTCAATCATACATTCAGCAGTCATTTATTGCGTCATTATCTTAATCCGCGAGCATTTACCTTCTCTTAGATGCAATCATCTTCTCGCTCTCGAATGCACGCACTTTTTCTTTTTACAAGCGATTTAGAAGTCTGATTGGTCAGTAGTCATTGATGCATATTCGGTGCTCGGAGATCTTCAATGCTCTTCCTGACAGATGATTGTTTTGAGGGCCATTGTCATTCTCATGTGCTCACCATGCAAGAGGATGAATACCAGCTTTACCTCCATAAAGATGGATCATTCAGTGTCTGATATTGTGCAAAGAATTTTAATGTCATGAATGAAGAATCGGTGATTTAAATACAACAAGAAGCTACTTGTACATATGTAATTCCATTTCGTTGCTGTATATTGTCGTTTTTGAAAGGGTGAACAGCGGCCATCCCGCCACAAAACCCGATCTTCTCTCTAGAAATAACTGAAGATGCTAGTTATGCATCTTTACATTACTCGCACTCTGCATGTACAGGTGCAGAATTGCGTCAATGTTGAGAGCCTCAAGGGAGCACTGGGCATAAAAGAGACGCGATCGGGTTCAGTTGTTGGTGCTTCACTCGCTGTCATCAAGCAGTTGCTGAAAGAAATAAAGAATCCAAAGATGGTGCACGAATATGCTAACAGCAGGGTGTCGGAGCCGAAGCTGGAAAATACCACGGCTCCGTCTTGAAGTTTTATATGTATTAAGAATTCAGTCACTTTGCAAGATAAAGTGATATTTGACAGTGTTTCTGAATGCAAGTGTGTCATTATTGTAGGTGATCGTCTGTAGACCTCCTAAAGCCTGCTTCATCTCCTCTCAATACATAGCCGTCTCCGAATCACTTGCAATTTGGATTTTAAAGGAAGTCGCGGACTTTCTTAAGATTGTGTTCCAGCCGAAAACGCAGCTGTCGGGTGAAAGGCGATTGTCAAAAAACATGCGCATGCACTCTATCCTCAAATTTGATATACACTTATCATTCAAGCACATTATTGATTCTTCATTATCATTCCCTAAAAACGTATGGCGATAGGTGTCTCATTCACAATAAAATAAGTCTATGAACTATTAAAATACTTCTGAAGAAGTAATTTTGATATTAAAATTTGAGTTCAATGTAGAAATATGTTTTCTTGATTGATGAATATGAAAGCCGCGACAGCTAAGTGGTTGAATCATCTCGTTCGACCGGCAGCACCTGTTTCTGCAGGGAACGAGGCTGAATAAATTGGAGTTTCAGAGAATACAGTGCTCCCTATCCATGGCTGCTGCGAATCTGCGCGTCTGATAAAAAGTGCACTTGCATTTCCAACAGTGTGCGGATTGAAGCGTTGGCTTTCTAAAATTGCAAGCAGACTGTTTGTACATTTTCTTCAAAAGATGACCAACCGTGGAGTGACCGTGAAGCGTTTTCTCTTTTCTTTGCGCACAGATTTGACTTCGTGCTCACTTAATGCTGATGCTTATAAAATGATCTGTAGAGACTTAATGACCTTGAAATTAGTGTTTTCTGAAGATTTCAATTTGATCAATAAAGTCAGTTGTTCCACCAGGTGAAAGAATGCTCTTGACAAAATTGGGATTGATGATGAAGAATTCTTTATGAACAGGCATCATGTATCTGTCCACACTTGAGCACGTCTCACCATCTGACTTCAAAATACTTTCGTGAATCACGTGCCTCTCGGGGTAAGTGTGTGACTACAGGTTTTCAAGTGTTCAGGAGTTATCAGGAATTGTCAGAGTTGACTTTGGTGCATTAGATAGTTGCAGCACCGTTCATGACAATCTGCAAATGTTCTGCGGACAATAGAGCTGATCATAAAAAACCGACCACCTAAAGTTCGCTGAAGTTTAATCGATTCTCATCACTTCCAATCATGTCGCACAAACTCGGGTGATACATCATCTGAGAGCCTACATTCTCAGCTTTGGAATGAGCTATGATAGACTTGTTTCCGGTATTGTATTTGCTGAGCAGTGCTCAAAATATGAAAATCACTCAATTTGTAAATCCCAATGTTTCTGACAACAAAGGTCTGTCGTAATTCATTGAATATCTATGGCGAACGTCAGCGTGGCCTAGTGAAGAAGGTGCGAGACCTTCTCCACCACGGACTTTGGTTCGATTCCGATGTCGGGCGAGTGCGGTCCGGGAGTCAAGGGTGTTGGTGTCTTGTATTGACTTAATAGCTGTCATTCTCTTTAGATACGTAATGTTCTCTTTATGGGAAAACATGTGAGTATGATACTGAATCAGGCACGGGGAGAACCAGCATTTTCTGAGCTCTCTTTTGATGTACTGGTCATCAAAATTAGGAAAAAATGAATGATATCGTGAAGTTATCACAAAATCATGACTCCTTTGACTGAAAATGTTGTATTCCAACGTTTTCAACGCTGCCATGCAAGGAATGCGAATCTGTAAGTCTTATTCAAATATCCTCTTTTGTTCTTTTTCAAACATCTTCAACATTTTACTCATTTCCGCAAAAGTTCATAAACATGCAAGGTAAACAATCTGTGGTCGTGATCGGCCTTTGCTAATTGTTTTGTTTGAACCTTCGCTCATTTTACATGCTATTTGTGTACTTAATCGGTAATAAGTAAAAATATTGAAGAAGTTTGAAAAGAAACTATTGAACGTATTTGAATAATTCACACAAAATGCCTTTCTTTTCTTTGTCGGTTGCAGAAACACGCGAGTCAGTCGGTGAACTTGGATCGCTGACGCAGAAGAAATAAGGAGCACATAGCATTCCCGCAACAGAGGGAGTAATTATCCAAACGTCTGCCTACTCGAGATATTATTGGATGACGTTTATCAACAACAATGATTTCCCTTGCTGATAAATAATCACCTCACAGATATGTGACATTGAATCTTCTTTCACCATTTTGTGATCTCTTACTAATAGGTTTCAAATATAGTAGTAGGCCTACAAATATAGATAAATCCCTATAACAAGAATTAAATTTATAAAATCTACTTTTAAGACGAGAGAAAGGATGGATTTCTCTATCAATTAGAATGAATAGGTAAAAGTTGGTTTGACATGATAATTTGACAGTAAAAACTGTTTACCTTAATTATCCTGAGAAATCGCCACTGCGTGTTGGTGTTTGATTGTCCTGTGTAGATCTACCGAAAGCATTTGATAGCATCTTACATAACAGATTCTTGAATCACTTGTTGTCAACTGTAATGGAAAATCACTCGGTAAAATGGTTAAAATCATAACGAAAACAGCTTTTGCTTCTTAATGGTCATTGAGGTGTCCAGTCTTATGTCTCATGTCAGTAGTTCCTCGGCGTTAAATTCTCAATCCTCATCTAGTATTAAGCACCATGATTGGATGTGCTGCCTCTTGGAACGGTTCCTGCAACATCCTTGTAAATAATGCCTTCAAAATGGTTTGACATGACTTCAATTAAACCAATCGGCGGAATTAACCCATATTATACCACTGTCCCTAAAAAGGGACGCTTAATCTTTCGACTGTCAATGTCAAAATATAAGATTAATGAACAAACTTAGAGATTAACGGGAAGATATTTACCAAATATATTAATAATATACATTGATTTGTCTTGAATATTATCTGTACTACTACTCAGATGATAGAGTTCTGTATTTTTAAGATTTATTAGTAAAAAAATAAAAAAATATTTTCTAATACTCATTTACATGACCCATTATACTTAACTTCTAGAAATGTGATAATCCTTAGTTGTTTGATGCATTGTTGTGATGCAGTCAAAATATGATTGCAAAATAATTGATCTGTTTGGAGAAATAATCGATTATGTAACCGTCCCGATTTAGGGACGTTGGGTACGAATGACCCCCGTGACATTGAAAAATGAAAACATTCAGAACGTCATTTGAATAAACTTCTGACTCATTTTATGTGTTGTGGTATACATGTTCCTTTCATGTTTTCTAAATTTAGTTATGTTTTGTAAAATTATTTCAGTTAGTTTTTGTTTAAATCTCATGGAATTTGAATTCATGCAGTCTAATCTATGCAAAATCAAGAAATGGCGTCCAAAAAGACAAGAACTAAAAGTCGAAAACGGTAAGTTTTAATTTCATCTAAATAATTGTTCTCAGGGTATGCTATGATAATCGCAATGAACTGTATGTAGTAGAAGGTTAGTATCTACATTAAATGTGCCAGTCAATAGCAAGATTAATATTTTACCTATAGGTAGGGGTAGGCCTATAAATGTTGTATATAAATATATTGGCTACATATTAGTAATATCTCAATGGCGGTTAACCGACGATTGAATGAATAGCTATCCATTATCAAAATAGGCTGTAGGCTTGATAGTTGGACAGTTTACATCTGGTTTAATTAATTTACTTTCCAAAGTAGGCTACTGTTAATTTCTGTATCGCTCTCATTAGTTTGAAGCTTATTAGTCTACACTAGCGCTTTAATGATATGTTCCTATAATCATAATCTTTTCATTAGATATGGAATTATCTTAGTTTCTGTAAGGTAAAACGTCAATCGAATGCAAAATGATGACAAGCATCTTCATTCATCTTCTTTACATTTCAGGAAGATGAGTTATCAATTGCGGATGCCTCAAATCAACCAAAATTACGATTTGCCAAATACCGAAATCGAGAGTGCAGCAGAATTATATCATCTCGATGGAGAAAGGAAGATATTCCGACGAATTTATCTACTCAAAGAAGTTGGACAAACGATATGCCATCACTGATTAATGAATCCGATTCCCCTTGCACGATATTTGAAAAATTTTTTGATGACGATGTTATTTCTATGATAATGGAAGAAACTACAAGGTATGCTGCTAGTAATGGAAAACATAATTTTCAAGTGGCATCAAATGCGATACGCTTAGTTTTGGCAATTCTTATCATTTCTGGATACGTTCCTCTTCCTAGAAGGAAAATGTATTGGGAGTTAAAGTCTGATGTTCACAACGAAGCTGTATCAAAGGCAATGTCCAGAAATCGTTTTGATGAAATCATTCGATATCTACATTTGGCAGACAATGACCATTTATCTTCGGACGACCGGTTTTCGAAAGTTCGTCCTCTACTTGACAAAATGAATGAGAGATGCTTGAAAATCCAGCCAAATGAACAAGAATTATCAATTGACGAGTCGATGACTCCATATTTTGGACGTCATGGCAACAAACAATGTATAAGGAATAAGCCCATTCGATTTGGTTTCAAAACATGGGTGTTGGCTACCAGTGGAGGCTATGTAATACAATTCGATCCGTATCAAGGCAGTAAATCAATGTATGACAAAAATCTTGGATTAGGTTATAGCGTGGTCACCAATCTTCTTGATTCGCTTCCAAGCCACCTCCCCTTTTGTGTGACATTCGACAATTTTTTTTACGTCATTACGTCTTGTGTCTGATTTAGCCGAAGAAGGATTCGGAGCAACAGGGACAATCAGAGGTAATCGGCTTCAAAAATGTTCAATTTCATCTTCCAAAGAATTAAGTAAACAACCGAGAGGAGCATTTGATTACCGCTACGATCGACAAAATGAAATCATAACTGTAAGTTGGAATGATAACAGCGTTGTTACACTGGTATCCAACATACACGGTGTCTTCCCTTTGAATAGCGCCAAAAGGTGGTCAATGAAAGAAAAGAAATTCATGCAGGTTGAGCAACCACGCATCGTACAAGCGTATAACAAAGCTATGGGAGGGGTCGATCGTATGGATCAAAGTGTCTCTTGCTATCGAATAAACATCAGGACAAAGAAATGGTGGTGGCCTTTCTTTGCGCATTGCTTAGATATGGCATTGCAAAATGCCTGGCTATTACATAGAAAAAACAGTTCAGAAAAATTGGATCAACTGTCTTTCAGACGAGAGATTGTTGATGTCTACTTGCGACGGTATTCTGCTTCAAATGAAAATTCACCAGTAGCACGAAAGATTGCACGCTTGGATAATAAAGTCCCAGGTGAGATTAGACGTGATGGAAAAGGGCATTTCATCATCTCAGAAAGTACACAAAGAAGATGCGCCTATTGTGGGAAGAAAACTTACAGACGTTGCATGAAGTGCCAAGTGCCTCTCTACCTTGAATGTTTGCAAACCTTCCATCAATGACTTCTGATTTAAATGTTGTAAAAGTGAACAATCGATCACTGCATCAATCCTTGACTTGATGAAGAAGTGTAAATTTAATAAAAACGAAAAGAAAAAATCATATGTTACATATGTCTTATGCGGAATACCAGTACCCATTCGTACCCAGTGTCCCTATAAAGGGACGTTTACTAAATCGTATATAATTACTTATAACCTTGATTATTTTCATAAATAATGTCGAATTGGTGATTAATCAAAGTAGAAAAATACAATTTTCAGAAAGAAAATAAAAAAAACAATTTTGGGTTAATATGGGTTAAGGCAACATTATTGGAAGGGATTTGCAGTAAAATCTGTGGGTACTTCATTCTTTCAGCTGATAAAGATAAACCTCAATTTTAGAATCATAAAGCATTAGCTACCTGCAGGAAAATGTTCGACATCCCGGTGAATGAGCTTTCAAAGGCACATCACGTATTAGTCCATCGACTTTGTTTTCATGTACCTGATAATCTCAGCTGCAACTTTCATAACCATTTGAAGGAAATAAAATACAGACATGCTACTGTTAAATAATAATAAGTAGAAGAAATGCACTAAAAATATAAGTAGAAATAAAATTGTCCATATCATTTCACCGCTGATGAGAGATCATTGCAAAAACTCCTGAGTTCTGAGTTAGGATAGGCCCAAGCGAAATCAAAAATGCCAGCATATAGGCATATTTCACTTTGACATTCTTTGACTAAAGATTCGTCGGTATTTCACTTCATCTAGGTAGACGGTGCTTGCTCCCCAGATAATTTCAATGATGCAATGAGTAGTAAGGAATGCATTGAATGACATCGCTTGATATCTGAAGCTAATTGTGAAGTTGATTATGATGGAATTTTGGCCTAGCGTTTCGTTAAAAAAGTGGGCCTAACGTAGGCCTACACTAAAAATAATCTGGGTGAATTTTACGAATGAATGCAGGAATTCTTAATGATTTTCGGTAGTAATTCTAGTCTAGTATCAATTTTATTTATTATATTCACAGTAACTGACTTAAAATAATAAGATTTATTCATCCGAAGATTTCAATCTGTTTCAAAACTTACATGTACATGTAGGCCCAAAATTTCAGCTTTTTGGAATGCAACTACATGTAGGTCATGCACAATAAATGATGGAAGAGTAGCCTAGTGAGCATGGGGTCGACAAACTAATTTTCAGTCAATTCGGTGTAAATTTCTTGAAAATTTCAAAGGTTTGCTATCTTACATTTGATACTGGGTCTCAATTCGCATTTAACAAAATCGAAACTGTATGCATATTGGGGATTTAGTTAATTCTGAGTAGTTGCTCTATCCAGAGTTGGAAAAGTCGGAACTGGAATTGACCTTGATAAACCTCAATTCCACTTATTCGATAGACCTGTGATAAAATCTACTTGTACAAAAATTGAAATCTCAGTACTCGGTCGTTGTGTTAACTACACGCAGAGATAAGAGAGAGATAGATCGACAGAGGTAGCTTTATTCTATAGTTGAATATAGTTGGTGTTTTCTGTGACTTCTATGGGCCTACAGCCGCGGACCATGTTATTTTGGCGATTAAGCAGACAATGAAAAGACAATCATCTTTGTTCAATCTGTTATTTAGTTATTTATCAAGTAAGATAATTAATCAAAATATAGCAATTGCTGAATTTAGCTCTTGATAGGATAAGCACAAAAATTGGAGATTAACTTAATTGTTGTACACGCGAAAAACAATTGGTTTGGATTAACGGTGCATCAAAGGGCAGCAACCCTGTCAGTTCAAATCATAATATAGACAGTGTCAACAAATTATTCTAATAATTAATTATTCAATTACATGAACTATTATTCAACTTCCAATCACAACAATTAACAATATTAATTTTTAAGACTATAGTTATATAGATACGATACGCAACGATAAAAGAAAAACTTTACACTTACAGTTCACTTCTTAATATTGAATTCACTTCAATTCGATCGGACCCACTTATACCAAAATAATATCATAAACATCAGTGTCACTTATACCGTCAATCTTCAATCGCGCTCGCTGATGTGTTGCCGTATGTACGCTGCTGTGTTGTTGTTCGCTGGCAGGCTGTTGGTGTTGTTACTTCTGTAGTTACGTTACACCGCGAGAGCCCGGAGTTCTTCTAACAGGGTGTCCACTATACGTGAAATTCACGTATGTACGTGAATTGTACGTGAATTTTGAAAATTATGAAAGTGTACGTGAATTTTGGGAAAATGCGAAGGTGTACGTGAATTGTACGTGAATTTCAGTAACGTTGAGATAGTGGTATTTACTGCTGTTTACTCCTACTTGATATCCACTGATTCTTGTTACATGTGCTAATTTTTTTTCTTCCGTTGTTGCACCAAATCTGACTTGGTTCTACAAAAAAGTATGTTACAAGAAAGAAAGTCATAAACATGTAGATATGTTCATATAATATAGCCGCTACTGACAACGGGTCTGGGTTCAGACAATAAATTTGTGAAATTCTGCTAAGCAGCGTCTTGACATCTTTGTGTCCTGAATTATTTTATACTTTTTGTAATAGATGTATACATGTGCATTGTGAGGCAAGGGAGGCTGAAATGAGGCAAGGGAGAAGGAGGAGGAAGCTGAAATAAGATTTTAGATTGATTAGTTTTTTTGCTATGGTGAACTCAGTCTATTGTTTCTATCCTGATGTTTTTAAAAGAAATAAAAAGTTATCTCCTTGAATATGCACACTAATATTCTTAGTTTTAATCTGCTTCTAGAAATCTAAAAACACAAACCCTATTATTGTTACCCTTGATTTTCATAGCCGTGAATTATGTTGTATTTAGAGATTATTGAGTGACCAAAAATACCATTTATTTGTGAAATGATGGCTTCGAATGCACTGATATTATTATGTGTGCAGTGTGTATACAAGATAGTTCTGAAGAGCTATCTTTCTGCTGTAAAGATCTCATTACTGCATTTCTTTGAGCAGTTGCTGCGGGTAGTGTTTTTGAATGATTTTGACTCAACTAACTGTCGCTTGCCGGGCAAGTAGGCCTGAAATAGTGGTACGTGAATTTTTTGTCATGTACGTGAATTGTACGTGAATTTTTTTTCTCAGATAGGGTGGACAGCCTGTTCTAACTGCTACTGAAGATGTCGTATGTGTTGTTGCTGTGTCAATTTCTCATCGTTTCTAATTTATACAAATTTTTGAGACTTGACGATAAAACCACGTTCTTTTGAAAATTGAAAGAGTTTCCTTTAATCCCTGCTCGTTAGCTTTCGACCCAACCACATTTCGTTCTTATCACGGAATTTTTAACCTCCTTTTTTAACATAGACCATTAATCAGACTTCACGATATCATTTTTATCGTCGTTTTTTCTGTCATCAACAATCACGTTATTCGCACACTGAATTTCTTTCTTCTGTCAGTTTATTAATAGATTTATTCGCATCTCATCTCTCTCTCTCTCTCTCTCTCTCTCAGCGATGATTCTTTGCTGACCGTTAACTTTCTTTTCTTTTTTCACGAATTAATCTCGTGAATATCTCGTTTACGAAACGAAAATGTCATAGGCTGACTGGTTACATATATACATGTACACAAGAAATATGAACTATGAACATGAAAACGCACATAGGAACGACGCAGGGAACGGCACACAGGAACAACGAGGATAGGATAAGGGCACATATGGGTTAGATTGAAACGAACAAACGTTAGATACATTATCATAAGACACTATACGCGCAATGCAATTATCGGAATTGAATCTTATTATGGAATTGGAAATGAATTGAACTGTTTCGACTGGAATTGGAATTGGATTTGGAATTGAAATTTCTGCTCCGGAATTGGAAGTGCAATTGGAATTAAAAAATTTCAGTGGAATTTTTCCAGCTCTGGCTCTACCTAATGCACGTATTTACTCTATGGTGTGTACTTTCCTTCTTAACGTAAATTTCAAATCTGCGAAGAAGAAGATCATTGTTAATTAATTATTGACAAAAGCCTTCATCAAAATGCTTCATACTTTGATCTAAACAAATAAATCAGATATTTAAAAAGAATGCCTTCATGCAAGCAATTTCACTAATTAAGATTATTTATTTCAAAGTGTTCAAGACAGAACAAAGTATCCGGAATTTCGACGACCGTTTATTAATCAATCACAAATTAAGTTAAAAGCAAAAAATGTAAAAAAGACATAACTTTCCTTGTACACCGCCTTCTATTGGTCGATGCAAAGTGCAACTCTTCATCAAAAGCATCAACAATAGAAAATCAAGAAATTAAGACACACTACTGAAAATTGGAAGCTTGGCCTTTGTACTCGAGAAAAAGTTAAGACCGAAATTCATAGAGTTAAGCGGGTTTGGGCTAATCGGCTTATGAAAGAGAATAAGTATGCATGGGATATTTACAAGAATGTAGTTCCATTTGAGTTTCATAAGGATGAGGTCCTTCATATACAGAACAATGCATATCTCAAGAAAGCTCGTGGCTCAGCCAAGATGTCTACAATTATGTGCTCAAAACTTGCATCCTCCCTGTCAGAGCTGTTACGTACTGCAAGTCGAGTGTATACAAGCTGCCAACATCCCTGACATTTGGAAATGCGCTGACGTATCCCTCATGAAAATGTTTCATGAGAACTCATGAAATTTAATGCGGATTCATGAGATTTTTATGAGAGCTCATGAGATTATTATGAGTCTCATGATATTCTCACAAGAAAATATTTAAATCATGATGCTCTCATGATGCTTTGATCGCGTTCATGAGAAAATCATGAGCATTTATGAGGTCTTCGTGAAAATTAGCTTATAAGTAGTAAGTTATGCATGCTAGCCGCGAAAGGATATAGCCATAAGAAAGCTTATTCAATCGATCAAGATCTTCAAGGTTAGTCTATAAAAGATAAAAGTAAAAATATGTAGGATGTATCATGGCGATGTGCAACAGCATTTTCGAAATGATGCATATATAATTTGACTTTACAATTGTCATTAACATGCAAGATGTTGAAAATAGACATATATACAATCACAGTTATACAGCAGATCATGATAAATAGCGGTATAACTTGGCGATCACTGAAATAGCATTGTAAACATGGCAATGCTTTGGGGCAATGTGGCTAGGCCAAGAAAGCTTCAATAACTATATGCGAGAAAAATAAATTCAGAAGCATGGAAAAGCAGCTGTTAATTAATTAATTGAGATTTTCATAAGAAAGCTCAGGAAATTGGATGAGATATTTCATGCGAAAACGTTCCAGATCCGCATTAAATTTCATGAGATATATATGAGTACAGATCTCATAAAAAGCATGAGGAATTTTCGTGACGTATTACCTGTGTTGAAAGAAAATCCACCCAATTTGTTAAACATACGCCCAATGTCACTTTTACCTGCACCGGAAAGATTATTCGAAAGCCAACTTGTGAAATATTATATGTATGACTTCACAAAACACTTTTCTTTGCATCAGTTTGGCTGCCGATGTAAAGGTTCCGCGATTTGTTATTTGCTTAAGCCAATTTTAAATCAAATTTTCTGATAGCTCATACTTATTTATTTTCTGTATCATGTAATTTCTTACCGCAAAATTACATACACACGTTAGATTACTGCCAATCTTGGCAATTACGTCTGGCGTGGCCGGGCACCGGTGTGCACAGCAATGATATACATGTACAACCATAGCCAGGTCCCGTACTTATTACAGAGAAACAATCCAACTGCATGATCAAAAGTAAAGACGCGGTTCATTTTTCTGTTCAGAGAAGTCATTTAGTCATGTATCCGGTGAATTGTTAGTGAACTTTATTCTGCTTTTATCTAAAAATGAAACAATAGGTTTTAATTTGTATTATTCCTATATGACAATGCGCTCTTCAGATCTAATAATCAACTGACATAAAATAATGCAATAAAGTCTAATTGAAAGCATTGTATCAGCAGTACTTTTATTCATAAACGCGTTTTGCAAAACATATGAAAAAGTAGAATGTTAGACTATTAGGCCCTGTTTGTTCCAATTTGGACGTTGTTTTTAGACATAAACAAAAATTTCTTGATTTATTATTATAATGCGTTTTAGTTCTGTAATTGCTAAAAAGAGGCAATGAAAAGGAATGTTTTTTGTTCGCTTACAAATATTTTCAAATTCATGCAATATCAGCTGATGTTCAGTAGCTTCGTTGCACACACGGTAAAAACGCGTCTATTTCCTATGTAGTAGCCCTGTATCATATTAAACATCTTTGATTTTAGGTGTGTCAGCATATCAGACAAGGAGCGGAATTACAGAGAACGAATTATAAAGGAGGCCTTGCGGTCGTGCAGATGAAGTGGCAATAAAGTGAAGTTCTCGGTTGGACAATCTTGATGTTGGGTTCTGCCTGATATGTAACTTGTCTTGATCATTTTCTTTGAATTCTATGTTTTCTATTTCTGTGGTTTAGATGCCGTTTATTGACATTTGATAATGTGATGTTAAACGTCACTACACACTATCTTATCGTTGAACGTCTATTGACACTTTCGGGGTTCGACCTCTGGACCGGAAGATCGCTAGTCCAATTACTTAACCACTGTGCCACGGAGACCACAGTGTTTAACACTGTTTACTTAAATTTCCTAATTTTCAGCAGTAGTGTGCTCTAACTACTTGATTTCCCACAATTGATGCTTTCTGTAAAGAGTTGATTGATTTCTCAGTCTCATGAACTATGTTTGTCTTCAATTCGTATCTATACGAAATGCATCGCACTCATCAAATTTGGAGTTTTCGATACTCAGCTGACCAACAAAAGGCCATCCTCCTCTCCACATCATCATCATCAACGTTTTGCGTCCTTATTTCCCCCCTTGCGGTTGGACGTGCGACAATGGCCATTCTCCAACTACTTCTGTTTTGAGTTATCTCTTCCGTGATTTCCAGCTTCGCCATATCCTACTCCACGCACCCTCTGCCATAGAAATAAACTGTTTATCTGAAGTTCGCTAGAATGGAAATTGACTCAAGGTCGCGGCACATCCGAGGGAACTAAGTTGGGGCATGAAGAACCAATTAAAACCTTCGATTTACTCATGTGAATGATTCTAAAACAATGATACAGACGTTGGCAGGTGCATCTAAGTGAAAATGCGTGCGATTTATGTGCCGTTATTGTACATTGCATGAAGCTTAATTTCCATTCTAGAGGTTTTATTGTTGTCAATTTCTATGCCCTCTGCACGTCTTTCTCGGTCTTCCTGCCTATCTGCTTCTATCCACTTATTTCAGAAGGCAACCCTTCCTGCATTCTATTAACATGGCCGAACCATCGGAGTCTTCTCTGTCTGCTCTTCTCAGCTAAGTCCACTGTGCGACACTTCTCTAATACCTCTCCGCTTGTCTCTCCATCCTGCCATCTCACTCATGCGATATCTCTCAGCATTCTCCTGTCGCAGCTGCGTAGAATATTCACCATCCTGTCCGTTAGTGGTCACGTCACCGAACCATACAACAAAGCCGATCTCATGTACGCCTCACACACTTTCACTCTACTGGATATATCAATACACTTATTTACCAACAAACTAGCGATCTCTCTCCATCTATTCCAAGCTGTTGCCTCTCTCGCCCTCACCGTCCTTTCCACTCCCGCTTCACAGTCCAACACATCACCCAGGTAACAAAACTGTACATGACTACACAATAACAATCGCATAACAATCACATAACAATCGCATAACTACACAAAACTACACATCGTCCTCTCCACATAATCAAAATAAGAAAATCTAATCATATCATTGCATCATTTCACAAAGACTTTCAATACGAAAGTCACCACTATGGTGGTTCGGGCATAGACACATTCACTAATGAAAATATCCAGTGGACATCTAAAAATGAACCTAATAGCTAAAACCGCAAGCTTTGATGACAAATACACGTGTAGAGGCATAATTGATTGCCATCGCACTTGCCTTTTTGTAGAACAAATCATCAAGCAAATAGTTAAGTTTACAAGAGATATATCAAGCCGACAAAATTTAAGGAAAGGGCTACATGTTGATAATTTCATAGCAGAAATACCCTGACTGCAAATCAAAATATAAAAAAATGAATACAATGTAGATTTTCAATGTATACACTTACGAGCATGTCAATTTCAGAGCTACTTTTCTTCTGAATTCAAAGTGCACCTGAAACTCATTAGAATGATGTCTGCATGTAAGTGTTTTATTGGTCAAATTGTTTTTGCCTTGTATGTGAATGTTGTAGCTTCGTAGGCAGCGGAACATTCATCTCTCCAGATCAAAGTAGCTAAAAAGATAGGGCTAGTCCGGGAGCCAGAACAAAGCTGTGTGCAGCCTCGCTCCCCGCACAACTTCCGACTATTGTGTTATTCAGTCATGCAGTGACTCTGTGCATGCCAACTCACACAACGCATACACGTACATGTACACGCGTGTACAAAGACTCTCACAATCGGCTGCATCGCAGTTCCTGCGACACCCTTTGAAGATGCTTCGGAAACTGTGATGTAACTCCGGTTGAATGGTTCCCTGTATCTTACAGACGGAGTACAAACGGCATCAGGAAATGTAGTCAATGTAAATCAATAATTTGCAGAAAACAATTTTGTCACTTCGCTGTTAGTTTGACTACCGTGAAGAATGCGATAAACAATGATTCAGACAAGATTTACAGAATATGTCATCTGTAGAGTTGAATAGAACTGTCTCTTAGATGTCCCTTTTGACAATGGATTCTGAAAAGCCTCACTTTTCTCTTCTCTTCTTCATTTGCCTTGTCCTTGAACTTCTACTCATTCAGAAATTTGGAAATCTCCGTGTACTGCTCCTGAGTTCAGTGTCATTCATTAGAAGCTAGTTCTTCACTGCTTTTGTTACATAATCGACGGAGTATTGCAACCACTGCAAATCACAATGACAAGATGATAATTGCGATTTTGGCTTCGCGTACTGATGAGTTCATGGTGTTATGTAATACATTCTCGGAATATTCCGAAGAAGATTTAATTATCCCGTCCAATTTGCGCGTTTGATTGAGATAATTACTTTCCGGGTGATTAATCCAATGTTCCTTTCATTGTTGATTGGACCTGGTCTATTCCGAACTTCATCACTTAAAGCACACAATAGGTCTTAGACTGCAAGGCTTATCTAGCTCTCGACTCTCACGAGTTAACCGCACTCGTACCTCAAAAATCGGATCGATTTTGCTGCGTTTTCGTTGACCTCGCGACCCAGCCTCTCGTAGCTTTTTGATTGAATGTAGTGATCTAATACACTGAAGGGGTTGAATCTATGAAATTACTTTCTCGAAGATGTAAAGTTCTTCTTGCAAACGCTCAATTTGAATTTTTCAATGAAGTCATAGATTGTCACATTCATCGAATGTGCCGTAGACCAAGGATTGCCAAACAGTGGTTCACGGCTCCTTTTCAAAATACTGTCACGTGCGATCCGCGAGGTCTAGGATAACACTGGCTGACACAATGATTGTTCAGGTGTGACTGCACCTTTGAGGTCAAATCACAGGTGCTCACTGTCAATCAGGGATGTGGAGTCGAAGTCCTGGAGTCCTATCATTTTTGCTGGAGTCGCAGTCGGAGTCCTATCAAATGATAGGACTCCAGACTCCGGCCTATAACTAGACCCGAAACATAATACAGACAAATTATTTATTCTCGTCCATAGCTGTCACTGTCTTAATGTCAACTTTCTCCATCAAACGAAAGTACAGAGACACTGCTGCATGCAAAGCTTGTAATAGTTGAGGGAATGAACCGTGATAGTGATAAAAAAAGAATTGTCTTTTCACTCGGTGATTTAGTAGAGAAGACAAGCCTTCCTAGCCCCGATCACACCTACCCGCCAAAGGTCACATCAGAGACAAAAATGAAATCCTAGTTTGTTTGAGAACATTACCTCCTACCCTCACGCTAATCGTGTGTGATAGCTCCTCTAAAGCGCATATTAGAATCGAAAGTGTGCTCATAGTTTTTGGAGAAGGATGGGGCTTTCCCTGCTTGGTAGAGACTGGAGAAAATACATCAACAAGATGAGAGTAGCCGAGTCGCATGCATCCAACTGAAAGCGACATTTGATAAACTTTCATCGAAAGTGATTGATGATTGATACAGTAATCATCACGAAATATAGGTTCAGGTAAGCCTATAATGATGTATGATGGAGGCTACCAGTTAATTTTTCAAAAAAGGCTTTATATACTTGACACCCGGAGTCGGAGTCCTATGAAACCCCGGAGTCGGAGTCGGAGTCCTATCAAAAGCCGGAGTCCTATCAGTCCCCGGAGTCGGAGTCCTATCAGTCCCCGGAGTCGGAGTCCTATCAAAAGCCGGAGTCCTATCAGTCCCCGGAGTCGGAGTCCTATCAAAAGCCGGAGTCCTATCAGTCCCCGGAGTCGGAGTCCTATCAGCCCCCGAAGTCGGAGTCGGAGTCCTATCAAAAGCCGGAGTCCTATCAAAATGATAGGACTCCGCATCCCTGCTGTCAATGCGTCCTCCTCTTCAAAAAAGCTATTAACCGCTTCCCATCCATAGCCTTTACTCAAATTCCACCTATTCAGCCGAAAAAAAGCGAATTTTCATTTTTTATATTGATAGTATTTTACTACTTTTACTAACTAAAGGAAACGTTACTTCCGAAATCGAGCGGACACTTAGCAATGACCTTGACAAACTGACTTGTTACTTTCATCGATGGAGACTAGGACTAAATGCCGAAAAAACAGTTTGCAGTGTTTTCCATCTCAAGAACTGTCATCAGGCCAACAAACAGTTAAACTTCCATCTACGAGGGAAAGTCATCTCACCTGTTATCTCTCCGAAGTACCTCGGCATAACGCTAGACCGATCACTTACGTACGGGCAACACCTTAAACAAGTCGCAGCCAAGATCAACGCCCGTAATTCAATACTACGCACCGTCGCTAGTTGCCGTTGGGGCGCCGAGTTCTCCGTGCTTCGAACCTCCGCCCTTGCTCTCTGCTACTCCAGCGCGGAGTATTGCTCACCAATCTGGATGCAGAGTACCCACTCCAAGAAGATAGACTGCGCTCTAAATGACACTATGCGACTAATCTCTGGTTGTATACGCAGTACACCAATTGACATCCTGCCCATTCTGAGTGGCATTGAACCTCCTGACATCCGCCGCGAAAGACTCGCGATACGACTTCACCAAAGAGCTTCGGACAGTGACCACCTGCTGCATAAGAAGCTCTTCGCCAACGACCGACCATCAAGAAGACTTAAATCACGCAACCCTCTATCCAGACGACACAACGGCCTTATCCCACTATCAACAACCTATTCCAACTCATGGGCTGCAGATGAATGGAGACGAAAATGGACACAGGCGAGTCACGGACGTCGGCGCTTCATATCCGAACCGGCTTACCATCCTCCCGGCTCCGATCTCCCCAGAGGACAGTGGGTCCTCCTGAATCGCCTCCGATCTGGACACGGCAGATTCGCTGCATTCATGCATAAGATCGGTCTGTCCTCAAGTGATTCCTGCAGATGCGGAGACGTTCAAACTAGTGAACACGTCCTGATGTGTCCTGTAATTGGAATATATGGTGACCTGAAGACCGTCGATCGTGACTTACGCACGTGGCTTCGTGAAACTGATCTTTGTGTTTAACTTTCTTTCTCTTTATCACTGTACATTTCATACGAATATATATATATATATATATATATATATATATATATATATATATATATATATATATATACTACATTTATACATTTACGTAGTCAACAAAACATATTTTGATTATAAATCGTGCTGATGACGTGCAAATGTCATTTACAAATTTACGTGCCACTCACGAAAGCAGGGCGTTACGCAAAGTCGCGGACATCCAGGGCGGCAATAATACGTGTCCTTTCGTTGTCCTATCTTGCTACATTGCCGGGATTTGACTCTTCTGCGACCCTGTTCACTGCTGCAATCCACATCCTAAGGGAAATGGTGTTGCGAAAGATCTGCCATTTCAAGCAGTACCTGGACTCGAAGAAACTTAGGTTAGGGTCACGATGACACTTTTTGTAAAGTCAACGAAGGATGGTCGCAGAAGAGATTGTTCTATTTATTCTAATTGTTCTCTATTTCTCCAGCTGTATCAACCGTAGATAAGAAATAGATTTCTTTCTTGTCTACTTATTTCACTGCCAATATCTCATATTTTTCCGATTGTAATAGTTATAAATTATATGTATATAATTATATATAATATATTGAATTATATACATATATATAATGTAATTAAATTAATATATTTAAAATAATCATAATAAAGACGTTTATTTGTAAAAGTTACAAAAGTCCCAATAACAGCAATCGTGGGACCCCGAGGTAAATGTACAGAATAAGTATTCAAGAAAAATCATGACAAAGCAAAAGAAATACAGAACAATACTCAGAATATATATATATATATATATATATATAACAAGAAAAATATTAATAACTATACTCAGCAACCGGAGAAAAATATAATGAAATTAAAATTGAAAACACGACTTTTACTTATAAGCATAAGCGCTTTCTTTTTTTCAGATGCTTTATAATTATAAAGCATCATATAAAGCATCTGCAGAAAAGAAAGCGCTCATGCTTATAAGTAAAAGTCGTGTTTTCAAGTTTAATTTCATTATATATATATTAAAAAAATCAACGTAATCTCAAGATAAAATTGCATCTTTTTGTATCTACAATTTTATCTTGAGACTATGTTGATTTTTTTAATTTATCTTTATTATTACAATTTATCTTTATTATTACTTATGATATATATATATATATATATATATATATATATATATATATATATATTATTTATAATAAAATTCGCCATTGGCCGATTAGTTCAAAATAATTAAAGTAGACAAGGCCAATAAAAAGGGATGTTATTTCTGATGATATTTCGATTAACTCTTTATCAATGATATACTTTTTTGTATATATTCAATATATATTTACATGATACAGAATATGCAGAATATATATATATATATATACTTATACGAAAACGCCCGGAGTGTCTCATTACAGGAAGCAAAAAATGTTGCGGAGAATGATGATTATCGTTCACAACAGATAGAAATAGGCGATAACCAAGAATCCGTCGACGATATGATAAGGGCAAAAAATCGACGCATTTGCAATGCCAGGAATCACAAATTATGCGGTGTGCTCGACGTTGAACTCTTTAAAGCTTGTTAGATTGCCCTACGTTTAAACTCAAAATATTGGAGCAGCATACTCGAGTATATTGCGTACACAATTCTGATAAATAACAATCGGTTGATCTTAAATCAAGAAATTTCTTAGCTGACGTATGACATAGAGCCTTGATGAAGCTTTCTTACAAATCATATTGACATGTGAGATCTTTCAAATTTTATGCCTAGAACCTGTTTCTCCTCCCGAACCGGTATTCCAGACACATGAAATGGAGCTGAGTCAAACGAAGATAGGGTTGAAAAGAATATTTGTTCACTTTTTCACTCTTGATGAGCATGTGATTAGAGTCGGCCCATAAATTTACGCAAGCAAGCATGTTCGTAATGAAACTATATGACGACCAGTGCCTTTGGAGGTCGCCGAAGGGCTTTGGAGACCGCCATTCCCTCACCTAACCGGTCAGAACCTGTTTCATTAAAAATGCCATACTTTCATTGAAAAATGTCTCCTGCTCAACAGAAACAAAGTTGTGCACCAATTTAAACCACAGGGAGTGGCGATCTCCAAAGCCTGTGTACATTTCTTCCATTGACTAGTTGATTATTGTGGCATGGTTCAAACTGCTGCACAATCTCGTTTTCCATATAGCAAGGAGATAGCAGCAATATTTCTAAATTTCAATTTCAAGTTATGGAGTGAAGATGGTCAAATTCGACTAATCTGATGTCTGGTTAATTTTTTCGTCGTAAAAATAGGGCTTTCGTATTGCTTTTGTTACTGTACAAGCATCTTTCAAAGAATCCCTGATGATGATGGCTGCTAGCTTCATCGACTTATCCAATGAGACATAAGTTGAATTTTTTCTTCAATTTAGAAGAGCAGTTCTAAACTGAAATTTGGCTAAAATGGATTTTTCTATCATTTCTCTAATCAAGCGGAAAGTAGGCCTACAAAGACAAGAGTCATAATTTTTGACATGGGATGTCTTCAGGTCATTTCCAATGATTTGCTTACTGTTCGTTTAATCAGAGAAAACTTTGAAAATTCCATTTTTTTCCAAGAACTGCAATCTCTGTTCAACATGCGTTTTCTTTGATCCTGTCTGACAAGAAGAGGAACCAGTTAGAACTCGGCAGACGTGCAGATTCGTGGTAGGGAGAATGTGCACTTCATTCTGTGAAAGTTTCACAGGAAGTTGCATTCTGTGAAAGTTTCATTTTTGGCCTCTTTCCCTGCAGACACTCGCTCAGGTTGCCGTCAGGGGTGCGGAGTCGGAGTCGGACTCCGGACTCCGGCCTATAACTAGATCGGAAACATAATACAAACAAATTAATTATCCTCGTGCATAACTGTCACTGTTTTGATGTCAACTTTCTCCGTCAAACAAAAGTACAGAGACACTGCTGCATGCAAAGGCGAATGAACCGTGATAGTGAAAAAGGATTGTCTTTTCACTCGGTGATTTAGTAGAGAAGACAAGCCCTCCTAGCCTCGGTCACACCTACGCACCAAAGGTCACATCACAGACAAAAATGAAATACTAGTTTGTTTCAGAACATTACCTCCTACCCTCACGTTAATCGTGTGTGATATCTTCTCCAAAGCGCATATTAAAATCGAAAGTGTACTCATATATTTTTGGAGAAGGATGGGGGATTTTCCTGTCTGGTAGAGACTGGAGAAAAACTGTGTGAAGCACACATCAACAAGATGGGAGGAGCCGAGTCGTATGCATCCAACTTAAAGCAATATTTGATAAACTTTCATAGAAGATGATTGATAATTAATACAGTAATGATCACTAAAGATAGCTTCATGTAAGCCTATAATGATCTATGATGAAGGTCATCAGTTTTTTCAAAAAAAGTAGAGGTGGCTGCACACACTTTTAGTTTCATTTCTTTTTACGTTTTTCTGTCCATTCTTATGGGACTGAAATGCTTGTTCAATATTATTTGTATTAATAAATGCGCAATGAAGATATTCGTTATAGTTTTTTCGAGATTCATGAGGTGAGCAATTTTGCTGTACAACATTGTATATTTTTCCATGCTGCTAATATGGCACAAATTGTAGTTAGGAAGTTATGAACCACTTTGTACCCTCATCATAAACAGAATTGCAAGAGAATTTCTCTCTACTTTATTATTTCAACTGAACTTCCGTGCTATGCTTCGCAAAATGATTCCAGAAGTAACAATAAACATTTCCTTTTTTACAGTAGAATTCGCATATATCGGCTTCGGCTATATCGGCAATTCGCCTATATCGGCGCATTTTCGCTGTCCCTGACAGAAAAAAATTCGTTTATAACGGCGGATTTCCTGGAAATCCTCAAGCGATGTGTTTTGCTTAGAAGAGTTACTAGAATGACAGTATATGTGGACGCGGATGGCTGTAGATTCTGTTAGGACTATCCGATTCTAACTATTCTAGTGGCATGTGAAAATTTAGATCTTCTACATTTCATCTCGATCATGTTTGGAGGTTTGATCAAAATTGTAGAATCTAGTAGCCGAGGAAAGATAAGTAGGCTTGCCATTGTATCTCACTGATAATTCTCACATAATTAGTCTTTCATTCGACGTGATGATTGCATTGTTAACGCCTTCACCTACGATGCTATTGTCAGACCTGACTTGGTGACTGTTGCGTCATCAAAAGAGCACAAGCTACCGTCGAAAACATTGTTGAGTTCGATGCATGTCCTCTCTCTAGACAGAAAGCGGCTCGCCACCCCATCCATCTCTATGGTTTCGCCTGCACGTGACTCTTAGCAGCATCTTGATTGACTTAGATTGTTCTTTGTTTTGTGCTTCATATAGCAGGTAAGCATGTAGGCATGAAGAAGCTTCAATCTTCTTGATTCAAAAAGCATACTCAGTTTTTGACAAACATAGTGATATCCGGTTTGCGATACTTACGTTGCAAGCATCAGTTCAGAAAGGCACAATTTTTAGATATCTATTGATTACATAGACACAATTACATGTACATGTACTGTACATGTTGGACAATAAGTCAATATGTACATGTATTCAAGTATAGCAACGCTATAATTCATGAGTCAATACACGTATATACATTGTATCATGCATGGCATGATCTCAGAGCTCGTGTAGATTTCACAAAACTTCAAAATTCAGTGAGTTCGCAAATATCGGCGGTTCGTGTATATGGGCGGGGTTGCAGAACATGAAGAGGTCAAACCTGATCTAGTGGCCCGTGGGTTGGTTAGGGTTGCCGTCCTGTGCCGTAGACAAATTCCATCAATGTACTCGAGCTTTGACTGAGTGATTGAGTGAGATAGTGAATGAGTGAATGAGTTCTTCAGCCTTCCGAGCGGACGGGCGAGCGGGATATTCCAGCTACTACCACCGAAACTGAAATCATAATTCGATTATCATGAACTTAAGTTTCTCATATTCTTACAATTTCCATCGACATGTTGACATTGATATATTGATAGAGATTTTCGTGTATCTACAATTGTACATGTACTTGAGCGTACTATAGCATTAAAATTCAAAAGTTCCATAGTGAAGACTTTCATCATAATGAAGATCAAGAAGAGACTTAATTCCATTGATTCGAGTGAATCTGTCCACATTTTGACCATGACAATCAAAGAATAAATATAATATATTATAAAATATAATTAAAGTAAAATATTATATTGATATATAATATGTCGCACGCATTTTGTATGTGATAGTAAACTTTGCGTATGCATGTTACTGTTATCAAAGCTACTTGTAAGTGCCCTTGCGGACACTACTTTGCGTTTTCTGTTGTTCCTCAGAATAAACATTTATGACTTATGACTGGTGTTGTGTGTGCTGATGACAATAAAAATATGGATGAATGATTTGTTTACAATTGATTATTTTAATTGTGATATTAGCAAGTTTTCGTTCCCAAAAAGAATAATTATCTGGGATTCCTTTAGTTGACAAACCTCCGAATCAACTCAAACTCATGTTAGCAAGTCGATAGCATCAGTTATCATACATAACCGATACTTCTTGCATACTACAGTGACTACATACTTGCAAGACAAATATTTTTGATAAAAAAGTAAAACGTTTTATGCTATTTGACCCCTCAATTTACTCATGTCATGCCATGAAAAGTGATGAAAATATTGTTGCAAAAGTATTACATTTTTATTAGGGTCTCAGGTTGAAACGTTCTAATGATGAAAATGTATAAAGTTAACCATTTTATCGTGTACATTATTCTCCACCTCCTACACACACGCACTTCAAACTTAGACAGCAATTTTGTTGTCACTACCAAAACTCGGTTCTCAATTTTTTTTCATGTCGCGTAGCGTCACATGAGCTCCCTTAAGTAACAGTCGACCATTTGTCAAAAAGCAACACAACTGAGATCTTGTCTACTGCTATCGCTTGCTCCAGTGGCGGACAACGCGTGGCCCGCGGGGACATATTGGGCTGCCCGCCACCGCTCCTTATATCTAAAGTGGCCCGCGGACATTATTCGAATCGATGATTTGAAAATAACTCACTCCGACTTCGACCTTATGATGGGTGCATCAAAGGATGAGGGATCCTTTTTAGAATTTGCAAAATTTCTTTTATATTTTCAATACTCACATGAATTGTAGAAAGTAAATTATCATTCCTTAATATTAAACAAATTAGTTGAGTACAATACTGCTGTATACATTTAAATTTAAAATTTTGTTATGTAATTATACGACTGCTATACACGCACAGTTTAGCAGATCAAAATGTGCACTTAAAACTACGGAATAAAAGAATATCAAAACTATACTATTGCTTTTTAAAAGTTGGTGGCCCGCGAGCCTTTTCGCGGTCCACTCCTTGTAGCTCTTCATACCATTTGGGTTGCCCACCACTAGCTTACCCTGGCTGTGGGTCAAGCCTTAGAAACTTGATATCACAGACACCATTTCTTCATCATGCGCGGTGCCTGAGTTTCTAAATCATGAAATAGCATCCATCCTAAATAAAATTCCAGATTGAAAATGTGTGCGTTTGGGGGAGGTATTACATGTACTGTTGCAATTCACTTGACTAACAGAATGCATGAACAGACCGGTTTAACACTCAATGAAGTGCCCATGTCGCATAATGTACCTTTCTAGTTGTGCATGTTTTTTGTACTTGTGATTCTTTAAATCCCCATTTCTATGGGGATCCTCATGGGGATGACTTCATTGGGCCTATGCATTATTATGCAGTTTTGCATAATATTATTATTATGTAATTAATATAATTATTAATAATTATATTATTAAATTATATTATTTATAATTTATTAATATAATTATTATGCATTACATTTTTGCAGCAGTTAAAAAATTGGTCGATATGAAAATGGCTTGTGATAAATCAACTCAAGAATTGAAATGGAAATCAGATTTAATTGACTTATTTAGCGAAATTTTCGATATATCATAAAAGTGACTCCACTCGCCCTCGCAAATCCTAATTTATCATTCACAGTAGAAACTGATGCTTCTGATTCAACGATTGCAATAGTTCTGAAAGGCATTTCGTGCCATGTTTTACAGACGCCTCTTTAAAAAGCGGGATGATGCTCTCTAACTGTAGAACCTGTCAGTCATAATCTCATTATCATTTTTGATTGTAACAAGCTCAAAAAGTAACATCAGTTGATTGTTGAAAAGAAATCTCGTGATTCGATCAACTGAGTGTGTTTACTTACAGAGAATCATGTGGTCATTGTCTGTATCATCCCATTCTGCATATTGACATGAGTAAAAATGGACGACACCGCGTCCTTGACATTTCGTCCACCACTTTCCTTGTTTATTGCAAACGAATTATATAATCTTTCGCAAATTCTCATCATCATTATTCATTTTATTAAAGAAATGAAACTTCTTCTTTTACGCAATTCAAGACATTGCCAGAGCATTTCTGACACTGATGACTACATGTAGATTGAATGAAGTAAACTTGCAATAAGTGTCCTGATGGAAATTTTCAGTCACCCGGCGAGGTTTCATAATCCATCTTCAACATAATTTCGCACGCATAGTACAATCAAAGTCATTGTCTGTTCACATCAAGACAAAAAGAGTCACCTTGTCCTCTAACAAGTTCAAGTCATGGAATTTTAACTTATTTCATAATTCTGAACTCATTGTAATCTAGGAAATGTTTGATGACAACATTAGTGGAAGGATTCGTTATCCATTGAATTCTAGCGACCATCTCGCCATCGCTGACGTTTTTTCATGACCCGAATGGAGTTTGGTTTCAAACCATATTTTTCAGTACATTGTTGTTCTTTCTTTTGTCAGATTACCTCGAGTTTTGACCTTTTACATCAGCTCTATTTTTACAAACTAATAAGCTCTTTCTTTGATGACTTTAAATCAATTTAGAATGGATGTTTTAATTTGACAATGGCTAGATACCGGTACCCTCTCATTGTGATTTGCAAAGATTCACGACTGCTATCATTTCTCATTAAATGCAAAATCATTATTATGTAATGACTTGCGACACATCGCCTTTTGGTACTGCAACTGAGGCAACTGTCAGTATTTTGATTATTATCAACATCTACCAACATTTACTCAGATCCGTGGCTGAGCAAACAGCTGAAATTGCCATCAACAAACAGGTGATGTTCCACCATTTCCACTTTAATTACAGAACTCTGCAGTTATATTCAAGAATCCAGCAGATTTATTTCAGCATTTCAAGTTTATATTTCAGATTGAAACATTTATATTTTTGACAACAACATTTTAATTTCAGAGAATTTTTGTGCGTGTGTTTAAATCATCTATATTTGAGAATGCAACACTTATCTTTCAGACTTTGTCATTTCTAATTAAGAAATAGACTTTATATTTCAGAAATAATCATTTGTAATTCATTTTTAGTCATTTATATTTCAGAATTCCAGAAAAGACGATACATATTTGAGAAAGTGTCATTTATATTTCAGATTTGCAGTTTATATTTCAGAACCGGTCATTTCAATTTGAGATATCTGCACTTATAATTCAGACGTTAGAAGTAATTCAGAATGCGTCATTTATATTTCAGAAATCCCCATTTCACTTTCAGAATTGGTCACTTGCAATTCAGATGTCAAGTTTCAATTTCATAAACGGTGAAATATATTTCAAAATGCATCAGTTTAATTTAAGCACTTTTCAGTTGTCAGAAAATGCTTGCAAAGATCCGAATAGTGTGCAAGAGGCTAAGGTATAAATTGGCCAACACAGATGATTGATAAAATTACTGTTGGTGACAATGCAAGTGTCCGATAATTGTGCAATTTGTTTGAGACCAATGTCAAAAGCAACATTATTACGAATCCTGCCATGCATGCATTTATTCCACCGCGAATGCATTGCTCCTATTATGAACAGCGTCAATGATATCTGCTCCCTCTGTCGAGGTGAGGTCGAGGAGACTGAAGAAGTGGAGCATGAGACCTATTCAAAGTACACAAATCAAGATCGGAAAAGAATCGTGGAGTGTTCAGAAAGAGGAGGTGATTGGAAAGCCTTAGCGGAATCATCCCAGGTGAAATACAAGACAGCTTATGGATGGATCCGTTCGGGTGAAAGTGATGGGAAGGGGCGAGGAGGATACAAGAAGAAATACCTCAGCCAGGAGCAACTTGATCTGGTTTTGAAGAAGCTCAAAGAGAATCCAGAGCTGACACTGAAGCAAATTCAAAGCTTCTTAGTCGAGAATTTGTCGGTCAGGTTGGCAGTCTCCACGATAGCTAACTATTTGGACGGGGAAATGTACACTATAAAATTCACCATCGTCCAACTACGATGAACTCGGAGGAGAACAAGGCTCAACGAAAACAGCATGTATTGTCCTTGAATCAGTACATACAATCGGGGAAGGACGTCATATGGATTGACGAGACTAACTTCAATCTGTTTTGTCGTCGCACTCAAGGTTGGTCACGACGTGGAACAAGGGCCATTCAAGATCGTCCACCATCACGTGGTCCGAATATTCACGTAATTGGAGCAATATCCTCCGAAGGGATAGTTGCGATGATCAAGCGTCGAGGTGCCTGCAATGAATGGATACAGGAACTGCTTCAAACCTGGGAGCAATCAGGAAAGCAATTAAACAATTTGATAATGATTGTTTGTGACAATGCTCAGCGCCACTCACGAATAGACGAACCCCTTGCCGAGACTGGAAGTATCCTGCAACGTCTGGCACCATATTCTCCACCTCTGAACCCGATTGAGTCCATGTGGTCATCTCTCAAAGCATATGTCAAAAGGCATTTACGCATTCCCGAGGTTCATGGCTCAGGAGTGGGCGAGCTGCGACTTCAGTATTTGGAGAACATGTTCCAGGATGGAATCAACAGCCTCAGTGACCAAATGTGCGTTCGTTGCTGCCAGCATTCCACAACTTTCCATGGTGATGTCCTTGAATTGAGGGATCTTCGAGTTGGTCAGTGATTTAAACTATGTTCATAACTGTACGTATATTTATACATAACATTTAAGCTTCACGAATGATATCAAATATAAAATCTCTGGATGAAAAAACGCATCTTTTATCTTACAAAATCAAATTAAAGAATATTGAATATCTCACAAAGTGATAGAAGCTTCTATTTTATTGAAAATGCCACTTCTGATTTAAAGAAACAAATTCTGAAAAATTCGACATTCTCAAATTAAACTGATGCATTTTGAAATATATTTCACCGTTTCTGAAATTAAAACCTGACATCTGAATTGCAAGTGACCAATTCTGAAAGTGAAATGGGGATTTCTGAAATATAAATGACGTATTCCGAATTACTTCTAACATCTGAATTATAAGTGCAGATATCTCAAATTGAAATGACCGGTTCTGAAATATAAACTGCAAATCTGAAATATAAATGACACTTTCTCAAATATATATCGTCTTTTCTGGAATTCTGAAATATAAATGACTAAAAATGAATTATAAATGATTATTTCTGAAATATAAAGTCTATTTCTTAATTAGAAATGACAAAGTCTGAAATATAAGTGTGGCATTCTCAAATATAAATGATTTAAACACACGCACAAAAATTCTCTGAAATTAAAATGTTGTTGTCAAAAATATAAATGCTTCAATCTGAAATATAAACTTGAAATGCTGAAATAAATCTGCTGGATTCTTGAATATAACTGCAGAGTTCTGTAATTAAAGTGGAAATGTTGTAGATATCTCTTATTGTGCAATTAGACGTAGATATCTAGATCTCCTCGGTTCATGGAAATTAACAACAATGGAATTGACACTCCTCAAGAATGGAATTTTAGCTTCATGCAATACACAAAATAGTGGCCCAAAAATCGTGTTTTCACTTAGATACACTCATAGAAATTAATGACAATAAAACCTCTAGAATGGAAGTAAAGCTTCATGCAATGCACAATAGTGGCACAAAAATCGCACGCAATCTCACTTGGATACACTTGTCAACGGCTGTGTCATTGGGTTATAATCAGTCACATGCGCAATTCTAAACTTTTCATTGGTTCTTCATGCCCCAACTTAGTTCCCCCGATTGTGCCGCGACCTTGAGTCAATTTCCATTCTAGTCAACTTCAGATAAACAATCTATTTCTATGGATACACTTGTCATCGTCTGAATCACTGGGTTAAAATCAGTCACATGTGCAATTGCAAGCTTTTCATTGGTGGTTCATGCTCCAACTTAGTTTCCCCGCATATGCCGCGACTTTGAGTCAATTTCCATTCTAGTCAACTTCAGAAAAACAGCAATCTATTTCTATGCCTCGGTTAAATGGTTAAATCATGGACTCTTAAATGTGCGTGTAGCGTCAAATTGCGGATAATTCAGAGCGCATCTTGCTACAGCACTGCTGAAAGCACAGAATTAGACAGGTCGTCCCTTCTTCTGTTTGACTAGAAAAGAAACATTGGAGCATACAAGTGAATGAAATGGCGCAATGGGCTGATATAATACCATAGCAATCGAACAATGAGCGGCCATTTCAACATTAAACATGCCAAATTGTGCGAAGTTTCAGTGACTTCTATCAGCCGGATCACACCGCAAAGAGACACAGTCGATGTTAAGTTGTACAGATAGCGTTTTGAAACGTTTGTGAACGTTCTTTTCTTGCGCTTGCTAACTTTTTTTAATAATGATCGGATGACACAACAATATCGAGAAAACTTTTGCGCAAAGATATGAATTCTTCGAATCTGAAGGAATCGCTGCGATCGGAGCATTTTGAAGAAATTCACAGCAATCCGCAAGCGGCGCACGACTATTTTCCTATATCTGCAAGGTATCAAAAAAACTATTTTTGTTCCCTTAGCAAGTTTCTGAATTTGCCATCGTTTTGAATCAGTTTGCACTTTTAGTGTGATACGCTTAAGCAATCTAATTCTGTGGCTGGGAGGCTCTGAATAATCGTTGTCGGGGTCTTTTGTTCATCAGCCATGCCGGAAGATGCTCGTCCACTCGCTTTGCCAGCCACCGTTCAGTCCATCCAACAAAACTGTCTCCGCAGCTACAATTGAATTGGTAGTTGACGTCAGAACAAACAACTGAGTGGCAGCATGTCTTTCAGGGATCGTACCAGAACTTTTATGGTGATGAAATCGACCTTCGGCTCAATAGCTGGAAGGGCTGGAGCAGTGCTCTGATGACAAAAGACTCCGACCACGACCACGACCATCAGAGCCTCCCAGCAGTGCTGTAGCAAGACAGGCTCTCAATTGTCCGCAGTTTGACGTCACAAAGATATGGCATTTCAAGAAAGTCGCCAAAGTTCAGCATACAGCGTTACTACCATCCCTAGAGGCGACAATTATCAACGTCACATGACCCAAATTGTGTGTACAAAGGCAAACAGTGATGACGCTCGCGCTACCGTGGTTCTGACTTCTAACTTCTGATCTTTGACTTTAACTCACTTTCTTTTATTTCATTCTGTATATAAACGTTTTCCATAATTTATCTGTAAATTCGACCAACCGATTGACGAGAGTCGTCGAAAGGCCTCGTGGATTACACTTTGCGATGAAACAGTTGTTTTGTCTCCAATTCATATACAAAGAATTAGATTACTAGAATATGCACCAGTTGTAGATTCTTGACGGAAAAACGATTTATTGTAAGTTATCCTATCAAAATGCCTTAATTTATAAAGAGAAATGACAATAACGGTTAATATTTACAAAATACACTTATAAGTTTCCGCTACCTTCTCATTGTGAACCACTGGAAACCGCCATCGTTTATATAACGTTGTCCATGGCAAATGACTACGACTTTCAATTGGTTTCAATCTCCATGACCGTCCTAGTCCTTCACTATAGAGTGTCGGATTTCTAGGCTTCCAACAACAATACAGAATAATGTACACTTGCATAGATCGCAGACTTTTTATATGCGAAAACATGCTATTCACGATAGCACCACACACTCACTGTATTGCTAGTAATCTTATTTGTCATATCGTGAGAGACTCAGAGCTCTGTATTTGTTATCACTTAAGGCTCGAAGATTGCGATATCATCTCATTTTTCTTTGTAAAATTGTTTATAATCACATTAATTTTAATGTTCATGACTTCTTTCAAATTTCAAATGACCCCAGAACTCGAGGTAATTGTCTTCACATATATATCCAAAGCGTCATTGTCATCAATATAGACAATTTTATATTCACAGTGTACATCTCCAAATAGTGGAATATGCTGACTGACACTGAAATTAATTCTCCGTCAGTAAATGTTTTTAAGAGAGTTGTCCATGAAATGTTTCAGAAGCTTGATATCTGATAATTTTTTTACTCGAAAGATTGCAACAAGAAGTTTTGCTGTAATACATGTACTTTTGTTTTAATCCCATTACGATCAAGCCAGTATCTTCGTCAGCTGGTAACGTACAAGTGCACGAGTTGAACTCACAAGATCTGTTTTACCTCTATCAATATGTTAGCAGCTGTTATTTGGTTACTCAGGATTACAAATATTGTAACCTTCTTTCATAAATTAAAGACCAAATACAATATCGAACTCAATGATAGTCGTAAATTCGAAAAGTTCAACCACAAAATTATAAAACTACAATGTGATATCACATTCCTGTCCAAATGCCCAAAATATGGCTTGATTCCCAAATTTTTAAGCCTCAAAGACAAGAATAACCTATTGAACCGTGACATTATTCATGATCGCCAATTACGTAAGATTTCGAGGCTAATTTCACAACACAAATCTAAGGTCAAGCACCTCCGTAGTAAGTTGGCTAAGATTCGAGAAACTATTTTCTCTAAGTTGAATTACTTGGACCAAATGATTTTCATAAAGTTGTTTACCAGAGAAAATCAAAACCTTTTAAAATCCATTTCAGAAACCCATCAAAAAAAGTTTCTCAAGTTATTTGTAGAAAACACGTTAAGTACCCCCAACGGTACGGTACACAACTTGAGCAAGGTGACCGTCACGCATGACCAAAATGAGATTTTTAAGACAGGACTCAAGCACCCTAGCAGTCCTAACGGCAATGGAAGCGAACATCTGACTTGCGCGTTGGAAAAAGTGGTGGAGCGCCTGAAAAATAAAATCTCTAAGAGAGATTGCAATGAGGTGAAACTTGCGTTACAAAATTACAATAAGCGTATGTTTAACGTTACCAAGACGCCACAAGCCAAACATAACCAAGATGTAGTGAAGTCCCTTAAACTAAATAAAGACATCAAAGTTGTCCCATTGGACAAAGGTAATGGTATAGCTATTCTAGATGCTGATGAATATGTAAACAAGCTCAATGCTATCATTGAAGATACTACCAAATTTACTGCTATCCCACACAACCAAAATGAATTGATGCTCGATCACCCTGTTATAAAACAACAGAATAAACTAAAATACTTTTTGAACAAATATGTGAAACCGTACGTGGACTCCCAAGTGTTCACTAAAATTACTCCTAGTGGGTCCTGTAGTGGCAAACTTTACGGTTCTGCCAAGGTACATAAAAATAATGTACCTCTTAGACCTATTGTCGCCAGTTATGGCACGGCCGAATATAACCTTGCCAAGTACCTAAACCAGTACATTACTCCTATAATTCCTACGGAGTACTCAGTACAAAATAACGCTGATCTGCTAGACAAACTCGCTAGATACAAATTCTCATCGGATTCGAAACTCATCAGCTTTGATGTTGTTAGTCTTTTCACTAACGTCCCTCTCAAAGAAGTCATTGATCTAGCGTGTGATAAGGTGTATAGCTCCAATAACACAAAACCACCGTATAGTAAGGACACCTTCAAAAAATTACTTCAATTCGCCACTGGTGGCATTTTCTCGTTCAACAACATTCTCTACCGTCAAAGTGATGGTTTGAGCATGGGTAGCCCCCTAGCCCCAACCCTCAGTAACTTATTTATGGGACACCTAGAACAGACTTTCCTACAAAATGATAAACTAAACCTAAAATTCTATGTCAGATATGTAGATGACATCTTGGCTATCTTTGAAGATGATGACCACTTATCCTTCTTCAACTATATTAACAAGTGGCATAGTAATATGAAATTCACCACAGAGGTAGGAGGTAAAGTGCTACCTTTTCTAGATATTGACCTGGACGTTTCATCCAACACGCTAACTACTAAGGTGTACAGAAAACCCACGTACACCGGTCTAACCTTGAATTTCAGAGCCATATGCCCCATGCAACGGAAAATTTCTGTTTTAAGCACTCTGATCAACAGAACCTACATCGTCTGCTCGTCATGGCAAACTTTCCATGATGAAATAGAGAAATTGACCAAAATTTTTCAAAACAACGGATATCCGTTGTACTTTATACAAAAAGTGGTCAAACAGTATCTGGACAAAAGATTCTGTGCTCCAAAAGAAAAAGATGAATCCAAATACCTCCATACTGTCAAAATTCCATTTTTTGGCATTCAATCGGTTTATTTTAAAAAGAAACTACAATCACTATTCCGTAGAATAGATAAAGAATTTCCTATCCGTTGGGTTTTCACATGCAATAAACTAAAAGGTGGTTTCTCCAACAAAGATCATACTCCCAAAGTTCTTAGGTCTAATGTCATTTACCAATTCGCTTGTGAGGTGGACCCTCGCACTACCTACATAGGTAGAACTACAAGACACTTAAACTTAAGAATAAAAGAACATCGGGAAAAAATGTCCGCCATTTCTGACCATAGGTTAAATTGCAGTTGCAGCTGTAAAGTTGACAATTTCAAAATTCTATCTCAAGCTCCCAACACTTATGACCTAAATATTTTGGAAGCCATGTACATAAAAAAACTCAACCCCACTTTGAATAAGCAAGTTAACCATGATGGTGCTTTTTTCAAATGTAAATCAATTTGAGTCTAGTTACTATGTGTAGCTTATTTAATTGTTATCATGTACTTCAGCTTTTGAAATGAATTGTTGCATATAACATGATTTAGATCGTTCCGATAATTTTTTTGTATATAAATGAATATGAAATTTACTGAACAGCTGAGTACAACTATACTGTACTACAAGCATAATTCAAATTTTGTTAAAACAGTTATGTTGTTGTCTTGCCATTGATTTGGGCCTTGTATTTGCTTTGATGACATACAGATATTATTATTGCCTGTGAATGAGAAGGTGTAGTATGAGTATTTAACAGTAGCTGAGAATCTAGCATAGATTGATGAATATGTATGATGTCACTGATTTCGGGAGATAAATATTCAGAATATGCTGGTATCAGATTCTATGTATTCTCCGAAGGTGGAGGCATTTTTTGATGCGAGAATGTACATGAAATCAGTGGGATAAAATATATTCAAGCTTCCATCGTTATGGTTTGGTTCTCGGTTGACACATGCATGTTCTCCTTGTTGGAAAATGTTGGAAAATTGTTCTCCTAGTAGAAGATGAGAATACTGATGACATGACTTATCTACAGGGAAGAGGGGAATAAATTATAGGAGTTAATGACGTCATTAAAAATTCACTAAATAAAATGGCAGATATTTACATACAGTAAAATCTATTCGAAAACTGTAGCGTTTTCCTGATTAAAAATAATTTCTTTGCATTTCCTCAAGCATGGCGGAACGATAAGATGCATTTTCTCCAGGGGTGTAGTCGTAAATTTTTTAGGAAGTATACTAAGGAGGAAATATACTAAGAGCTAAACATTCAGCTGAATTTTGGGAATTATAACGCTAAATTTGACATGTATATACACTAAAAGCCAAAAGACTTGTCGTACATGAATGTTAACTAATGCGCAAGGGTGACAAGTCTTTTGACTTTTGGTGTATCAGCTGAAAAACGCATATTCGTGCCACTATTGTCCATAACGGACTGTTCGAGAGCTACATAATCGCCCTTTCAGAATTTTCAACCGCTCTCATCCCCTTTCGGCGATTACTTTATCATTGAAGGACTTCTACATGAATCCAAGTAATAATGAAAGCATGCATGCTCATGACAAAATGCAAAAATAGGAAGTTGAATAAGATCTTCATCAACAATGTACATCAAGTATGAACATTTTTACATTAAATGTTTGCCACATACAGCTTACCATCTTTTGACGAAGAATGAGCTAATTGTTTCACTCAATTCAAGTATGTATTCTGATGATTCAATTAAAACAATTTCCACATAGGACAAATAGTTCTGGGTTTCAATCCTATTTTTCGTGATCTTTTGTCATCTGCAGATCTATGCCGCTTCAGCCAGGAAATGACATAGGGTTCGTTTGAGAATACAGCGTTATACTGCGTTAATTTGAAGACCTTAGGAAGTATAACGCTGATTTGGCCAGAATCTTAGGAAGTATAGCGGCGTTATACCGCGCTACCCCTCCACTACACCCCTGATTTTCTCTTTCTCTTGATGAATTTCCGAATTGCCACTAAAACTACTATCTTCTTTTCTCTATTACATCGTGCAGAACATTCATCAAATCTACTGTGATATTTGTAGACCTATAGCCTACGAATTAAAACTGTTTCGCTAATTGACAAGCTATAGAAAGGAAGAAGATAGTTACATTCCTTGTAGTTTTCCTCAGTCAGTATTCAATGTTTCAATTCCATGTTGACATTGAACGGATTATTTTTGTCCCTTGATGATCTCTGCACTGACGGAACGTTGGTAATTCCTGTAAATTTCCACAGTCAAATGCAATTATGATAGGAAATCTTTAGAGGTTGACTAAATGATGGTATTTTCAGTAACCGACAAGTTGACATGGAAATCTCCATGACATTTATGATCTAGGGGAAGCGCTGCAATAGAGGCAAACTAGCGTTCATCAGTTCATTCTACGTCATGTAATCTACTGTCTGAAGTGACGACAAGATTGTGTATCGTCAGAAGCAACGGTCCAATCAGAGCGTCGGAGTGAATTCATTATTAAAGAATGAAATCATTAGTGTGATCATAATTGAGCGATATGGAAGGAAATCTCACGTCAAATACTACTTTTCTCATCCTCTCCAAATCGACATTTGGAATCGCTGATTATGTCGTCTTCTCTCTTTTTCTCTGCATCTCCGGGGCTGTTGGAATCTTCTTTTCTGTACGCGGACAGAAGAATACGGGAGACTATTTTCTAGGAGGGAAAAAGATGAAGGCGATTCCAGTTGGGATTTCCACAGGAGTTTCATTCATGTCCTCCTCGTCATTAGTCGGGGGACCGGCAGAGATGTACATCAATGGCTATTCCTACATGATAGGAGTGGTATCAGGTTCGGTCGGTTATCTCATCGGTTGTTTGACCGTCGGGAGAATACTCCAGCCCCTCCAAATCACAAGCATCAATGAATACATCGATAAGAGATTTGGATGCAAGCCGTTGACATACCTGGCCAACATCATGGTCCTCCTGTGTATCCTTGAATACATGGGCGTGTGTATGCTCGGCTCTGTCATTGCATTTAACAGCATCACAGGCGGCCAAGTCAGCATTTTCGTTGCTCTAATCGTTGGAACAGTGGTGGGAACCTTCTATACTTCAATTGGTGGTCTCAAAGCTGTTGTATGGACCGATGTGATCCAGTGCGGAGTCATGGTGGTTGGAGTCCTGGCAGTAATCTTCAAATCGATTATCGATACGCCCGGTGGAATGGCGGAGATCTCACGACTCAATCATGAATATGAGCGAATCCATGCTCCGATTTGGACCTACGACATGACTATCAGACACAGCATGTGGGGCCTCATCTTCGGATTCTTCGTCTACTGGGGCGTCTTCTGTGTCCAGCCGGCCTGTGTACAAAGACTTTGCTCTACTCCAACCAAAAAAGACGCGTACATTGTCGCTTTCTTGGCTAGTGGTCTCTTTCTATTGTTTGGATTATTGCCGTGCTGGGCTGGACTGAACATCTTCGGATACTACGTCAGCAAAGGCTGTGACATGTACGCCGCTGGGCATCTCAAGAACAATGAAATCGTTCTCTACTTTGTTCGTGACCGTCTCAACTTCCCAGGATTTCAGGGACTCTTTATCGCTGCCTTATACTCCGGTTCTCTCAGTTCGTTATCCTCCGGATTGAACTCGGCTTCCTCCATCTTGTGGAAGGATACAGTCAAGCCTCTCCTACGAGCAGAAGTTTCAGAACTCCGCGCTACGTTCATCTCGAAGATTATTGTGGTGGTGTTCGGAGTGATTGCTATGTTGTGGTGTTACACTCTCTACACGTTCGGAGGACTCATTCTCCAAGTTGCATCATCTATTGACGCTTCTATGTACGGTGCGTATATGGGCATCTTCCTTGTTGGTATTCTCTGTCGATATATGAACTACAAAGGTGTTTTAGCCGGAATCATTGTCAGCTTTACTTTCACCCTCTGGTTGGGGCTGTCTATCTTGATTCATGGCACCACTACTCCGAAGCAGCTCCCGACAGTCACTGACAGATGCTTGCCTGTGAATGGAACTTCCCCTCTACCGACAAACAAAACTGTTGAATGTAGTCGCAAATCTGATACCAACCTTTTATTCTCATTGTCTTATGAATGGTTGACTCTTTTATGTATTTCTGTCTCTCTAGTTGTCTCATTGAGTGTGAGTGGATGTGTAGGGCCAAACAAGAAGAAAACTAGGGAGGAATTTCTTTTCCCTCTTCTGAGAAGGAAGCAGTTAGATCGATGTAAATGTACATGTAACTGTGATGACGAGTCATCATCACTAAATGAGGATGATGAGGAAGAATTAACGAAATTATCTTCACCTGTCGAAACAAAGGCCTGACGGAAGATCTAGTGCAAGGAGAAGATTCCATCACGCAGGGATCGACAGTTTGCTGGACTGAGAAGCCATTATCATTAGTTTCGTATATATTAGACATTATTACCTACCTTCTGCTTGTACATCAAATTTTGTATTTTACTTATAGATATTATAAATTTGTTTGATACTGCGCTAGCCAGTTGGCATAATTGAATATGAAAATTAAATAATCATTCAAACCTTCTTAATATTAGACCGAAATGATTCATGAGTGTTATGCAGTAGATGGGACATTCCAGCTTAAATGAAGTCAGATTAAATGATTCACAGATATCCACGATGGAAAGGAAGAATTGTTGTATCTATTGGCTTACAAAGTGTCCTGTTGGACATCTAGCCCTGAAGTAATCTTTCTCGTATGTTCACCGATAATTTCTTAATAAATATTCAATGAAAAATAAAGTAGAGAAAGTGAATTATGTTAAATACCGCCACTTGTAACTGAATTAAGCGATTATTGAAATATCTATTGGTAGAAGCTGATTACTATATAAGCATATTGATACTGAGAAGTATTAACATGCGAGCACTAATTATATAATAATATGAATATACATGTACATCGAGTTGATACATGTGCATATCAGGACTCCCACGAAATGTTTTCTATTTATTCTATTCTATTCTATTCTAGCTATGAGCAAGCAGCTTTACAACTGGACTATGTCAAAAAGTTGGATGATGAAATCTTGAGTTATACCAACATATTTTCGATTTAGGGAAAGCAGGGACTAAATTTTATAAATGAAAGTTTGTTGCAAGTAGTGAAGAATTCAATGTGGGGAGAAAAGGCTTCAACTTTTCTCCTGATGGGCATCTAATAACTACATCAATAGCAAGTTCAAATCGAATCCAAGTAACGAACGCTACTAGGAATAGACTTTTCTAATAATAGAGAGTTATAAGCTATAAATAGTCATAAATATCCAAGAAATAATTATCAAAGAAGACAGAATAATACTTCATTACAGAATATGACAGAAGCATCGAGATTCCAATTAAGGAACATTAAGAGACTTAGACATATAATATTCAATCATTCTTCATCATAAAAGTTCTCAACATTTCTAAATTTGCATATTTCATGACAGGACACATGTTAATTAGCATATGATGGTCCTATCACAATGCAGCATCTTCACAACAGGAATTAACTTGTTTTAAGCTTTCTCAGGCTTCAATGCTGATGCAGTCGCATGAATTGAAGGCTCATGATTGTCTAGCGTCATGCTTACTACCCAAGATATCCGGGACCCGGATTTCTTCAACCTACTGCTTTCTCTTTAATGCCAAACTTTTAAGTTGTACAATCTTGTCTTCCGCAGTCCAGGGTAGTTTATCATCATTTCCGTTCAGCGGTAATACCTGTGATGCCTCTACTCACCGGCACCGTACGGTATACGGGTTGATGCACTGTTTTTTATGTTTTTATGACTCATTTCCTATTGCCTCTACGTGCAGTTTATTGAAATGCAGTAGTAGTAGAGGTGTTTATATTTCAAGAGAATGGAAATCATAGTACATACGGTTGTGATGTTGCCATAGATGCAAAATTGTGATACATATTCAAAATGTTCAAGACAAGAGCTCAAGAGTGTTTCAGCTCGATTGATATGGTGAAACATGTAACCGAGGAAATCAGATAAAAGAAAATTCTGCATAGTTTATAGCAGTGATAAAATATTACTGTGAAGACATATTATTCATTAAGATAGCCGTAAAAGGTACGAAAGCATCTGTCGCTTTCGGGTTCTGCAGTATGGAACACTGAAAGTTCCACTCCGATTGAAATACTTTGGGATGATACTGCTCAACACGTGATTCTCGTAACGGAAGGCGTTATTGAAAAGTTTCATGCTAGATTTTGTTCTCTTTGAACTAAAGTGGAGTCCGTGCACTCACAACCTCTTTCGTCGTCGAAGAAAATAATTCGATGTGCTCGCCGGTCTATTCTTAGCAATTTTCACAACAAATTATCGTTCAGACCAATGAAGCACTGACAGGCGTATTCTAGTATAGGTCGTATAGTCGTTGTATAGACAGTATGCAGCTCCATTTTTCCCATGACAGGTCTTTGTGTTCGAAGGATATGCATTCTCTTATTAGCTGTCAAAACAATTTCACCAATATGTTTATCCCATTTCAGGTCATTGGATAATATAATCCCTAGGATTCGTACGTGCTGCACTTGCGGTACTGGGAAAGTTTCGGGCAATTGCACTCCACATAAATTGCGCCTTCCACAAATCATTACACTGGACTTAGCATAGTTGATAGTAAGAAAATTTTCTTTGCACCATTTCTCCATATTTTTAACTTCGTTTACTACTTCTATTTGTGTCAGTATTGCATCGTTAGAAATCGGAACCACAATAGTTACATCATCGGCATATTTCGTGATAGTTGAGTCATTTCCATATTTTTTCAGGTCACCAATATACACACCAAACAAGAACGGTCCGAGCGATGATCCTTGGGCAACTCCAGATAACACTTGATATGGCCGTGAGAAAGACTGTCCAAATTTGACGGTGTTCTTGCGATTTTTTGAGATAGTCAGCAAGCCGTAGTAGGAATCCATCAGGAAAATGACACCTTCTCAGTTTTTCAATCAGAAGACTATGGTTCAAATGGTCGAAAGCTCTATTCATGTCAAAACTCAGAAGTGCCAAGCCCGCGGTATCAGTCGTATCATAATGTTTTGTTAAGACATCATGTGTGGAAATGAGTGCAGTTGATGTCGACGCATGACTGCGAAATCCATGCTGACTCAAACCGTATGACCCCTCAAATCTTGATCGCAGAGTGTTCAATATTATTTTTTCCAAAACTTTCGAGGCAGTTGTCAGGAGCGTTATTTGTCGCAGTTTCAAAATATTTGCTGGTCGAGTCTTCGGGGTAGGACAGACCGTTCCCTCTTTCCATCGCTGAGGAACACGGCGACTCGCAATAGAATTTTGAAAGATTGCTGACAAGGGTATTGAGAGACTGTCTGCAAGTTCCACATATATACGTACAGGCACATCGTTATGAGGAACGGACTTCCCCGTGCGAAGATTTGATAATATATTCTTCACTTCGGAAGGGTGAATCTGAATAGTCCACTTGTCGTCTTGAATGATATCATGCTCCATGTTCATACATCTTTGTTGATTGAAATTTTGCAACTTGTAGAAATTTTGAGCGATGACATTGGCCAGATGTTCTTCACTGTCGTAGTCTTTCAACAATGATCTTATATCCATTTTTGAAGATTCTTTGCCTTTGACCACGTTTACCAACTTCCACATGCCATTCGTGGTTCTTTTTAGTTTTCCTGCCCCTATTGCTTTTGACTTCTTAATTTCAATTTTGACTTTCTCTTTGAAAATGAGACAATAGTTTTCTCCCAACCGACTCCAGGCGACTGATTGGATAAACGAAGCGTTATCAATGCTTTTAAAACATGAAAACGTCGCAAAATTAAAAAATGAGTTAATTATTTAATCTCTACCGGTTTCAATTGGCAACATCGGTCAATACAAAGAATTCTATATCTTCACGTAGCATTTTTCAACTTACTATACAAAGCTCGTGTTAATTCAGTTGCAAAGACATCAGCTAGAAAGTTGGTTTGAGGCTCTAAAATGCATAATTATCAGGATTTCTAAGAATAACGCAAATTTGATTGAATAGTTTTGACGCTTGCGCAAAAATATGCCCAGTGTGGGAACTTATTAGACACGCCAAATACTTCTTCATTCTAATTCACTTCACACTAATATTTGGTGGGTCCTCCATTCTTTAAAACCTTTCTGACACGATCCGGCATCACCAGACATCAGTAATAGCTTCATAAAGACGTGTCATGTTTGTAGGCTTGCACTCCACCACCTTAATATCAGCCAGAGATTCTCCAGCGGGTACATGTCTGAACTATTCATGTGGAGAAAGCACATGAAGTGAATCGTGCACAGAGGCCGCCAGATGAATGGTGCGCCTTTATTCACATGCTGCCTTGCAGTGATCTCATCAATCTCTTCTAATCAGACACCTCTCTCAGTTGACACTGGACAATTTGAATTCTAATGTAAAATGACATTGCCATCAATTAGCTTCCTAGAGAATCTCGATTGAAAAATTGATTCATCAAATTGCACTTCATAGTCCAGAAATGCCAGGCATCCATCTTGAATTGGACATTCCACTGTATGGTGTCCAAAATTCGTCTATCTAAATCAAAGTTCTTCAAAAACGGCCAGAGTCAATTATTGCTATAAAATTTTATGAAATAAGGTACAAGTTGCAATATTAACGACATCGAAAATCAAGAAGCCCTAGGAAATGAAGCTTTTCCATCTCACAGTCATTGACAAGGCAAAACCTGTCTTCCTGCGCTAAGAATAGTCTTTTTGCAATGTTGATATTTAGAACGTTCGATAATGCTTAGATTCAAGTAAAAAATAATGTTGACAATGTGAGAAAGTAGGCAATTATGACAATGATTTCCATTGTGATTATGAAAGACACACATTCTCTGTTTATCTGAAGTCAAACTATTGTAAACTATTGCACAGAATCAGCCGCTACATTTGCGCATTCAAGTGAAGTCTGAGAAGTGAATTGGAGAGAAATGTCAGACAAACATCATTTTTTGGAATATGGTTGTTTTGACAGAGATTATCATCATGAATATACAAAAATCAACGTAGCAAAGTGTGTCAAGGTAGCAAAATAAAAAAGAACAAGCTAACGACTACTTAATTTTTCAGATAATCCAAAATGTGATTTAAAAGAAAATTATTATATCCTAAAAAGTTTAGAAATTAAAATACTCGCTAGAGGAACAATCAACGGTTCTCCTCTACTCATGTGGAATGAATTGGTGAGTAAGTCGTTCTGTTCAAATCATGTTTATCATTTTATATTGAAGATATTCTATTTAACAGTCTGCCCATTCAGATGATAAGAGGACAGGTTTGCTTCCAATCAAAGGGTTGATCACAGACACAACTAAAGTGATCGCAACAACAATATTTATACTTTCCACTTGCTCGTGAAAGTACAAAAAGTTAGCATAAATATGAATCTAAAAGTACATGTAATGAAATCATATTCTTCAAACTGAAGTCCGCTCGCATCACTAAACATGAGCGTGCTGTCTTTGATCAAATAAGTAGGTAGCATTGTCAGCCATGTGCTCCACAAAAATGTTTAACAATATTCGTTGATCAGTTGTCACTATCACACGATTGACGACGTCACAGCTAAGATCAGCTTATGACCGAAAGAGAGCTTTATCCCTTCTTTGATTCATATATCGAGAACACCTAAAATGACGCAAATAAATTCGAACTGTTATTATTATGTAGATTGTAGAGCTCACAGTCTTTTTAAATGCCTTGTGTCGGTGACATTCCTTTTAATTGTCGGAGAAATTATTGGAATCTCATAGACATACGTATCTCATAGACATACAAGTACATGAAATATCACTGAATCAGGCTTCACATTATGAAGAAATCCCACTAGCCTACCAATTATTTTGATTTTCTAGACACAGAGTTATTTTCGCTAAAAACAAACTTAATTAGAAATGGCACAGCCAGTTGTGCCATTCAGAAATAATTTTAAAATATGACAGTTGACCCTCAAGATAATTTTATTTGCAACAGTTGTCGGCATGTTTAAGATGGATGTTCTGATTCGTCTGATGTGTTAAAAACACAGAAAGGTTTAGAAAAATAAGTTAAAAGCAAGGGAGCATTTCAAGAAATTCACATTATTAAAGAAATAATAAAATCAGTAAAAATCATAGCGGAAAAAAGGATTTAATCTTTCCCTAGACCATATGTTGGCGAAAGTGATGTAAAAAATCAATAAATTGAAGAATAATTGTAGTGTACTCTTACGTCTCCCATCAAAACCAGGTAAGAAAATGTGAAACAGATCATTTAAAAAGAACTGTAAGAATGATTGTACTTGTGACATTTGTTTCACAATTGTCTCTAAATTAATTGCAAGTATAATTATGTAATTCATGAATTTTCAAGCAATCTTCGATAATGGAAGTGTATAGTTCAATCATGTCGACGCTTTGGAGTTAGATTCAGCGAACACCAACGTAGTTTGAAGAATTGTTAAGTCAAAAGTGCTTGTCAGACCACAGCGGTAAAGTGATGACCTTCATTCATCAACGGCGACGACACGAAGGCTATTGATAAGATTTTAATTGGAACTTCGGCTTTCGTGCTATAAATAGTCTCTGTCTGGTATTAAAACTAATAGGCCTCGATTAATGATGCTTCATACGTTCTTCTGATTGAAATCAGATTTTATTTGGAACTTCGGCTTTCGTGCTATAAATAGTCTCTGTCTGGTATTAAAACTAATAGGCCTCGATTAATGATGCTTCATGCGTTCTTCTGATTGAAATCAATACAGGGATGCAGAGTCCTATCACTTTTATAGGACTCCGACTCCGACTCCGGGTGGCAAGTATATAAAGCCTAGTTTTTTTAAAAATAAAACATGGTAACATCCATCATGCATAGATCATTACCTGAACCTATTTTTAGTGATCATTGCTGCATCAATTATCAATCATTTCGACGAAAGTTTATCAAATGTCGCTTTAAGTTGGATACATACGACTCGGCTCCACCAATCTTATTGATGTGGGTTCACATGGTTTTTCTCCAATCTCTACAAGGCAGGAAATCCACATCCGTCTCCAAAAATGAAAGTACGCTTTCGATTTTAATATGCGTTTTGGAGGAGCCATCACACACGATTAACGTGAGGGTAAGACTAAAGCTCCATTCACACAGGCGACAGCGACACGACAGCGACACCTCGCGACATTGACGACACCGTTCAGACCAACTCGGCGACGCTCTGACGACATTTCGACGGCATTCACGCGACAAATATACACAGAATCATCAACGTTTTTCATAAATATCTTATTACTCATTATTGTGTTTTTTATTATCACGATAAGCTTCCTTGCATGATCAGCTTTCAAACGAATACAAATATGGTTCGGTTATCAACTGTATTTTAGTTGATATTTTGTGAATCAATTACTCGTCCGTAACCGATCCTTTTCACCAAGCATGCTTAGTTATTGGTGTCAGCTTGAAGAAATTTCATTGGGTTAAAGATGGTATGAGGTCATACGTTTGTCTATTTGTGCGTAAGTTGGGTCTAGCACATGATTGAGTTTGCATATCCTTGCAATGATGTCTGACGCAGAGGTTGTGTTATCCTTCTACTATCTACATCGGCGAAAGCAAAGAAGGCGCATTTGGCAGAGGAGCCACATTGAAGGCAGAGAAGAGAGAGGGGAAATGCTGCTGTTCAAGGAACTATTCATCAATCACATTCATTCTCAATAACATCCCTTTCAACTCACATCAAGGTTTTCAGTAATTCAATTTCAATAATACAATTGTGAAGCAAGCAAACAATGAGATGCATTAATTAGGTATGTCATCAAAAGTTGGAATAACCACTACCCATCCCATGAATTTATCTCCACACATTTCCTTGTCATGTTTGATATCAAATTGAAGCAAATGTTTTTCTCTACACAAATATTCAGGTATCGCAAGCTCAATACGAAAAGCAAATGATTTTGTTTTCGTTCTGACTACCAGCCATTACACATTTTTGTGTTCCTGCACAGAAAGCTACCCAACAAACAAAAAACATTTTTGTGATATTGAAAAACATTTTATTTTGATCACGACAATGTTATACCAGAAATATTCTCAAAAAACATTGATATAACGAAGATACTATATTATATTTTGATCAGGACAGACAACGTTCTATCGAAACTTTCTCAAGAAAACATCGATATAACTTAAATATCACATAGTATTTGATCACGACAATGTTCTACCGAAACTTTCTCAAGAAAACATCGATGTAACTTAAATATCACATAGTATTTGATCACGACAATGTTCTACCGAAACATTCTCAAGAGAGCATCGATATAACTAAAATATCACATAGTATTTTGATCATGACAATGTTCTACCGAAACATTCTCAAGAGAGCATCGACATAACTAAAATATCACATTTTATTTTGATCATGACAATGTTATACAGAAATATTCTGAAAAAACATAGGTGTAACTAAGAAACTACATTTCAGGAAGGTTTTTCAAAAGTTATGTAAAAATGTTTTTCTTAAACTTGCGGACGATATTTATATAACATTCATGAATGTTTTATAAAAGTCAACGAAGCATCCTTATTTGTATGTTTTCAGATACGATAAACCAACCAGAAAATAGTTGTATTGCTCAAGATCCATTTAACTTTCAAAGTGACAGAGTCTCATAAACGTACGACAACGCCAGGAGAACACAAGATCAACTATTCAAAAGTCATTGATGTATGATTTGTAAAGTTTAGTACAGAAGCAAAAAAATTATTATGATTCTGGAGTGATTAAATATTAGCATATTGAGAAAATGCTAATATGATGAATATGAATGCAATAATTAATTGTTTCATGACTGTAGGCCATTTTTGTTACAGTATTAGCAGTGGTGTAGTGGAGGGGTACGCGGCAATACGGCGTACCCCCACGAAGGTATTTCGAGTTTGCCGTACCCCCACCACGAATATGTGACCGTATATATGAGCCGTATAGAAAAGTCATGAAACTCTTCGTAATTTTCCCGTTTTAAAAAAAACCGATGTCCCACCACTGATTTTGCGACTACAACACTGAGTATTAGTACAAAACATAAAATGGTATTATCATATCATCATGTTCATTTATAATCTGGGTCTCCCGCCTTAACAATCCGTATACTCTTCGAGCACAAGATGTGCAACAAAAAAATAAAAACATTGACAAATGTACAATATTTGCTAATAAAAACACTAGTGTACACAATCACAAGAATTTACATGAATAAGTTTCGGGATTGAACATTCTCAAACGGTGAGGAAACAAACACATCGATATGCGCGTCGTGTATTAGATGTTAGAGTAACTGGCAATGACTAAGACTAAGTCTTGAAACACGAGAAAATAATGAAGCTACCATATTTTGGGAATTGATATGTCAAATTTAAGTCGAATATGGAGCCGTTGTTCTGTCACACAATGTACAATTGTTGAAAGATGCATGCACAGTCCGTACGCCGACATATTTTCGCAAATTATGTATGCGACACACACGTGTGTGAATCACAAATTATTAGCAAAAAATATAGACCTCAACAGCTGGAGACGTTAACTGCAAAAAATTTCCTATTTAAAACAACGTAATAATTTTAGAGTAATTTTACGATTTCATAATACATTCTTTTTACATACACCTTGCAATTTAAATTCATTTTAATAACCTGGCCCCTAAATGCTTCAATGCAAATGCTTGTGCTGCTCTTCTCTATGGTGTGGAGTTCCCTTTTTCTCTTATCACAATACATTGCAGTACATGTACAAAATGATAGAATTAAATAGTTTATTGCCGAAGTAACATTTTCCTGACTAATTGCTATTCTGTCTACGCAAAGTGTGTGGAACAACTTAATTTGTCAAAACGACAATTTATTTCTGTGTTAACATATATGAAAGACATCGAAGAATCATGTATGAACAATATTGACAACAATTTTTCGAGAAGTATCAACCTAAATTTTGTTTTTGGCCATGTGATGGTTGATGGCAACATCCTTTAGTTGAAACAATCTACGATACAAATTAAATTGCTAATAACTGAATAGTTTGTAATGCGTTGTAGCTACAACTATTTTTTCCACATACTTTTTCTATGACTTACTACCAAAGACATCTCTTGTCATTAGCAGCGATGGTCAAATGGTGAAAATATTGATTTCAGTTGCCACTTAGCTACACAAGAATTACGACTTCGCTCTTACAAATTCCCTAAATGCTAAGATCTCATTACATCATATGAATGAACCGTGACTATCTATAAACCGCACATGGATGGTAGCATAAGTTGAAATGAAAAGCTGCACTCTTCATGGGAGTAAAGATGAATTCTTACAGTATTTTTCACTTTTTACTATATGACATTTCTTACTTTTGTTGTTATATCTATGGTCTTATCACGATAAAACATCATTGGCCCTTTTATCATGTATGATCCTAAATCATTTGTCAAGTCATTCTCGTCTCATCCACCTGCAGATATGCGGGGCAAACCAGCGACTTCACGCGACATGACAAATTTTGGAGCTCCTATCTCTAACATAGGTCGCCGAGAACTTCAGAATATTTTTTCTGAGCGAGGAGCGTGTCGTCGAATGTCGCGTTCATGTCGCGTGGTCTATGTGAACGCGCAGGCAGGTTTACATGTAATCTTGAAATAACTACTGCAACTGACTGCAATGATTGACAGTGTCGCTACCGTGTCGTGTCGCCTGTCTGAATGGAGCTTAAGAGGCAATCATCTCAAAAAACTAGTTTTATATTTTTGTCTCTGATGTGGCCTTTGGTGCATAGGTGTGATCGAGGCTAGGAAGTCTTCTCTACTCTACAAAATCACTGAGTGAAATGACAATCCTTTTTTCACTATCACGGTTCATTCCTTCAACTATTACAAGCTTTGCATGCACTGCTGTCTCTGTACTTTTGTTTGATGGAGAAAGTTGACATCAAGACAGTGACAGCTATGCGCACTGGGATAGTTAATTTGTTTGTATTAAAGGTCGGGTCTAAAGGCCGGAGTCCGGAGTCCTATGATTTGATAGGACTCCGACTCCGCATCCCTGAATCAATATCATCCACTCAAAATACAGGTCCAATCACTCATGTGCGGAGGATTTAGATACTTTGAGTTCTATATAAACACTGTGGCATCATTTATTCAAATTTTCAAATTCAAATTTCAAGAATGTTGCATCCCAAAGTTGGAAGCTTCAAGGAGAATTCGATGTCTGCGCCTAGGCTCAGCAAAAGTTACATGACAACATTTACACAACTTTGGTTTATGTGCAGATTCGGAGACGCCGAATTTTGAGATTTGCACTTTATTGGAATAAAACACTTCTGCTGATGCAAAAGAAAATGTTCAAGAGTTAATCAATCTGCGAAATTGTATTTTTCTGTATTTTGCAACAGAATTTAGTATTTTACTTAAAGTGAGTCTGTTTGTTTCTGCTAATTTGTGTTTGAAGAGCTGTCAATTCAGTTGAGTAAGTAGTGCAAGACGCAATCCTTCAGCCATGTGTTGATGATTCCCAGGTGTGACTTGAAGACAACAGGGCGATTGAGTGATGGACAGTGGGCCAACTAATTGCAGAATTGGAGGTTGTAAAAGCTAGGAATGGAAGAATTGTAGATAGTTATATGATGACATCGACTAATTGAAGTCAGAAATCAGAAAGTTGATGTGCAACCGTGTTAAACTACATAATGTCACGCTAATTCACGCTCTCAACAGATGGTCCGGTGGCCTTGTGGTTAGAGGGTATGCTTGCACGTCCTCTAGCTCCAACGTCGCTGGTTCAAACCTACCCACGACTGATGAGGCCCAAGAGGCCGAAACATGTCTCGTGGTGGTTACATCTGTCAAGATTTGATAGATTTATCAATTGCCAGGTTACTTGTCTAAATAATGTCACAATCATCAAATCATGCTTAGTAACAATACAGTATCAAAACTGCAATCAAAACATACAGTAACTTCAAAAGTAATTCAAGAGTCTTGCAGGTCTTCGAATTAATTTATGTGAGCCTCTACCATCCATCACCCTCAGCATAACAGATCTCACAGCCTGATTTCTTCCATGCTGATAGTCAACTACTCTTTCCGTTTTCCACAGGTGTATTGGTGTAGTTTCTTTTAAAAGAATGTTTCCTGCCTTGGGATTAGTGTCGAACGTTCTCGCAGTTGTCATGCTTTGTTCTCTCAAAGATACCAGGTATCTATGACGTCAGTATGATCGGAACAGTGTCATGGCAAGTACCAATGCATTTCGGTCAATGTATGAGGGAAGGGAGGATTCATTTTAAAATGAAGCGACACATGAATTTTGATAATGAATATTCTTCATCTTTGTTACTTATTCCATCTTATCATTAATGACAAAAGAGAGGAATTATTTAATTGCAATAACTATAATTTTCTCATGAATCAATTCTAGGTCAACTTTGATTATTTCACTACAACTTAGCCATAGAATAAGCATTGTCGACTCAAAAGTGTTTGCATACAGCGAAAGTTTTTGTATGAAAAGATTCAGTTTTTTGCGGAGATCATGTTTCTGTGGTCCAAAAACAATTTTTGAGGAGCGAAAATTTGCAAATTATTCCTGTGTTTATATGCTACCGACATGAACACGATATATGCAATATGAACCTCATACGCATCAAAATAGCATTTACTAACAGGTGTCTTAATTAAGCGGAAATATATCTGATTATTAAGAAAATTTCATGAACCACATTGTAATGCAAGTCTTCATGGAATAGTTGAGATCTTACTGTGCTTCTTAAGGCTGAAAATTCAAGCTTTTATTTCATTCAATTGTTATCGACATGATTTTGTGATTCACAAATGTGTTTCATGTTAGATTTCTTGAATCTGAATGTGCACCCATTTACATATATTTTCAAGTCAATTGCGATCTCTGTTTTGCTCTTTCAGTGGCAAGCTTTGTGATATGATCACGTTTTTAGAAAGCACTCTTACTAATAAAGCTGAACATTGAGGTAATAGCAGCTTATCGCATCGTTAATTAGGCAAACTATATTACCACTCGAAGGTTGACATGACACGTACAATTTGTAAAATACTTTTATTCCGTCTATACTGCTATCATGATCAGCCCAATCCGTGTAAATTTCTCCAAAAGTGTAAAAATTTGCATATCTCACACAAGGTTGGGTCCCCTTCCTTGGGTACACCCCAAGACCCAAGACCAAGATTGATCTTGGGTATAATCTTGGGTGTCACCCAAGATTTGACCCAAGATTGACCAGATTTCAGTAAAATATGTACAACTGGCAATTCTTGAAGACAGACTTTGAAATTTATTTTGTTGATACGAAGCATACTTTTCTATTAGCATATTTATCCATCGTCTTGGCTTGATATTCGTCATTGGCTTACAATATTCGGCCGATATTCAGCTTTGATTTAATGCTGATAGCCAAAAACTTCATTAATGTATTATTATAGTTTACTGTCAGAAATTGACCTATTTTACAAGGCTTTAAATGTTTATGCTAATAAAAGCAAATGATAAAAAAGCTTGACATTGTATTAAGCATTTATCATTTCTTAGTTTTTACATATGCAGCATAAATGAAGTACAGTGTAGGCCTAAATAATATTAACGGTTTTATAAATATAATAACAGCAACCTATACAAAAATTATAATTAGGCTAATTATTATTAGATGGTGTAAAACATAGGCATATGTTTGATTACCGTGTGTAGATATAATTTTGACTCAAAACGACTACAATAATCAAGTGTAGACAAACACACATTTAGGCCAAATATTGTAAAGTACTCAAAATGTTAGATTCTGTGATTTGGTTGCAGGTGCTAACATACTGATTTCAAGGACTACGACTTTTTGATTTTCCGAGTAAATTCTACATAGGCCTGCAAGTATGTATTACACTTGTATTTTTTTACACTATATATTTCTTAATATTAGGTTTTAAATCTTGGGTGTCACCCAAGATCTTGCTTCGGCACCCCAAGATTCTTGGGTACCCCCGAGATCACCCAAGACCCAAGATCCAACATTGTCTCACATGTGGTATGTGGGTCTCAACACGAGTTACAGGTTTTTCCATCCACATTCAATGTTCGTTTTATTTCAAGCAAATTCATCTAAACAATAAGATTCGTGCTTAATTCAGTCTAATTCACGTTTGGCGATTTTTGTTCAAGCTAATTCATTACAACGCATGCTTCTTCGTCGATACGAGTGGTGTTCATAAACAACGCAATCTACTTCATTATATATCAATCAGATTCGTTCTAAATCACTGCACTTTAGGAAGCACCAGAATCATGACTAGCAGCGGCAGTAGCTGGCGGTAGCGTCTGCGTAATGCTCCAGACGGCATTTCTCTGGCAGAACATCGATTACGTGTTCTTACTGATATATCCTCTTCGATAATCGAAGATCAAGAGACAATAAGTGCAGAGAAAGTCTACCAAATGTGCATTCATGTGATGAGTTACATGCACCGTTGTTTTGCCATGGCAGAAATTGTACAATAAAATGTACGAGTACACACATGTATCATGTGTTTTTGGTTTAAATGAATTTGGTTGTTTTCTTAATAATTTGCTTTTACTTATAACGAAATTGGCTGAAATAACTATTTGTCAAATATGTGCACGAAATTGGTTGATTATTTACAACTTTGCTTGATCTATTAATGAATCTGGTTAAAATAACTGCAACAGTAGAAATTGCCTGAAATAAACGTGAATCTGAATGGAAAAACCTATAATTTAACAAAATTGAAGGCGCATACACAATGGGGATTTAATAAATGCTGAGTTGCCACTCTACCGAATATACCTACTCTATGAACTTAGCCAACTTGCCACAGATGACATCAGTTGCGAAACTTCAACATGATGATTTAGTTATCTTCAAACAACAAAACCAGCTAACATCTGCAGGCGTTTCGGTTCAACGGAAAAAACAAAATACATTCGGGGGAAGAAATAAATACTTTAAGTCTCTTCAATGTTCCTGTGCACGTGGTATCGTTTCCTTATCCGTTTCGTTGGCGGCGATATCTGAAGCAAGATCAATTTCTAGGGTTTTTCAGTTACTGTATCTCGTTTTAGAATGTACTTAACAAAAGTGCGAGGGAGTTGTCCACAGAATATTCTAAAATATTTTATTTCAGATAATGGAAAGTTCCATGAGTTGATAACAGCGGCTTGCCAATTTCGCAGTGCAACAAAGACAATGTTGATTGTTTTCTTCGACCAGAAAAGCATCGTTCATCGGGAATTTGTTGACCGAAGGAAGACAGTGAACTCAGATTTATGCTGTGGCATCTCACGACGATTGAGAGAGGCAGTTAGAAGGAAGAGACCTGACTTGTGGAAGAACCGCAATTGGCCGCTCCATCACGACAATGCACCGGCACGTGCCGATCACAGCATAACCATCGCTTCACATCCTCCGTACTCCTCTGACATCGCCCCATGTAACTTTTCTTTGTTCCCAAATCTGAAACTGCGGATAAGAGAACGTCACTTCCAGACTGTTGAAGAAATGGAAACAGAGACAGACGCTGCTTTGAGAAACTTTAAGCCGGAGTTTTTCAGCGAAACTTTCGAGGAATGGAAGCGCCGCTGGAGTTCTTCGAAGGTGATAGCTCGAATTTAGTTGACAACACTGAGTAATGTATTATTTTGTAATTCTTAATACATTTTTAATTCCTGGAATACATCTCTCACTTTGATTTATATAATAATACAGCATCAGTCCGGGAACTTTCCGATCAACCCGTCGTACACGGAAATGCTACTTAATCGTGCGACAATCAGCTGATATATTCAATAGGTAGCATTTACATAACATCAGACTTTTTAAAGTTGTACACTGATATTTATGTGACAAGTCAAGTACTCACATTGAAAATCGGCACGTTGAAAGTTTTCATGCAAAGATATGCAAAAATTCAGACCTAGAATGTGGGCAGTTAGAGAATTTGCTGCAACCGATGCAAACAAGTGCTCTCAACGATCAGATAATTTATTTCATCAGGAATTTCAGTCCTGTACGAATTCCCGAAACGTCGCACACTGCCCGATGTAATCCGTAACTTACATGTGGTTGATTAGAGTTGATGCATTTGCACAGAATTTATTAGTTTCAGCACAAAATTTCTTTGATTTCGTCACAGTAGTCTTTTGTCGTGTAGACATGCGCTTTGCACGACAAAAACTAATCAATGTGTCTGGGAATGTGCCGAACTGATAGACACATAGAATAACTCAATAAGCTGAAGGACTGCACAACAGGCTGCCCTGCGTATATTCAGCCTCGCTTATCGTTGTAGTAGTTGCCGAAGAAGTGAAACTTTATAGAAGTGCTTTATGACATATCTTGAAAACTTTAACGTCATTAATTTGAATGTACAATGGTTTCCACGTATCCGGAATCCATATGAAATGCAAAGCAAGATACTTCTGAGGACACAATTAAATTTATTATTATCATGACCTTGCAAACGTTTCACCAGCACCTTTTCTCAATGCGAAGGCAAGAAATTGCACACAGTCAGACAGCATGCAGATGACATTACCATCTGGATGATAGGGACAACTGCGGCGGATGTTCAGGGCAAACGTGATTATGTAATGCCCCGTGTTCTCCATTGCTTTGATGAAAATCAGTTGGCTCTGAACATTAGTAAATGTCAATGCCTCGGTTAAGGAAAAGCTTCAGATGAACACGTGCTCCAAATTGACAGTGCTCTGATTTCGAATCAAGGCGAACTATCGTTATTGGAGTCTCTAATGACAGCATGTTTCAAGATGATGAACATGCGAAATCAGTTTCACGCAAAGTAGCTTGGAAACTTTGCGGCTTGGAAACCCAGAATACAACGCTGGGTTAATAAGGATATTCACTGGAGATTGATTCAGACATACATCCTCCCTCATTTTGAATATACCTCTCTTCTTTTGGTACTCGCATCTGCCTCGTCCATCAAAAGGTTGGATAGTATGTTTGAAAAATGTGTCAGGCAAGCGTTCAGAAACTACAGAACCCCTTTTCTTGAGTTAATTAGTTCCACACTGAAAACACTGACTTCGTGAGAACGAAGACATTGTTCAGTTTTTGGACTAATGCAATGCGTTACAAAGTCAATGAAGCATATTGAAAATTGTGGTTGGAGAATTTCTTATTTAGTCAACAATTCTGTGTGGGACACTGTCCGATAGTTTTAACGGATCTCTTCACCGCCGCTTCCATAGGTGCCCACGGAAATGAATTTGCCGAACCTATATGGAACACCAAAACTTATGATAGATCGTCTATGCAGTGCTTGAAGTGCAGACCTCAAATGCAGCGTGAAAGTGGCATTTCCTGATAGATATATGTATATGGTGGCATTTTATCTTTCTCGCTAATTTCCTAGCTTTTGATCATTTCATTATTTTCGTTGTATTTTGTACGTATTCCTGTGAATAAATATATATCCATCTATTATCGGTTACACAGTTCACGCCGTGGTCACAAAGAAATCAACAGTGGATCAATAACATAATGGACTTTAAAACGTGATTGAACAAGTTAATCCTGCAAAAGAGAAGCGAAATGTACATATTAAAATGAGATAAAAACGGTACGTCGACTTGTAACATTTTATCAAGTATACAGCGAATAGACTAAATTTCAAACATTTAGCTGCATGCTTGAAAGTTTATCACTCAGTACAACTAGATTATCTCTTTAAAAAGTTTATCTGAAACGCCAACCTTAAGTGGGTGGAAACGATCACAGTTTGTATTGAACACTGCAGATAAATACTAATCTCGATAAATGTCATTGATGTCGCTTTATTATTCGACAATTTCATTACTACATAGTTCATTGTCGTTTGGAGATAATAGTTTCGATGAATCGCAAAACTCTCAGGCAGCTTCAAAAATTGCTAGCCGATCATATAAATAAGCAATGCTCGGTATTACACTCATTCATGTACTCAGATGAAATAATGCGTGTATAAGGATTGTTTATTTGTCTCCATGCATGTATTGTGGATAACCAGTCGCTTTATTTGACTGTAAAGCAGATTATTGACCGCTCGGGAAGATAGGCTTAATATTAACTCCAATGCACTGGAAGCAGCATAATCTATGCCAAACATGACTGATGTTGTCCTACTTTGGTATAGACTATAGATCTGTGAATAGATATTTTCACGATTGATGAAGCTAAATTTCTATTCAAATACTCTTGATAATCATAGACATGTCAATCAGAATCTGTCCTTGATCATCATAGCACGTCACCAAATAAAATTCTCTACGCAACTCGTGCATGAGACTGCTTCATCATAGCATTCTAACTCGTGGAATGCTGTAAAGAAGCAATCATACACTATTTGCGTAAATACCTTACATCATGTAATATTTCGATGTCTGAATGTTTTAGAACATCAACAATATCTATGAACAAGAGCTAAACATTAAACGAAGCATGACTTATGTGAAGGCCACACACGGAATTCTATTGACGTTTACTAGGCGTGCTCATTACAGATCAGTCTTCCCATCAGTCCCCCACTAATGTAAGTCAAGTGTCTACAATTTTCCAAAAAATTGGAAAAGAGAACATGAAGCATAAATCAAAACGGATCCCATCGTTCTTAATTTTTTTCTGATGAAACTTTTCTCTTCTTGAAGAAGCTTTGCGATGGATTTTACGAGCTTTGACTAGAAAAATGTATGGGCCTTCTGAAATTCATAGCCATTTGAATGATTCTCAATACTCCTACACATGGACAGCCAAAATGAAAATGTTGTTGAAAGAAGTTAACCTATCACAGTTATGGCAAAATCAAAAGACTATAGATGGAAAGATGATGGAAAAATGCACACGCAGTTCTCTGTTTGAATACTTTCATATGCAATGGATTGATAGTGCCAAAGATATCATCACTGGACGAAATTACTTAGAATTGGAAAGATTTGAATTCAATCAGAAACCCTATTTGGATTTAGACGTGCCAATGGAGATATATACCTTGGTAAAATATAGAACAAACAAATCAACACACCACACACATGGACAAGCATACAAGGGAGTGAACAAACCAACAAACCCACACACAAACACAAACCAACAAACAAACACAAACCCAGAAGCGGGGATCACAAACAAAATCAAAACACAACAAACATCACCAACACACCAAACACCACAATCAAAAACACAACACAAACACACAACACAACACACAAACAACAACAACACACAAACACCACACAATCCAACAAACACACAACAAATCACACAACATAACACAAAACACAAAAAACAAAAAAACCAACAAATCAAAAAACAAGACAACAACAACACACAAAAACAAACATCAACACCACACAAAGCCAACCAAAAAATCCCATCCACACAACACAAACAACACACAACACCACAAACAACACACAAAAAACACAACCAAAAATCAAACACAAACAAAACAGCATCATCAACACACACACACAAACAATCACAACCAAAAATACAAACAACCTACCCCCACATCAAACACCAACAACACACGAACAATAGAACCCAACAACAAACAACAAATCACCAAACAAACAACACCCCCACAAACAACCAAACACACCCATCAACAACACACACAAAAAATCAAATCAAACCACAATACAACAAACAATCACAAAAAACACAAACACAGCCACAAAACACCAATCAAACAAACACACAAACACAACAAAACATCAAACAAACACAACAAAAAAAACACAAAAACAAAAGCACACAATCACACAAATCACAACAATAGAAACCAAATCACAACATCAAAAAAACAAACACACAACACACACCACACAAACAACAACACAAAAAATCATCACACAATCAACAAAACAAACAACAAACACAATCAACAAAAAAAGACACAAACCACAACAAAAAACCACAAACACAACCGCAGGATTCAAAACAACAAATATCACAAAATCAACAAACATACAACAACACACACCAAAAACCAAAATCACAAACCCCCCACCGATAACCCCCGTCCAACATTACAAATCCCAAACACAAAACAAAACACAAAAACACACCCCCACACAAAAAAAAACACACACCAAACACAAATCACAAAAACAAACCCAAATCAACACAACCACAAAAACAAACAGACAAAAAACAAACATCACACACACACACACAACACTCAATCACACATCACAACAACAAACAACAACCATCAACAGAACCACACAACAACAAAACACACACCACAAACCAACCAAAAAAACAAAACATCAAAAAAAACAACACACACAACACAACACACACACACACAAAAACACACACAAACAACTACAAAACACAAAAACAACACAACAACAAACAACACAACAAACAACCACAAACATCAACACAAAAAAAAAAACACAAAACAAAACAAAACTACACAATCACAACAACACAAAACAAAACAAATCATCAAAACCATCACACAAACACAAAAAACCAAACCACACAAATCAACAACAACAAAAACAAAACAACAACCAAACCGAAACAAAATCAAAAACCAACACAACAAAAGAAAATCACAAAACACAACACAAAAGCAAACACACCAAAACACAAACAACAACAACAAACAACCAATCACAACCCAAACACACAAACAAATCAACAACACACACAACAAAAACAAAACAACACACACAACAACACACAAACATCACAAACAAACAATCACTCACAACGAAATCACACAACAAACACACAAACAAACACACAACGAAACATCACTCACAAATAACCACACACAAACCACAAAAACAAAAACCAACAACAAAGAAAAACACAAAATCACAACACAAAATCAAACAACAACAAAAACACCCAACAACAAACAGAACAACAAACAACACAACACAAAACACAAAAAAAACACAAACAAAAACACCACACACAAACAACAAATCCACATCAAACCAACATCACACACAAACAACATCCACACACACATAACCAACAAAACAAGCACCACAACAAAAAACAAACACAAAATCAATACAAACACACAACAAATCCACACAAAATCCACAAACACAACACACACACACAACACACAAAACACACAACACAAACACACAACAAACACAACAAACCCAACACTAACAACATCAAAACAAACTCAAAACACACTCACCAAACAACAATCAACACACACACAACATCACAAAAACAACAACAACACAATCACACCAAACAACAAAACAAACACAACACAAAAAACAACCCCCCAACACAATCACACACAACAAACAAAATCAAATCAAAAAACAAAAAAAAATCACATCACAAACACAAACCCAACACACATCAGACAACCACGACAACAAACAACAAACACATCACAACAACAACACACACAATCACCATACACCCAACCACACAACAAAACACAAACACCCACAAACCCACACAACACACAATCAATCAACAAACAAAAACACAACAACTAAACACCAATCACACAAGCAATCACAAAAACCAATCAACACACAAAAAATCAAAACAACAACAACCACACAACACCACCAACCCGGCCCAGCTGATCAAAACACACACAAACAAATCAACACAAACAACAAACAAAAACACACACACAACACATCCGGCCACATCCCCCCCTCCCCCCACCACGGTGGTATCACCAAACACACATCAAACAAATCAACAAACACACAAACAAACAAAACAAATCAAACACACAATCAAAATCACCGACCCTAACCCCCCCCCAACACACAATCACACAAATCACCCACACAACACACAATCAACACAAACCCCCCCCTCGAAACCACAAAAACATCACACCCCAAAACACACAAACCACCACACAACAAACACTCAACACAAAACAACACAATAAACCCCAGTCCGATAGATGCAATAGGCAACAACAAGCTCCGCGCCACCAGCCCCCCAAACCATAACAACATAACACAAAAACAAACACAACACAATCAAAAACACAAACAAACATAACAACAAAAAAACACACAACAACACAAACAAACACAACACCAACCCACCCCCACAACATCAACAAAATCACAAATCAAACACACAAACACACACACAAACACAAAATCACACAAAAACACAAAACACAAAATCAACAACAACAACACAAAACACAACAAACACAACACACATACCAAAACCACAACACCAAATCACTCAAACAAACACAAACAAAAAACACAAACACAACACAAATCTCAAAAACACAAACAAACAAAAAAACCAAAAAACACAACAAAACAACAACAACTCAACCACACAAAACATCAAAACACACACACTTCACACAACAATCACACAACACAAACATCAACACACAACAGCAAACAACCCACACTACACAAAAAACAACAAAACAAAAAAAACACACAAAAAACAAACACAACACAAACACAACAAACACAACAAAAACATCAACAAAACAAAACAACAAAAACAATCACCCGCGAAAGGTCCCCCACGAGGTATCCACAACAACAAAACACTCCCCCCACAAATCACAACACAACACACACAAAAACACACACATAACACCCGATACAAATAACAAAAACCACACAAAAACAACAACAACCAAACACAAACACAAACACAAAAACACAAAAACACAAAACAACACAATCACCCCTCCGCCCCGGGACCTTATGTTAAGAACTGGCATCTACAAAAATAGGAAAACATATAATGATCGCTTGTGAGAAACCTGCAGCAATCAAAAAATTGAAACAATTTATCATTTCTTTGTTGAATATCCTGCACATGACGAAATTAGAATGAAATTTACATCGTTCTTAAGGAATATCAGTTACAAAGATGAATTTTATAATATCTTAGCTGCTCCCAGTACCGCCGAAATAAAAGGTATCTGCAGATATCAAAATGATTCTAATAAAGTGAGGAAGAAGAAAAATGAAACACAATGATATTAGAGTGTGCAGGTCACCAATCTCATTTAAATTGATTGCTTGATTTCTATGCCAAACCAGTCTTATCGCTTTCTATGAAATGTCGAGATCCACATTGATATTTCATACGAGCCCGTATTTCCTAATATCTGATTTCTATGTAGAACGGGATTGAACACTACTGAGAATGTCTACGAAGCTTATAAGCCTCTTCCTATCTTTTAACAATGCAAATGTAAACGAACACAAACAAAATCGATTCGATGTTAATAGCACTCATGCCGATTGATAAAACAGATTGCAAGCAACTTCCCGACTCATTCATTTACGAAACTAAACAACGAAGACATTGAGGAGCCGGCCATTGCAATAAAAATATTTGTGTATTTCATAATATTGTCAATTCGATAACAGGTGAGTTACCTGATAACTTCATATTTCTATCTGATTAGATGCATGCTAACTGCATATGTGTTCTTGCATTAAATATTGACCGGCTCTCCAAAACTTATTTGTAAAATTTATAAATAAACTGTGATTGTTGTCCGAACGAGAACTAAATCTAGAGAGAAAGAACCAGTGCTGTAACTAAAACTTATTTCTTAATATGGATTTCACGACTTAAAAACGTGCAAAATGATTTTGATGATAACGAATGTCTTTCAATTCTAGGGAATAACTAACTTGCATGATAAGTTAGGACATTAAATTGACAATATGACATCACATCTAGTGAATGATCGCCTCTTCTTTCGATCCGTCATCTCATCACATCACGTAGTTGTACATCCCATCTGCCACCTCATTCATTGTTCATGACCATTTTATCACTCATATCATCATCAAGTGTTCATTGCATCACGTGTTCCAAATTGGAAATAAACGCTTTGACTTTTGACTTTTGAAATAGCACGGCTTTTGTTTATACGTATATCACAAAATAATACGCAGTCTCCACTTTTGAATCATTCTATCGCTCATATGATAAACTCTCTTCATAACGTTAGCCAATGCGCCAATAAGTTGAAGGACTGCACAACAGGCTGCCCTGCGTATATTCAGCCTCGCATATCGTCGTAGTAGTTGCCGAAGGAGTGAAACTTTATAGAAGCACATTATGACATATCTTCAAAACTTTAACGTCATTAATTTGTATGTACAATGGTTTCCACATATCCGGAATCCATATGAAATGTAAAGCAAGATACTTCTGCGGACACAAATAAAGTTATTATCATGATCTCGCAAACGTTTCATCCGCAGCACAGAATTAGATTGTTTAATCGTATCACTTTGCTAGAAGTGCAAACTGATTCAAACAGATGGCACATGCAGGAACTTAATAAGTGGGCAAAAAGAAATTTTTAATACCTTACAGAGATAGGAAAAATAGTCGTGCGTCGCTTGCGGATTGCTCTGAATTCCTTCAAAATGCTCCGATCGCCACGATTCCTTCAGATTCGAAGAATTCAGATCATTGCGCAAAAGTCTTCTCGATAATGTTGGATCCTCCGATCATTTTAAAAAAAGTTAGCAGGCGCATGAAAAAACGTTCACAAACTTCTCTGTAGAACTTGTCATCGACCGTGTCTCTTTGCTGTGTGATCCGGTTGATAACAGTCACTGAAACTTCGGAGAATTTGGAGTGCTTAATGTTGAACTGCCTGCTCATTGTTCGATTGCTATGGTATTATGTCAGCAGATTGTGCCATTTCATTTACGCTACATGTTCCAATACTTCCCTTCTAGTGAAACCATAGAAATAAACTGTTTATCTGAAGTTCGCTAGAATGGAAATTGACTCAAGGTCTCGGCACATCCGGGGGAACTAAGTTGGGGCATGAAGAACCAACTAAAAGCTTCGATTTGCTCATGTGACTGATTGTAAGCCAATGATACAGACGTTGCAGGTGCATCTAAGTGAAAATGCGTGCGATTTATGTGCCGTTATTGTGCATTGCATGAAGCTTAATTTCCATTCTAGAGGTTTTATTGTTGTCAATTTCTATGAGTGAAACGGAAGAAGAGACGACCAGTCTAATTCTGTGATCCGCAGGCTTTCTCAATACGAAGCGACTGAGGCAAGAAATTGAACACAGAGTCAGACAGCATGCAGATGACATTACCATCTGGATGATAGGGACAACTGCGGCGGAAGTTCAGGGCAAACGTGATTATGCAATCCTTCGCATTCTTCATTGGTTTCACGAAAATCAGTTGGCTCTGAACATTAGTAAATGTCAATGCCTCGGTTAAGGAAAAGCTTCAGATGAACACGTGCTCCAAATTGACAGTGCTCTGATTTCGAATCAAGGCGAACTATCGTTATTGGAGTCTCTAATGACAGCATGTTTCAAGATGATGAACATGCGAAATCAGTTTCACGCAAAGTAGCTTGGAAACTTTGCGGCTTAGAAACCCAGAATAAAACATTGGGTTAATAAGGAAATTCACTGGAGATTGATTCAGACATACATCTTCCCTCATTTTGAATATACCTCTCTTCTTTTGGTATTCGCATCTGCCTCGTCCATCAAAAGGTTGGATAGTATGTTTGAAAAATGTGTCAGGCAAGCGTTGAGAGACTACAGAACACCTTGTCTTGAGTTAATTAGTTCCACACTGAAAACACTGACTTTATCAGAAGGAAGACATTGTTCGTTACCATCGACTGTTAGAAGGCGCAGGACGCCGAAGGCCCGTCTGAAGCGTGTTTTTACTTTTTCACTTAAAATTATAAACCATCGACCACCAAACTTTGGGGAGTTTTTGCCTGATGCGACTTGTGGGAGACATTGTTCAGTTTTTCGACTGATGCAATGCGTTGCAAAGTCAATGAAGCATATTGAAAATTGTGGTTGGAGAATTTCTTATTTAGTCAACAATTTTGTGTGGGACACTGTCCGATAGCTTTAACGGACTTTTAGCGGTACTTTAGTTATACAATGAGCTTCAAGGATCCAACGTTTATCTAAATTACATAGATAGTTGTGTAACAGACGCCACTGAAATGTAATGTTCTCATTCTGATGTTTACTAAGAAATTGTTGTACAACAGTACTTGATGTATTTTTCTTATTACCATGCTGTATAATGCGCTTAACAATTCTTAGCAAATATAGTGCTTAGCAATTCTGCTACTTTCTCCTATGTATACTTTGGAACACACAGTGCAGGCTATTTTGTAAATTACATTTTTCTGAAGACATTCTTTGAAGGTTCAGCAGATATTTACACACGTGACACAATTCGCTGGACATGCTTGAGCTTCCTTAGGAGGGTGAAAATTCTGCCTAATGGTTTACGGCAATCGAACCATAAAGTCACAAAATCTAGAACGTCTTGTCAAATCCAGGCACTTACTTTTATGTGCTTCGTTTACACAAGGTACGCGACAAAAAAACCAATGTCCTCTCCAATGTCAATTAATTAATTTCTTTATCCAATTAAATTGCAATCAATTATTCACAATCCCTGACAGCAAAGATCTTTGAAATCCTTCTGTGACTCTTTCATATTCAGATGAACTTGATGGGAGACTTAGTGATTTTTTGAATTTTACAGTTATCGGTGGCCAATGTAAACTAACAGATAGTTTTGCTGAAGTCAAGCACATGCAAAACTACGAACATAGCAAACTCAATCTAGGCTACAACGGCAAGCATACTAGCAACAACCGCTATCTTTTAAGACCGGTTTTTCAGTGCATGAATTGCTTTCGCTACTGGTGTAAACAAGCCTTCTTAGACATATTAAGTCATTAAAGCATTAAGTCCGTGGCTATCGAACTTCTAATACTTCTTTACTGTGTACAAGATATAAACTGTAATAAACACGTGCAACTACAGGTACTGTCCTGAGTATATTGAATTGAAGCCTCACTACTTATGAAGTTATGAAGATTGCAAATAACAGACATGACAGCACAGATATTCTCATTTACTTATACTAGGCTATGTAGGCTACTTGTTGATCTATATTTCACTTGCTATATTATTCAACTTATTTATTGTTTTTAGCAGCTATATTCAAAGGTAAGCATTGATTGGAAATACTAGAAACCAATCATGTTATACTTGTAGAGTACACTGTAAACCGTTGACTGACAAGTGACAGACATTTATCCTACAAAATCTATTTTGTCAGTCATCGTTAGTTCTTGTAGTTTTTGTTTAGTTTACCCATTAACGCCCGGATTTGTTTTAGCAATCAAAATTTAAAAAAAAAACAGTAAAATTTTTTACAAATATCTATTCTCATTACAAATTCATCGTTTCCGAGAAATTTCGTTCCGCCATCTTTTTTCTACAGAGGTGGCATATATGAATGCCATAGACGGTAGAAAGATGTCCTGAAACAGTAAGTGGTATTTTGAAACACCAATTGGTGAAGCCCACGTTGCACTTTCGCAGATGAGCTTTGATCAGCCATTAGAACACCCCTGACATCTTCGCTGTGTCTCGATCGTCCACGGCCAATGAATCTTTTGCGAACATTACCTATATGGATTTTTGAAAGTTCGGTGATCCAAAATTGTCGTCTTCCGCTCGTACTATGGAATGACATGCTTGAGATAATGCAAAGAAGCAACGAGCGACGAAACTTGAAGCGACTTGTAGGGAATCGATTGGTTGGATTGGTTTTGGTTTTGGGTTTTATTTATTTTTTTTTGGTTTTTTGTTTTTTTTTTCGTTTGTTTTTTGGTGTTTTTTTTTTTTTTGGATTTGAGTTGTTTTTTTTGGGTTTTGTGTTTTTTTGTTTTATTTTTTTTTTTTTTGGTTTGGATTTGTATTTGTTTTTTATTTTTTGTTGTTTTTTTTTGTGTTTGTTTTGGGTTTGTTTTATTTTTTTGGTTGTGTTTTTTTTTTTGGCTTTATTTTTTTTTTGGTTTTGGATTTTTGGATTGTTGGGGTTTTTTTGTTTTCTATTGGATTGGTTGTTTTGTGTTGGTTTGGGTTTTTGGATTTTTTTTGGTTTTTTTGTTTTGGGATTTTGGATTTGTATTTTTTTGTTTATTTGGGATTTTGGAGTTTTGTTGGTTTTTTTGTTTTTTTTGATTTTGGATTTTTTTTTGGTTTGGGATTTTGGTTGGTTTTTGGTTTGGAGTTGTTTGGTTTGGGTTTTGGGGAGTTTTTTTTTTTGATTTGGTTGGGATTTTTGGGTTATTAGTTTTTTTTGTTTTTTGGATTTATGTTTTTTTTTGTTTTTTTTTTTTGGATTTGGTTGGATTGTGTTTTGTTTTTTTTGTGGCATTGGTTGGTTTTTTGGATTGGATGTTTGGCTTGGTTGTGGTTGGTGTTTGTTTGTTTTATTTGGTTAGGTTTGGATGTGTTGGTTATTTTTTTGGATTTTGGGGGATTTGAACCACACCCATGCATTGTTCACCGCACAATCAAAAAGGTATTGAACAATGTACCAGTACCATTTGCGTTGGCGCACTTTGGTTCGGTATTTTGAAATACTGTGATCCATGAGGTCGACTCCTCCCGTGTATCTGTTGTAGGATTTGATAACCTTCGGTTGTGGGATAGTGACTTTTTCTTTACGTGTGACTTCTTTCTTACTATGTTTTGTTTAGTTAATCTGCATACAAAGCATCTGTTTCAATGTCGATGGAGAACCTACAAATTCGTCGGATATCGCAGGATATTGGAGGTGACAATCGTCGATTGATTTTGTCAGTAATTTTGTAGGATAATTGTCGGTCTACGGTTTACAGTGTACCTGAAGCCTCCTGCACTTCGAAGCTTTAATGTATTTAGCTTCGCCGAAATGACAACAATATAGGGCTATCTGCATCTATCTGAGTGTAAATTGAATTACTAAACATAGCCAACTTATGTACCGATGTAGGTTCGTCCTTGATCTTATGAGCAATATTCACATTCATGGTCATCACTGCTTTCATTGTACGTACATGCGCGTGTATATGCATCACGCCCTTTTCAAGCAATGCGCTCATCTCATTCTGTTAGGCTTACTACATCCAGAGTGCATAACTATGAGTGGCATGACTGAACTCGTATAGCTATTTTACTGCAAAATGAAAAAATGTCTGAGTTGCCCAGTGCAGTCCAAGTTATCGCATTTTCGGTATCCTAACTTAATGCGGTTTAATTAATTATTACATTTTATCATTCTTTTTAATATAACACGGTTAAATTTACGGTAATTACCTTCACTGCTATCATAATCAAAGTCATATAAGCCTTTCCTTGTGTAGGAGTTAGCTATCTTAAAAGATTCTGAAACCGAACTGCAGACGACATTTTTATGCACTAAAAAGTACACTTTTGTGGCGACGGAAGGCAAGTCAATAGCAATTGATTTGAAGTAGATGCCTACGTGCAGAGTACGCATGTGTGTAATTGTCTATTAAAGTTGTTGACGTCATGATAGCTCTCATAAAACCAATAACTCGTAGTCGCTTAGCGAGTAGAATCGAAGCAGTTCAAAATGTGGAATTAACAAGCGATAGACGGCATAGTTCTACGAATCAAAAAATGTGAGAGTGGGGGTCAAACCACTCCTCCGCATGGTGTGCGTTAAAGACGAAATAACAAGATCGCCTGCAGAATCTACAAGATGCAAACCAAAAGGCGCGCTAGTCAGTATCGTTTGTAGTGGATTATGCAGATCATTTATTCAAAAAAAAGCAACGAAATTCATCAATTATGACTTCAAAATCATCCTTCAGCATTTTCCTTCGAACGGTCTACAGTTTTGGTAAAGGATATGCTTTCATTCATCTTCAGCAAATAGCAGTTCTCAGGTTGCTCTGCCTGAAAATGCTCGGTTACACGGCATTTACATCAGAAGTTATCTCAAAACATCGAGACATCGAGAAAGAAGTCCTGAAATAGATCCCCTGTCCTGACTGGTGTCATCATAGTTGTCACACTGCATATAGAAACCATAGACAGCTCACACTCCTCACATACTTCATGCATAAAAAATATGGGTCTCTTCATTCAATAATCAAAGTTGTATTGGGCTTTTGTCGGGAGTAGCGTGAGTTGTGAGGGAACGAGGATAGTCCATAAAACTTTCACATAGGCATAGTACAACTCTAAACCTACTGCAAAACTTCGCGTCGGCCGGATCAGATCATTTGCTTTCAGAAATAGAAGGAGGATCCACAATCCTAATGTACGAGGTATTTCCAGTGGTAAAATTGTGAATTTAGGTGTTGAATCCATTTTTTCGAATTTTTGGCTCATAAAAGTTACCTTAATTGGTATTTGTTGAATTGTGGTTATTATAGAAATCGTTTACAGATCATGATCTTTCAAATGCGTTATCATTCCGTGACGAGGAGAAGGTAAAGTGTACAAACAGGTGGAATTAACAAGCGATAGACGGCATAGTTCTACGAATCAAAAAATGTGAGAGTGGGGGTCAAACCACTCCTCCGCATGGTGTGCGTTAAAGACGAAATAACAAGATCGCCTGCAGAATCTACAAGATGCAAACCAAAAGGCGCGCTAGTCAGTATCGTTTGTAGTGGATTATGCAGATCATTTATTCAAAAAAAAAGGGGGGCAACGAAATTCATCCAATAAATGACTTCAAAATGCATCCTTCAGCATTTTCCTTCGAAACGCGGTCTACAAGTTTTGATGCTACTAAGGATATGTCTTATTCATTCATCTTCAGCAAATAGCAGTTCTCAGGTTGCACTGCCTGAAAAAATGCACTCGGTTACACGGCAATTTACATCAGAAGTATAATCTCAAAACATCGAGACATCGAAGCGAAAAGAAAGAAGTCCTGAAATAGATCCCCTGTCCTGACTGGTGTCATCATAGTTGTCACACTGCATATAGAAACCATAGACAGCTCACACTCCTCACATACTTCATGCATAAAAAATATGGGTCTCTTCATCAATCAATCAAAGTGCTATAGGCTTTTAGTCCGGGAGCTAGCGTGAAGTTGTGCAGGGAACGAGGGGTATTTACGTTACATAAAAACATTTAACATTAGCAATAGTAAACAACTCTAAACTACTCTGCAAAACGTTCCGCGTCTGTCGCCGGATCAGATCATTTGCTTTTCAGAAATAGAGAGGATAACACAATCCTATGTACGAGCGTATTTCCAGTGGTAAAATTGTGACATTTAAGGTGTTGACTCCATTTTTTCGAATTTTTGCTCATAAAAGTTACATAAATTGGTAATTTGTTGAACTGGTTATTATAGAAATCGTCTACAGATCATGATCTTTCAAATGAGTTATCATTCAGTGACAGAGGATGAAGTAAAGTGTACAAACAGACACTTTTCGTTGGTGTAAACTGCAAATTTAGAACATAGAATATTTCGGAAATTTTTATTGATTTATAATTTAACGAAACAGTGTTCTGTTTGTACACTTTACTTCATATCCTCGTCTACTGAATGATATACTCATTTGAGTTTGGATGATTCATAAGTCTGTGGATGATTTTCCTATAATATCCAGTTCAACAAGATTACCAATTTGTGTAACTTTTTATGAGCAATAAAATTCGAAAAGCAAAAAAATGGAGGGTCAAACACCTTTGAAATGTTCACTGATTTTAGCCACGGAAATACGACTCGTACATCAAGTAGGATCGTGTTATACCTCTCTATGTTCTGAAAAGCAAATGATCTGATCTAGCAGGACGCAAAGTTTTGCAGCTAGGTTAGAGGTTTGTAACTATGCTATGTGAAAGTTTTATGTACTACCTCGTTTACCCTGCACAAACTTCACCGCTGTAGCTCCCTGGCGCTATTTGTTTTGGGCGCATCACAGCGATCACTCCATGCCTCTGCTTTCAACCCTAACATTGACAATCGTAAACATTCTTGGTCCTCATCATAAAATACGAAGTCTAACCTGGGATTGTCAAATCTAAGAAATGTAATGCGCAAGGCTTCTCAATGTTTGTATGTAATTCGCATGTTAAAGACATTCTTGAATGTGAAAGACTTAAAACTCGTTATCATTCTTTGATAACTTCATTGATTATGTACGCTTCTCCAGTCTGCGGTCGCCTCAGTGATACTCACATTTTGACGTTTGAACGTTTTCAAAACAGAGCTCATCGCTTGATATGTGGTAGTAAATGCATTTGTAAAGATTTTACTAGTATCGAATCTCGTTTTAAGAAAGTCATCGTTTTGGGAGTATTTGGTGTGCATATGATGTGAGACATATCAAGAAAGACCATCCTTTGATCATTGATTTCTTCCCTGTTAGATCAAGGAGATGAAAAACTCACTTCCTGTATCCTTATTGTCATACTGAGAGTGAGACTGCGAACCTATCTTCCATATTCATGTTCCTATTGTTCAACTACCTGCTATGACTGAAAGATTTGCGCGATGTCTCGAAATGCATGTATGCAATACTTTTTCTTTATTGTTTATTTTTCTTTTCTTTGGACAACATCAGCATCCCGCAACATAATGTATTCAATGATTCTTATTTGAAAATATATACGCATTCTATTCTGTATCCTCACTAGACATCGACACAGATCTCTCTTTTCTACTCAATCAACGAGCGGCAGTTATCTCTTGTGTCACAACCCGCAGTTTACACGTATGTAGAAAATCATTAGTATTGTCCAATTGAAGGATATCTATGTTAAATTTCATCAGCGGGATGCGATTCCTCAGATATTCTAAGATCCGCTAGAGCCTTATTATTTGCAATAAATTTCACAGTCAGAAATATGTAAAATGCATACTGTGCAACTTGGATAATTGGCGCAACCTGCTATCACTTTGTGATAGAGAAACTAGTATCGCAAAACCAGGTTTGAACCAGGTCTCCCGGACGCAGAGCGAACACTCTACCACAAGGTCACAGCGCCGGTGAACAATGCTTCGTGCGAACAACAATGACAGGACATTCATCTACCGATTCATTCAATGACTTTCGAAGCTAAATTCACTTCCGTTCCCCTTCTTAACCACATTTGTAAACGATATGAGTCTGTCATTTTTCAACAAAACCTCTTGAGCATTGCTACTTTAACCTTCTCCAGCGGGTTGAAAATCATGTGTGAAATGTTAATTGTAAAAACTCTTCAACGAATTGCAGCCGCTCACTGTCAGACAGAATGTCACTTCAGTTTGTTTCTTCTACAGATACTATTTCGGTAGAAGCAGCTCTGCAGTGAATGAGTGTGTACACAACAACAACATCTTCGCCAGAAAGACACACACAGCAATAAAGGAATCACATGCCGTCATGTGGGCATAGAGCGCCCACGTACTGGAAGTCGCCCAACGCTTTTAAATCAGCTTCCTCGTCATTTCAATCTAGAAACAGGCCTGCGAACAGGCATCTGATGGGGATACTTTAGTTGGTTTAGAAAATCTGATAGGCCCTATCTGTCCTCTAGATCATCTTTAGTGCTTTAATGTTTCAATTTTCTTCATTGAGTGGCTCTTAGCTTTAATCACGGATCACATGATTGATGTTATCATCACTAGAAAGTTCATCACTCAGTACAACCAGACTATCCCTTAAAAAAAGTTCATCTGAAACTCCACCCTTTCTTGGGTGGAAACGATCACAGTTTGTATTGAACACTTCAGATAGATACCAATCTCGATGAATGCCATTGATGTCACTCATTATCATCCGACACTTTCATTACTCCATAGTTCATTGTCGTTTGGAGATAATAGCTACGATAAAGTCACTGGCAGATGGATCAATCAATCAAATTTAAAAAAAAAGGAAAACAAAAGTACATGAATACAAATGAAATGTTCTTGATCGCAAGGAGGCCAAGGGTGTCACTTCTCAAGGCTGCAAGAGCATCTTACAAGAAAAAATATCTTCTCCTCTCTTGTTGAGTAAATGAGAATCGACCAAAACTCAGAACCAGCCATAACTTTGCCGAGATAGCTTCAAAAACTGCTAGTCAATCTTCAATCATGCAAATAAACAGCGCTCGGCATTACACTAATTCAAGTACTCAGATGAAATAATGCGTGTACAATGATCGCTCGAGTAGATATCAAATCACTTTATTTGACCTGTAAAGTAGACTATTGCCCACGCGGGAGATAATATTTATTACAATGGAAGGAGCGTACTAAATACCAATTATAAATGATCTTGTCTTGCTTGGATTGGATCTGTGAATCAATGCATACACTATAGATCAGGCAGGAAACCCTCTGCGCTGCGCCGATAACCAGGGTTCCCTGAATAAGGCTAAATTTCTATTCAAAAACTCGCGATAATCATGGACAAGTCAGTCACAATTTGTCCTTGATCATCATAGCACGTTGTCAAATAAAATTCTCTACGCAACTCATGCATGAGATTTCTTCATCATAGCATCCCAACTCGGATTTAAATAGCCCTCACCCAACGAGTTGGGGCATTTAAGATATCCAACTTGTAGAATGCTATAAAGAAGCTGTCATGATTGCGTGAATAACTAACATTATGCACTAATTCGATATCTAAATGTTTTTGAACATGCCACTGATTGAATATCAACAATATCTATGAAAAAGAACCTGGACATTGAGCAAAGTATGACCTGTTGAAGGCCCCACACGGTATTTCATTGACTTTTACTAAGTGTGCTTTATAACAGCTCATGCATTGCATGATTTCTTTGATAAAACACATTATCCAATGCGGAACCTTCTTTTTTAAATCTTTTGGCTCTCTTTTGTGACACCTTCTTTCATTAACCAACAGTTTTGAGGTCAGTCGTATATTTTCGCAATTTCTTTGGAGTATTAAGCTGAACGCAAGGACGTGTTTTAAAAAATGGAATATCGCATTTTTAGGAACAATTTTAATTCTCAATTTCTGGCATTTCTTTCTTTTAGATTTTGCATGCACCCAAATTTGATCCATGCAGCATTTCGGTAACCAATAGTAACACCCCGTACCGAATCAATGTTCAGTGGGTGCAGCGATTGAGTCATCATGCTGATCAGCCCTCACCCTCTGGAGGCAGGAAGGTAGTTCGCAAGGATGTGCTTGGAGGAAAATGGTTCCGAGAGGAGGAAAACTGGTCCCTACCCCCCCTTGGTAAGGAGGCCAAGGAAGGTAGTAAGAATACTTGAGGCAAGGGGTGGAATGTGGGAAGGATAGAGTGAGAAAAGGCGGGTTTTGGTGGTTTTGGGATGAGAAAGGTCAGAATTCGGCATGAATGAGGTCTCGAATGAGAAAACGGAGACCAGATTCTGAATCTACGTGAAATTTTGGGTTAGGAAGGTTGTTTCCAGTGACATCGGAGATAAAAAGTTTTGAGGACATTCTCTTGCTACTTTACATGTATTGTCTTTCGGTTGCCTTACTGAGATTTTTAATGGCAGCCTATGTAACGGACAATTTGATCGAAACAACTGATCCTGCCAATTGTATTTTGATCTAAACAACAATTTATTGTAAATTTTGTCTACACTAATCTACCAGTCACAATCAGAAAATGTTCTTTTTTGAAAACAGAATGTAAATAGAGAATAATTTGCGCATCCTTAGTTAGAGAAAAGTCTTGAATATTCGATTATTATTTATAATTATCAAAATGCCATTTATTACGCACAACAGTCTCAATTTTACTCCATGCATGTGACTGCATATTGAATGGAGGAGTTGGTGTTGATGTTTAGGGATAGATATTTCACAGTCTATCTACCACTGAATCTGTTGTTTTGAAATTTACAGAATGCATGCAGTGTATGTCACTATACAATGCTGATAGAAAGTGTGAAAAAATGGCTTCTTATTGATCTTATTCGCGTACAATTCGACAAGCACATTACCATCAACCAGGACTGGAAAGGAGGATTTCCCAACAGCCGCCTCCGCAACCGTCTCAAACCTAAAAAGAAGGCCTTCATAGTCCTCTTGCAAGAAGGCCATCGTCACCTACGCATCTCTAAGCAGGACTCTGGAAAAGGCTTTTCCACTTACATCCGCTTTGCAAAGTGAACGGAAAAGAACGGTGAGAACTGACTCTGAGCGACTTAGTGCCACTTCAAAATGAACGGCGAACTGAGTGAACTCTGTCAGGTCATGAACTGTCGAAGTTTAAGCCCATGGATCATTGTGAAGAGAGCGGCTACAACATCCCTCTTACATGGGGGCCCCCCGGGGGTTTAGGTTTAGAACTTCTATTTCAACAAACTCGATGGTGAGTTGCAGTAATCATTGCCCTCTAAACATTCTATGTCGGGAGCTAGCGTGAGTTTGTGCAGGGAACGAGGGATGGTATTATGGTAGTACATCACGAATTATTTACATAGCATAGTACACCTCTGACCTACTGCAAACAATTGGCGTCTGCCGGATCAGATCATTTGCTTTGCTGAATTGAGAGATGATAACACGATCCTATGTACGAGGTATTTCTCAGTGGTTTTTGTTAGAAATTTGTGTCATTTTAATGGTGTTGAACATCCAATTTATTTTCCGAGTTTTTGCTCAATCAAAAGTTACCAATCAAAATTGGTAATCATTGTTGAATTCTTGAATGGTTATTTATAAGAAATCATCTTTGACAGATCATGATCTTTCAAAATGAGTTATCAGTTCAGCTGACAGAGGATGGAAGTAGAAGTGTACAAAACAGACACTTTTCGTTGGGTGTAACAAACCTGCAAATTTTAAACATAGAATATTTCGGGAAAATTGTTTTGATATACTTTAACGCAAAAGTCGTCTGTTTGTACACTATTGACTTCATGACCTCCTGTCCACTGAATGATAAACTCATTTGAAAAGATCATGATTCATGTAAGACGAATTTCAATATTAATAACCAAGTTCAAACAAATTACCAAATTTGTGTAGTACTTTATATGAGCCAAAAATTCGAAAAAATGGAGTACAAACACCTTCATGTCACATATTTTACCACTGGAATTACGCTCGTACATAGAGATTGTGTTATCCTTCCATCTATTTCATGAAAAAGCAAATGATCTGATCCGGCAGACGCGAAGTTTTGCAGTAGGTTAGAGGTGTACTATGCTATGTAAAAGTTTCATGTACTACCTCGTTCCCTGCACAACTTCACGCTAGCTCCCGGACTAATCATTGTCCGTTGACAAATCATGAAAGGACATCTTATCAACGCTCCAAGGAGCCTAATTCACACTTTTCCAGACATGTTTCTGATTGATGCTGCTTTCATGACCTTACAAACTTTGACTCCGTATTTTTTTATTTTGTTTTTGCCTAGTTGTGATGGCTGCGGAAAGCATTCCATCTCGTTTATTCATTAATGACGTTTCTAAAAAGGTGTAACCCACGGTTTATCTTTAGCGTGTCCATCAGATATTAACTTGAAAAAGTTGGGAAATAAAACAACCAGAGCAATTTGCAAATAAATGCTGAAATAAATCATGTTTGTTTCAAGCCAGAGGCATGTAGTCCTGGCAGCGCTAGAACGAGGATGTTGTTACAGCAATCGGAACGAGACCGAAAAGAGAAGACTTTCACAGGAAAAGAGAGAGGAGAGAATCGTTTAATTGTACGTTGTGACTGATGTATTGTGTATGAATGTATGACTCATCTTTAATGCGCTCATTTACCTACTACGAATCTGCTCGGACTTTTCAGTTTTCAATGAGTCAGGAAAACGGAGAAAATCTGCAGATCCTCATTCTGGCTGCCGGAATAGTTGTGATCAACAGAAAACGAAATTCACAATTGACGCGTGATATTGAATATCATCCATGTGTGAATCATGAAAGCCCCAAAGTTTGACCATTTTTCCAGATTTGAGGGTGCATGCACACATACAACAAAATGACTTCATTCACAAATTTTCAGCGCTAAAAATTCGATAGAATTTAGAAAAAATTGACCGGGCGTTTAACAATAGCAATTGGAAATATTTTTCTATCAAGCGAAACAATAACGTGTGTCATAGAAATTTTTGACGACGAATAGAGATTCTTAATAAAAGTGACAGCTCATATCAAATACATCACCTGGCTTCTATATAAATCACTTCGAAGAATTTACAATCAATAACTCAAGAAATCATGTCTACAATTAATGCGTCATCATTTATCCATTGGAGATACATTCAATTCAAGATAATTATGAAAGACAACCCTCAAGAAAATTCCTCGTGATTTTTTATGACATTTTTTCTCATATGTCTCATGAAATTTCATGCAGATATGGAACGTTTTCGCATAAAATATCTCATCAAATTTTACGAGTTTCTCATAAAAATCTCATTAACAGTTGCCCTTTCATACTTCTGAATTTATTATTCTGGTATTTAGTTTTTGAGGCCTTTTTATCATCGACATGTTGACTCTGAGCATTCCCACGCCATGCCTACAAGATTTACAATGAATCATTACTGTTATTACGAAAAGATATTTAATCGTGATTGCATATAATATCTCTATTTTCAACATCTTGCTTCAACATCTAATTGTAAAGTCAAATTGTACATGCATCATTTTGAAAATGCCGTTGCAGATAGCTATGATACATTCCATATAATTGCTTTTTATCCTTTATGGACCAAACTTGGAGATTCTTATCGAATCAATAAGCTTTCTTATGACTTTTTACTTTTGCGGCTAGCATGCGTAGGCTTACCTTACTACTAATAAACTTATTTTCACAAAAGCCTAATGAATGCTCATGATTTTCCCATGAATGCATCATGAGGATATCTTGAATTAAATATTTTTTATGAGAATATCATAAAGAGACTTGACACTCATCACAACCTCATGAGCTCTCATAGAAATCTCATTAAAAAAATCGCATTAATTTTCATGAGTTCTCATTAAAAATTTTCCTGAGGGAAATGATCTGATCGGGCAGACGTACGGCTTTCTTATACTCAAGCGATGCCCCATGCTATGGGAAGTTTTTCCGCGTCGTTCCCTGCAGAAGCTCTCTCTGGCTGCCGGACTGTTCGTATTCCTTGGAATTCATAACTGGATGGATAAACTAACCTCGCCCTACTAAGGGAGGTCGCTGAGCACCCCTACCGAACATTTTATCTACCTCCTGAACGAAAGAAGATGAGAACTTCAAGTTCTAGATAGCATATTTTCTACGTATTCCAAAGCTTACAACCAATTTTGAATAGCATCACCTCAATACTTTCGTCACAATGAGATTTCAGAAATTTAACTGTGCGACCGATTTGTAGAATTTTGCACTATTTTCGCTATGAATGTTTTCAAATGTCATTACGTAATATCAAGTTATCAGATGCTCATCATAAGTACACTGTAAACCGCTGGATACGAAAGTTACATACAAACATATACCAAAATCACATACAATTTGAAACTAACATCTGATACGAGATTCTCGTATGTTTACAGAGATCTGGTATGTTTTTCATACGAAATCTCACTTACTTTCGTATGTGATTGATATGTAGCGATACGAACTCTTCTATCTGTGATTGGCTGTTTTGCAATGAAATACGAATTGTTGGTATGTTTTATATACAAGACCCGATGCAAATTCGTCCTCATTGGTATGTGTTTAGTATGAACAGCTTTAAGTCACATGGCAAAAATAAGTTATATTTACATACTACTGTCAAATAACGTTTTTCCAGTAATGCCATTCGTGATTATTTCTTTGTGAAAGTGTTGTATTTCACTAATTGAATTAATTGTTAAAGTAACGCCGCATGTCATCGATCGCTTGCTACTGTCTTTATGGCAATTCACAAGACTCATAATTAGCTCATTTCCATGAACTAAGTTGATAAACATCATTTAAATAATACGATAACTATCGAGCAACCATGTTGACTTATATATCTGAAACATATCTGTATTGCGTTCATGAATTATAATGTCCTTTTATTTCGGATTGAAAATATGCTTAGTTCCAAAATTACATAATGCATAATTGTTGATTGTTGAATACTTATTGATTATTTATGAAATGCCTTAGACTAAAATCGAATTCAATATTGTAAGTTTGACTATCAAATGTCATTATCTCACTACTTACAAAAAAGTAGTAACATTAGTGTGATCTTTATTGAAAAAAGGCCTTAAATCAACATATATTAGAAATCATTGAGTCTTTCCTTTAATATTGTACTGGTATGGCTTTAGTATGTAAAGCATACCACATTTGAAAAAGCATACGAAAAGCATACAAATGTATATCTAGAGAATATAGAAATATACCAAAAACATATTTTGGTATGCATCCTTCGTATGTGATTGGTATTGAGCGATTTACAGTGTAGATCAATTGTTTGGAAATAAATATGTAAAAATATTTGAACAGTAAGATATAGAAAACCTAATTTTAGAGCAGGGATGAGGATAATTTGTTTTTGTTTTCTGAACAGAATAATTTTATCACACAAAACTTTTGAGCATGACAAAAGCTAACAATTGCATGATGCATTAAAAAGCTAACATCTTACACAGCGAGAGTCTAATTCATGCATCGATGTAATGTTATATCTATTCATCAGGTAGGTCGAATCTTCATTTCGATAGCTAAGGGAAAAGTGTCAATAGAAAGTATTCGCATGATTGCAACCTGTTTATTTCTGCATTATTTACAAATTTTCAGATATTCTAAGCCAGCTATTATTGCAATAAATGCACCCAGATTATGACAATTCAACTTGCACTCGATTATTGCACAACTGCGATCATTTTGTGACATCGATTACATTTTGATTTCAACCAAAAGGGAAACATTGTCTAAGCGGTTTACATCAGATTGTCGCTTTGAAACTAAATGTTCTACTAATTTTGGAAATTTGAGCCAATTCCAAAATGCTATTCACCTTCCTTCAA